>CM076854.1:46982536-47513540 GCA_039519185.1 Astragalus membranaceus | reverse complement strand
GCTGGGCGCCGTTTCCTGCGTGTTGTGCGTGTGTGCGCGCCTGGGCGCTGGGCGCCTGTGGCGTGTTGTGTTGCGCGTGTGTGCGCGCCTGGGCGCTAGGCGCCTGTGGCGTGTTGCGTTGTGTGCTTGTGTGCGCGCCTGGGCGCTGGGCGCCAGTGCGCGTGTTGCCTGGTTGCCTGGGCGCCTAAGGCGCCAATATCAGACTGTTGCTTGATTTTTCCCAAACTTATTTTTAACATAACTTTTGACTCAGACCTCCGTTTTAAAACGATTCAAAAAGCGTTGTGAAGCATTTTCCGTTGCCTATCTGTGTGTTCCCTTTTTGAAAATAAAAATTTATAATTTCAGAAGGTTGCTGGGGCGCCCCAAGTGGCTGTTCCCGGTGATCGTTGCTGTGACAATGCAAAGGTATTTTTGTGTCTTTGAGAATTCTCTTTTGAGCACGACCAGTGGTTTTAACAAAGTAATGTCAAAAATGATGATTTTGACGATGATGCCTTAGTGGCTAGTTAAATGACTGTTTTGCCCTTAGTGGCTAATGTTCTTTCTAATGACGAGTGAATGACTGTTTTGCCCTTAGTGGCTAATGTTCTTTCTAATGACGAGTAAATGACTGTTTTGCCCTTAGTGGCTAATAATAATTATAATGACGTGTAAAAGTCTGTTTTGCCCTTGGTGGCTAATATTAATTGTGATGACGCGTAAAAGTCTGTTTTGCCCCTGGTGGCTAATATTAATTATAATGACGTGTAAATGACGATGATGCCCTTGGTGGCTAGTGAATGACGTTTTTGCCCTCAGTGGCTATTGTTTGAGTTGATTGATATTTACGTGTAAGTGACGATGAAAACCCAGTGACGTTTGAGGCCCGAAGGGCTAAGTGATGTTAAGGTCTAAATGGCCAGTGACGTTGTGTGCTGATTGTGAATTTGACAGGTGCTGTGCTCTTGCGAGCAAAAACCGGTAAGTGACGGGTCACATAGTTGACTATGATTTGAGTAATTGTGTGGTTGTGTGTTGTGAGTGGTGCATGACATAGTGTCACATGCCCATATGCATAAACCCAGTGACGTTTTGGGGCCTGAGTGGCTAAGTGACGATGAGGCCTTAAGGGCTAAGCGACGTTTGTGAAAAGGTACCTCATGCATATGCCCGCGAGTGGGTTGCATTTCATACTCCTGCATGACATTGTGACGACTCGTTGTGCCGAGTAACTTGATGATGTAATTGACTGTTTTACCCTTGATGATGTAGTTGACTGTTTTACCCTTGATGATGTAATTGACTGTTTTACCCTTGATGATGTAATTGACTGTTTTACCCTTGATGATGTAATTGACTGTTTTACCCTTGATGATGTAATCGACTGCTTATCCTTGATGATTGACTTGATGTACGTGATGTGGTTGATATAGTGTCTTGGCTCTAGCATAGTGCTTATCATACGCTTTATTATATTGTTAGATGAACTCACCCCTTCTGTTTGAATGTTACCCCTATGCGGTAACGTGCAGGTGATCCTTGAGTGAAGGCTTAGGTACCTTCACTAGCTGAGTCGGGTCGTCTGCTCTGATATGTAACACTAGGGAGGGGAATGAATGTTGTTTAAGTCATTTATGACTATTGTGGTTATTGGATTTTAGTATTGCAAGCCTGGCATAGTTGTAATGCCTTTTATGATTAAACAGTTGAATTTTCGATGTGAAGTTGTATTTTAACTGATAATGACATTTTGAAGTTATTATAAGACTGTTTTTGAAAAGCGAGTTATTTGAAGTGTGACGTTTAGCGAAGTAAGTGTGACATCCCTTGTGGTGTAAATAAATTTTGAAAACTCTGATATTTTTATTAAACAAATTACCAGGTAGAAAAGGGGTGTTACAGTCACTGCCATTATCGCCAACGTTGAGGTAAGAAGGATCTTGGTTGACCAGGGAAGTGCAGTAGATATCATCTTCGAAGACCTGCTGCAAGTGCTGAATATCTTCCCCGATGACCTGACTCCATACCGAGGAGGGGACCTAACCGGGTTTAATGGATCGAAGTCTAAGCCACTCGGCCACCTAGAGCTAATGGTCACCTACGGAACTGTGAAAACAACCTTCCTGGTCCTCCCATGCAAGTCGTCGGTCTACCAGGGCATCATTGGGAGGCCCACGTTGGGGAAGATGGAGGCGGTCACCTCAACGGTCCATCTGAAATTGAAGTTCTAAACTCTGGAGAGTGAGGTGGTGACCCTCCAGGCGGACCTGGGAGCAGCACGCAGGTGTTTCTACATGAGCTTTAAAGATGAGAAGGAGACCGCCGAGCTAAGAAGCTCGGGTAAGGGGTTCAGAGAAGAAGCTGAGGTGAATCTGACAGACTGGGATGCCAGAAGTGACTCAAGTAGTGAAGAAGAAGCGGAAAGCCAACCCAAAACCAAAGAGTCAAAAAAGGATGTGAAGAAGTTCAAACCAGATGGAGAATGTCCTCACCTCCTTGAGGAGGTTAAAAAGAAGCTCACCATCCACCCAAGGGAGAACGGGGACCTATTCCTCTATTCTGCATCTGGCTCATAGTTCCAATACTTAGAACGTTTTCTTTAAAGAAGTTGGTTGTTTAAGTTTAACACGTCTACTTTAAGAAGTTGGTTGTTTAAGTTTAACACGTCAAAACAATTTACACCACGCGTGCGAAGGAATTAAACCTTACTATTTACGGTTCAAGATATTGTTTCGCAAATCACAGTTTTTGCTCTAGCACCATAGAAAAAACCAAGAGAAACTGGCGCCCAATACAGAAGCAGCCAGCGCCCAGGAGGGCGCCTGGCAGGGCGCCTATAAGGAGCAGCCAGCGCCAATGAGGGCGCCTGGCAAGAGGTGGTCTGAAAGCCAAGTCCTGACTCAAACAACAGGGGACCAGGCAGCCAGGTAGAACCAAGGCACGAGTCGACCTACTCGTTCCACACGAAGCGGCTATCAAGAGACGTCGCAACCTCTGATGGGCGAGTTAAGTTCAGATTGATTCTGATAAACTCCTCTCAGAGTCCCTAGCTGGGCGAAGCGGCATCGCAAATGTCGCAACCTCTAATGGGTGAGTTAAATTCGGATAGATTCTGATAAACTCCTGTTAGAGACCTAAGGCGCGAAGCGACATATCGAAAAGGTCGCAACCTCTGATGGGTGAGTTAAGTTCGGATCGATTCTGATAAAATCCTGTCAGAGTCCCTAGATGGGCGAAGCGGCATCGCAAATGTCGCAACCTCTAATGGGTGAGTTAAATTCGGATAGATTCTAATAAACTCCTGTTAGAGACCTAAGGCGCGAAGCGGCATATCGAAAAGGTCGCAACCTCTGATGGGTGAGTTTAAGTTCGGATCGATTCTGATAAACTCCTGTCAAAGTCCCTAGATGGGCGAAGCGGCATCGCAAATGTCGCAACCTCTAATGGGGAATTTAAATCCGATCGATTCTGATAAACTCCTGACAGAGATAACATTGCCACGAGGCAATAGGAGATGATACGTTCAGAAGCGTGAAAAATAAGCAAGACAAAGGAAACGTGGATATAACGTAAAATCATCGTCAGGCTCCATAAAGCAAACGTACAACGAAATCCAACAGGACAAAAAGAAATTACAAGTCAAAAACAACTAAACTTCTAGAAGAAATAATCAGGGGCAATGACGTCGAAATCAACCATATTGGAACAATATCTAACAGTCCTCCCATCTACGGCCTCATGGTCAAACCGGAAGATGCTCGACTCAAGAACCGCATTCGGGTACATGCACTGAACATGACCTATCGCTTTATCGTAGGCAGCATAGGAGAAGTCCATGGCTTGCCCAGCCATCTCCCGCACCCTTTCCTCGGCCGCATCCTTCTGTTTCTTCATGCTGTTCAACTCAGATTGGAGCTCCTCCATTTGCTTCTGATAATGGCCAGCACGCGTCTCTTGCCCGACGAGCAGATTCCAGCGCTTCGTGTAAATCCACCTGAAGCCGGCTTTTTATCCAAGAGAAGCCGATCCCTTTCCTCGATCACCCCTGCGCAAAGAGAGAAACAAACACGACAAGTTTAGAACCAACACCACCAGCGCCCATGAGGGCACCTGGAAAAACACCTCTAAGAAAGCAGCCAGCGCCCATGAGGGTGCCAGACAGGGCACCAAGGTCAAAAAAGGCGGCGCCCATGAGGGCGCCTGGCAGGGGTGGTGGCCCGTACAAGTTTGATGAATACCGTAAGAAATGACTCAAGAGGATTACCTGAACGAGATCCCCACTTCTTTTCAGTTTCCCACTTCGCATGCAGGCCTTCCCCAATTTTAACCATGTGCGCGGCAAGTGCGAAAGGATGCTCACAGAAATGATCATGCTCTTCGGGAGAGAAGCTAATTTCATCCTCTTCGTCAGCAGGGGGAGGAAGCCCAACCGAGGAGGGAAAATCAACAGAAGGAGGTCCCTGGGCACGACTTCTCTGGCGCTTGGACTTACTCTGAGTCCCCTGGGTGCTGGAGTCGACTGGAACCTTCGGTACCCGGAGATATCCCTTCCAGCACGGCTTGGCGCTCCTAAGCTGAGCCGAGGTCCCATAGAGGGACGCGCAGGGCAGATATAGCAGGAACCGGGCTCTTGACCTCGGTAGGTTCGGCATCCAAAGGTCTCCTTCGTCCGGCCAAAGAGGCCAATTCATTAAAAGAGAGTGGAGCGGCCATCTTATCTGCAAAACAACAAAGTAGCGAATCAGCAACATAAGTAAATAATTTATCAAAAGAGGAAACAAAAATACATCAAGACCGAACAAGCAACCTAAGAGCTTGGCAGCTTCAGGAACCGTGGAAGCCTTGGACAGCTCACTACACAAAAACTTGTGGCACAGTGGACAAGCCACCGACGATCTTCTTCAACATGCTCAAAGTCCTCTGCTCAGGATCGGATAACACAGATGGGAGGACGCGATAAGACCGAGAGGTGCGGTCAGCATCGACATCACACCACCCAAGGCGAAACTTATCCCGAACCAGACGCCCTCGTTCATCAAAGAAGCCCATGCTATCGACGGCCTTCTCACTAGAGGGAACGAGGTAAAAATACTTGAACCTCCAATCATGCTGGTTATCTGAGTACACTTGAAAGAAAGCATAGTTTGTCCGACATTTCATATGCACAAACTCGTAACGAATGATGCCATCCGAAGTATCTCGACGACGCTGCACCTCGAAGATAGCCATAAAAACCCTCAAGCTGCATCTTCTTTGAAGAACTCTCATCACCAGCTCGAAACACTTTCACAAAACACCACGAATTTGGGTGGAGCTGAGAGGGAGCTATCTTAAGGTGATTCATACCCTCCAGTTGAAAGGGTGTAAAGAATGGGAAACCCGCACCTTGTAAACCACACTGTGAAACATCATGAATTTTCTACCGTCGGGGACTCTACACACCCTATCTTGGGGGTCAACCACCTCAACCCGCCAGTCGCTCCCAACGCATCTTGCAGACAGCGGAGAGGCTCTTTTCCTGGAAGGTAGAAGCTCCTGGCGGAACAAACAGCACGAGCAACCCAGTCATAACTAAAACCACCAATCTCCACCACTTCATGCTCAAGCGGCAGATCATCAGAAGAAGAAGTATCAACAAAGCCAAGGGCACCAGTCCCCTCCGAAGGCATGGTATCACCAGTCCCCTCCGAAGGTACGGAACCACCCCCCTCTTCAAAATCGTCAACCTGACTCTTAGCAAGGTGAGCGGTAGGGTGCATCCGAGCCGTCTTCTTAGTCTTTGCCATCTCTCAACCTACGGGACAGGGGGCAAACAAGCAGTCACGAGACAGACAGGAAAACATAGAGACAACCCCCCCCCCCCCCGAGGTTGGAGACTTTGCAAGACAAGACATGCTCAAAAGAACAAAGAAGCTAGAAAGGTAAACGGAAAGTCCGCCCGGAAGTTACCTCAGTAAATTAGAAGCGGCAAAGACTCGTGGGAACGTCAATGGATGATGGTAAGAGCAACTCCCCTCGGCACCAAGCAAGCCCTGAAAATTCATAGATAAGAATACAGGTTAAGAGTCAGGAGGAGCAGCAAAAATAAAGCGGAGTGCCAAGCACTCATCCACACAAAGCCAGCGCCCATGAGGGCGCCTGGCAGGGCGCCAGTCAAGAGGCAGCCAGCGCCTAGGACGGGGCCTGGCAGGGCGCCTGTGAAGAGGCAGCTAGTGCCCAGGAGGGCGCCTGGCAGGGCGCCAGTCAAGAGGCAGCCAGCGCCTAGGAGGGCGCCTGTGAAGAGGCAACCAGCGCCCAGGAGGGCGCCTGGAAGGGCGCCAGTCAAGAGGCAGCCAGCGCCTAGGAGGGCGCCTGGCAGGGCGCCTGTGAAGAGGCTGCCAGCGCCCAGGAGGGCGCCTGGCAGGGCGCCAGTCAAGAGGCAGCCAGCGCCTAGGAGGGCGCCTGGCAGGGCGCCTAGGAGGGCGTCTGGCAGGGCGCCTGTGAAGAGGCAGCCAGCGCCCATGAGGGCGCCTGGCAGGGCGCTAATATGAAGCAACCAGCGCCCATGAGGGTGCCTGGCAGGAGGGCACTGTCAACAACGTAAATAAACGGTAACGAACAACAAATACTTACCAGGAAGAAAAGACGTTGAAACAAGTAGACTCTACTCCCTCCTCTCCTTTTTAAGGAGGCACTAGGTTGGTGACTTGGTCCCTACTCCATCCTCCTCCTTGAAGTAGGCGCTAGGGTTAACAGTTACTTGGTCCCTACTCCTTTCCACCCCCCAAGAAAGCGCTCCAATGATGGATTGGTCCCTACTACTCCACGAAATTTAAAAAAAAAAAGTGGACCACAAGACAAATACCCGCCTATTTATAGGAGGTAGCGTTTCGCGCAACACCACGGATCTCACTACAAAAAAATTGGTTATTAGCGATGGAAATTTCCCTCGCAAAATTACCAAATTCCGTCGCTAATGACCGTTTGCGAGGGAATTAGCGAGGGACTAGTTTCGTCGCTAAACTCCTCCTCGCTAATGGGATTAGCGAGGGAATCTGAGTCCATCGCTAATTAGCGACGGTCCATTCCGTCGCTAATTCCCTCGCTAATGGCAGCCACGTGGGAAAATTATGACAGCCACGCGTCCACGTTCCCTCGCTAATTCCCTCGCTAATGCCTAGCCACGCGTCCACTTTCCCTCGCTAAGTCCCTCACTAATGCCTAGCCACGCGTCCACTTTCCCTCGCTAATGCCTAGCCACGCATCCACTTTCCCTCGCTAATGCTTAGCCACGCGTCCAATTTCCCTCGCTAATTCCCTCGCTAATTCCCTCGCTAAAGCCCATCTGATTTAATAATCTGCTTTTATACCTGTTTATTTTATTAATAAATAATAAAATCTAAACTATATAAAACAGTTTAAATTTGAAATGTTATAACAAAAACGTTAATCAACAACACTTCAATAAATAAAAATTACGAGAATGAAATTTTAATCCACAACACTTAATCTGAAATGTTATAACAAAAACGTTAATCAACAACACTAAAAGCTGCCACCATCAGACTCCTCAGCTTGCTCCTCATCTTGCTCCTCATCTTGCTCATCATCTTCCTCCTCATCTTCCTCCTCATCTTGCTGCTGATTTTGCTGCATGTTCTTAAAATACTTTAACATCATCGCCTGCCTACAGCTCATGTAACACCCCTTTTCTACCCGTTAATTTAATTGGGAAAAATCAGAGTTTCAAAATTTTCTTTTCATCGCAGGGAATGTTACACATACTCAAATCAAAACATCGTACTTCCAATAAAATAGTTCAACATCAAATAAGTGCGCAATACGTAGCACGCCCCCAATGGGGAAAAACTCAAACATTATTCATTGTCACCACAACCATGACATTTATAAAACCAACTACGCAGCGGAAAGTATCAATAGGAGGAAACCATCAAAATAACATATAATAACTAAATAGTCTTAAAAACATCGAGTTCGTTTCCCCCCTGAGTGCTACGTATCAGAGCATGACGACCTGACTCAAAATTAGTGAAGATACCTATGTCTTCACTCGTGATCACCTGCACGTTACCGCATGGGGGTAACATTCAAACAGAAGGGTGAGTCCAATTCAATCCATATAATAAATCACATGATAAGCAATAAGTCAAGTCACAGCACTAGAGTAATCACATCACAATTCATCAATTACGTCATTACAACAACTCATCACAACGTCATGTGACTATATGAAATGCAACCCACTCGCGGGCATATGCATGAGGTACCTTTCATCATCGTCGCTTAGCCTTTATGGCCTCATCGTCGCTTAGCCTTTATGGCCTCATCGTCGCTGGGTTCATGCACATGGAATACATGAGACACTATGACATGCATCACACACAATCACAGTCAACTATGTGACCCGTCACTTACCAATTTGCCAAATAAGAGGCACAGCACCTGTCATTTCATAATCACACACAACAACGTCGCTATATTTCATCGTCGCTTATTATCATCGTCGCTTAGCCTTTTGGGCCTCATCGTCGCTTATCCATAAACGTCACCAAACAAACAATAGCCACTAAGGGCAAAACAGTCATTTACGCATCATCATCAATAATATTGGCCACTAAGGGCAAAAACGTCCTTTAACTAGCCACTAAGGGCATCATCGTCATTTACACATCATCATCAATAATATTAGCCACTAAGGGCAAAAACGTCATTTAACTAGCCACTAAGGGCATTATCGTCATTTACACATCATTATCAACAACATTGGCCTCTAAGGGCAAAAACGTCATTTAACTAGCCACTAAGGGCATCATCGTCATTTACACATCATCATAAATAATATTAGCCACTGAGGGAAAAAACGTCATTTAACTAGCCACTAAGGGCATCATCGTCAAAATCATCACTTTTGACACTTGGACGTTAAAACCACTGATTATACGCAAAAGGGGATTTTTAAAGACACCAAAACGATTTTTCAATGTCACAGCAACGACCACCGGGAACAGCCACTTGGGGCGCCCAGCAACCTTCAGAAATAATAAGTTTTTATTTTTAAAAATGGGACACATAGATAGACAACTGAAAAAGCTTCCCAACACTTTTTGAAACGTTCAAAACGGATGCCCGAGTCAAAAGATATAGCGAAAACAGTTTTCATAAAAAGTTGGGAACATCCTGAAAAATGGCGCCCTGGGCGCCCAGCGCCTGGCACCTGGCGCCCAGCGCCCAGCAACACGCAACACACACACGCACTGGCGCCCTTGGCGCCCAGCGCCCACGCAACACACACACACGCACTGGCGCCCTTGGCGCCCAGCGCCCACGCAACACGCAACACACACACGCACTGGCGCCTGGCGCCCAGCGCCCACGCAACACACAAGCACACACAGGCAGCTTGGCGCCCATGGCGCCCTGCTACAGTAACCGTGGAGCAAAACTTCCCAGCAACACCACCTATGGCGTCCATGGCGCCCCTGAACAGTAATTTCAGCATTTTTCCAAATTTTTACATGATCAATCACAACACCAATTACAACAATCATGAACACATATAGAATCATCAAAAATCATCCACCCAAACATCAAAATTCAGCAACATCACAAGCACACATATCGCGCCCTAGGCGCCCAAACACTAACAACGGATCTTTGAGCAACGAATTCATCAAACAACATGCTAATCGTAACAACAACATGAAATCACGCATAATTCATACTCATGGATTAGATCTAAGCTATCACTACCTAAAGCCTATCATACGAATTATTATATAAATTGATAGAACCCCCCTTACCTTGGATTCGAAGAGTAGAAGCCCTAGAGACAGTCACCACCAGAACCTCAGCAACAAAATCACGTTCCTCTTTTCTCCTTGGGTTTCGCGACCTTCTTCTCCTCTTTCTCTTCTTTCCACGGCGCCTCTCTCTATTCCTCTCACAAATTCGCAAATGATTCACACAAACCCTAATCTCACAAGACCTTGTGTATTCGCATATCACTTGGATCATGGGCTTGGGCTTTTCACTTAAGCCCAAGTCTAGCTAATTGGCGCCTTCATCTCCTAATACCACCTACACCATTTTAATATAATTTCTAATAATTAAATTATATCCAATTAATTAAATTAAATTCTTAAATACTTAATTAAATAAATTAATTAAATATTTAGGGTGTTACAGCTCACCTTCTCAAAGTTTTGCTGCATCTTTTTCACCGCCTCAGAAGAGGTCCTGACCTCCTGTCGAGTATCGTGCAGCTCATGTCGAGTATCGTGCAGCTCCTGTCGAGTATCGTGCAGCTCCTGTCGAGTAGACTGCAGCTCCTGCTCCATCTGCCTCACATGCACTGTATCTGCAGCAGTAGAAGCTGGTCGACTGCGTCTTCTGCTGCTCCCGGCCCCAGACTGGCCCATACATGGAGCCAAGGGCCCCGTACCATACAGGCGACCCTTAGACCAACCAACTGTCTTCTCCCAATGTTGATTTGCCAGATCTATCATCTCAGGAGTAAGTTGGCCAAGTGCTTCAGGGTCCCAGCTCCCCTGAGTTAGCTGAGTCATGAACTCATTTACTTGCTCCTGTTTTGAATAACCACAAATTAGCGCTCTATTCTGACAAAGCAACATTATATATAATACAAATCAATTTGTATATTTACCTGAGTCATCTTGGAGCGCTCATCAACATACTCACCAGTGCCTTTCCTCACATGGGTGGCTTTATGCAGCTCAGGAGCAGTGATAGGGCGTCCTTCCTTTTTACTCTGTAAAATGAAACACATTTTCAAAAATTGCTAACTAATTAAATAATGTAAATGATACACACAGATTTGTAAAATAATTTACCAATCTAGCAGCATGCTGAGCCTGGTTGATGGACCCGCCGCAGTGAAGCGAGCCACCCTTTTCTGAGTTTCTATTGTTTTTGGCGCTTGCAGCATTTTTCTTGAAAGTCTCGGTAGCCCAATGGCTCTTGAAGGCATTCCAAATATCATCACCCTTGAAGTCAGGCTTTTTATCTTTACAGCGGAGCTTATAAAGCAAATCTGAAATCTGAGCGCCCATCCTTTTGAAAAAAAGTCTCCGCACATTGTCATCTTCTTCTATGTCCCAAGTTACCTTGGTCTTATTAAGTAAAATGAAAATATCTATTAGTAATTATATTAAACGTTATTAAACATAAAATTTAAACAAACAATATAAGTAATGACAAAATAATTCACACTTACCCTAAAGAAGTCAAGCAGATCCTTCCTGTCATCTTCTTCGACTTTGCTCCACTTTTTATGGAACTTTTGAAAATATTTTTTCCGGATGACATAGGTGATGCTTGATGAAGCTACCTTTGCAGGAAGAAGCCTGCATAATGAAAGATATATCGAACAATCAAATATATATAAGTCGTTGCATAATTAACTTTAAAAAAACAAACAATATAATACTTACGCGTTACCACGGCTATAAATGACTTTGAGTCTAATACCATTAATAACAACCACCTCCACTCTCTCGTCATCGGTGGATGAATCACCTTCAACATTACCAACACCAACATCATGATGAATATCATCCTGGGGTTCTGGTGTAGGCATAGATAACCCAGCTGATGGGCCCGTATGTCCAGCTGATGGGCCCATATGTCCAGCTGATGGGCCCATATGTCCAGTTGATGGGCCCATATGTCCAGATGATGAGCCTATATGCCCAACTGGTGTGCCATACCCAGCTGGTGTGCCATACCCAGCTGGTGGGCCATACCCAGCTGGTGGGCCATACCCAGCTGGTGGGCGATACCCTGCATACGCATCTGCTGGGCCCATATAATGCCCATGTGATGGTAAATGATACCATCCGGGGCCAGATGGAGGCGGAGGTTGTGGGGCGGTAGCTGGTGGGCCCATAAGTTTATACCCCTCATATTCCCAATATTAAGTTCCACCTCACGAGTACGCCTCCTCCTAGGAGGTTCATCGGTCATAGTTTTCTTCCCTTTATTATTACGTCTCGGTGGGTCAGAACCTCCTCCTAGATCCATATCTATGAAAAAATAGAAATGAAATGTGATACTAACAACATTAATTATATATATTTATAAATAATTTAAATAAAGTAAATTAACAAGAACAATATTGATATATTAATGATTCTAATAAATTTAAAGACAACATAAGGAGTCAACATAAGTAGACAATATATATAAGATTAATCAAATACAACATTCTCTTCTTCATCTTCATTCTGTTCTTCATCTTCATTCTCTTCTTCATCTTCATTGTGTTCTTCATCTTCATCAACTTCTTCAACTAGTCGTCGATCATCACATAATGAGTCAATCGGTTCAAATTCAATTACCTCATCTACTCCTGAAATTTCATCCACCTGATAAGGAACCTCATCCTCCGCATCATTGGCTTCAATGCGACCCTGTGGTTTTGTCTTAATTGCAACACAGCATCCTCTCTGAGTTGATGGATATGGAACATAATACACCTGCCTCACATTTTCTGCCATGATAAACGAATCATAAAGTTTATACCTTCCATTCATTCGAATGTCCACGGTATTACATTTTGGATTCAATTTCATTCCTCTAACCGATGGATCAAACCATCTACAAAAAAACAAAACTATTCCCTTTTCATAGTCTAACGGTGGGTATTCAAGTTCATATATGTGTTCGATCACACCGTAGTAGTCATTTTCACCTCCTCCTGTTTCACCTTTAACATATACCCCACTATTAATTGTTTTTTTCCCTCACTCCATGATTGGGTGTCAAATTTGTAACCGTTAACTAGGTACGTGTGCCACTCGGTCACCTCAAGAAAAGGACCATCGGCTAAGTTCCTCAAGTGTCGGATTTGGGGAGTTGGTTCTGCTTCATACACCTAAGTAAACAACATATGGAAAAATAAGTCATGTCTCATATCTACTTTAAAGAATTATTCAGCGCCATGGGGATTTGGTTACTTACTCTAGTCTTAAACCAGGATGGAAAACTTTCATGTATACGAATAGAAGATTCTTCAGCGCCTAAACCCTTAATTCGTAAGAATGCACTGAAAAAGATTGAAAGTTGATCAAAATCTGATTTAACATCATACAGTATAGATTAACAACTGAATTGGAGCATACTTACTCAAGATATGGTTTAACTTCAGTGCAATTGATCAAGACATGAACATGTGCTGATTTATGCTCTTTATCTGATAAGTAGTTGGTTGACTTCTTTCCTGAAGGGCGACCAGGTTTGATAAACACAGATAAAGTGAGCGGGTGTCTTTCTTCTTCAATCTCCATTTCATTTCTATTATTTGTTGACAACATAAAGTTGTTGAAACAATGTGAACAAAAATAAATTGTTTCACGATGTAGATAAGCTGTGCAGATCGATCCTTCAACTCTAGCTTTATTTTTCACCGATCGTTTATAATCACCCATTAATCTATTTGTTGAACGAAAAATACTTCATTAAACTAATAATCATACTAATTAAGATAATTTTAATAAAATGTTGAAATAGATAATTACCTCTCAAATGGATACATCCACCTATAATGAACTGGTCCACCAAGCCTTGCTTCATACGCAAGGTGAACCGGTAGATGCTCCATGGAATCAAAGAAACCGGGAGGAAATATTCTCTCCAACTTACAAATAATGAAAGGAATATTCTACTCCATCTTAATAAGATCATCCCTTCTCAATGTTGAAGAGCACATATTTTTAAAATATTGACTCACTTCAATAAGTGGTTCCAAAACACACTTTGGTAATGAATTAAAAGCAATTGGAAGCAAACACTCCATGAATACATGACAATCATGACTTTTCATCGCATACATCTTCCCGGTGTTCACATCAGCACATCTTGCAAGGTTAGAAGAATAACCATCTGGCATCCTCAATTCTTTCAACCATCGACAAACATCTTTCGCTTCATCTAGTGTTAGGTAGTATTTGGCTTTGGGTTTTAACATCTTTGTCATACCCCAATTTTGTCCGGCTTAGGTCCAAACCCTAATTTTCTCCACAAAAAATAATAATAATAAAATGTATTGCATTTTGAATCCTAGAAACCGCTCCAAAGTTTTCGAAATCATTCTTAGGGTTAAAATGCACTTTTTAAGAAACTAGGGTTTTGAAAATGTGTTATGTATGCATGGCAAGTTTTGAAAAATATGTTATGCATGCATGGCAAGCTTTGGAAAATATTTTATGCATGCATGGCAAAAACATAAAAAAACATTTTTGTGGAAAATAAGAATTGATTTCCATTCTGTTCCAAGGGCCAAGAATCGATTTATACTATTTGGTAAAGGCCATGAAATCGATTCCTTAATCCAATATTAAACCATGAAATCGATTTTCAGGCCATGTTAAGGAGCCAAGAATCGATTCCCCCTATGCTATCAAGGCATGAAATCGATTTTCAGGCCACTTTTAGGAGCCAAGAATCGATTCTCACCTATGCTATCAAGGCATGAAATCGATTTTCAGGCCACTTTTAGGAGCCAAGAATCGATTCTCACCTATGCTATCAAGGCATGAAATCGATTTTCAGGCCACTTTTAGGAGCCAAGAATCGATTCTCACCTATGCTATCAAGGCATGAAATCGATTTTCAGGCCACTTTAAAGAGCCAAGAATCGATTCCTCCTTATTTTGTCAAAACATAAAATCGATTTTCAGGCCACTTTAAAGAGCCAAGAATCGATTCCTCCTCATTTTGTCAAAGCATGGAATCGATTTTCAAGTCATTTCCAAAAGCCAAGAATCGATTCCCACTTATTTTAACTAAGCATGGAATCGATTTTCACCCATTTAGGATGTCCAAGAATCGATTCTTTGCTATTTCCAAAGGCTCAAACAATCGATTCATCCTTGCAATAAATGTTTTTAAAAATTCTACGCTTTCCTAAGCCTATAAATAGGCAGCCTCAAATCACATTTTGGACACGGACACTTCACACAAGATCAGAGAGAATAATTGCTACACACATTTTCACGAGATCTGAGACACATTTTTCACGAGATCTGAGAGACATTTCACGAGATCGGGGAAGACAACTCTCGCAAATCTCATTTTCCAGTTCTCCGCTTCATTTTCGCTCGTTCTTCAGATCTGTAATATCTGTCTTCATCAGAGGTATTTCAGTCTTTTCATTTGTTAATATTTAGTTATTGTGATCCATGTGATTTAACTTAGCTATAGCATTCATCTACTCGTTCTTGTATGTTATCATCCGTTGCTGAGGACGAACCATATGACTCCCACTTATGCCTAGTGCATCATATTCTAAGTGGTGAAGATGGTCTCGGGTGATTCAGCTTGCCCCTTTTAAACCCTCTCAAAAACATTTTTTTTAGAACTACGTCGCTTTGATTCCCGTTTGGGATACGTAGGAGCGAGCCACGTCCTCGTCAAGCGCAGCAAATAAAAATTCTTTTCATCCCCCTAAACCTCCATTTTCAAAACAAAACAAAAATCTTTTCAAACCCATTGTTGTTAGTAGCTAATCAGAACCGTAGTTCGTCTAGCTATTGACGTCGATGTCCTTTCTCCAAAAGAACAGTAAGCGATGACCACCCATAGCCTTTGCTAGTTTGGTCATCAAACAAATCAATCCTTTTCAAAAAAGCTTTCAAAAAGAGAATAAAAACAAGTTGTTACCAACAGTCACCCAGAACCTTAGTTCGTTTGACTAGCGGTAGCGACTCCTTTTGAGTACTTAGCGGTGATTACCCATAGCCTTAGCTAGTTTAATCACTCGCTAGTACTCGTCCTATTTCGAAAACTCACCTAAAAAGTTAAAAAACAAAAACCAAGAACTACGTAGCTTTGAATTCTCCATCGCACCGGGAGATACGTAGGAGCGGGCCATGTCCCGTCAAGCACTTTTTTCTAAAAAACCTTTTTCCCCCCAAAATAAAATTTTTGTTAAGTTTTCCCAAGAAATAAATAGGCAAATCTAGGTATTTTTCAAATCAAGTGTTAAAACCACACATTTAATTAGAGGTTCCCTTTCGGTAGAAAGGACGTGCGCGGTGCTAACACCTTCCTCGCACGTAATCGACCCCCGAACCTATATCTCTAGTTTTCAAAGACCATCCGCCTTGTCCAAAAGACCTTTTTTCAATGTTTTGGTCTTAAAATTAAAATATTGGTGGCGGCTCCAAAATTTTTTCCACGTTGTACATTGAGAAACCCCAAACGGGGATTTTTCGGGGTGCAACAGCTGGCGACTCCACTGGGGACATTTTTTTCTAAAAAAGACGAGGGTCAAGCCTAACTAATTTAAATGTGTGGTTTAATGTATTGTTGATTTGATTAAAACCCTGTTTGCCTTTCTTTCTTATCTTTTATTCCCTTTCTTTTATCGCTTATGCCCATGCATTTTTTTCAATCCCCATGATCCCCTCTTCTTGGCTCCTTTTCCTAAGGTGAGCAATATCCTTGTTTATAGATATTCTAGGTATGGAACCCTAGGGTAGATAACTTGTTATTGCTTGCTTTTGTCTGGACTGCTCTGGTTTTCATTTCAGGTGGGGGTAGTATTAGGGAAAATGCCCTTAACACACACTACACTTATACCCTGTGACTATGTGCTTTGAGTGGGACCATAACCCAGGTCTGCAAAAACTTAGGAGAGTGGATTCGAGTAGTGAGAGCCCATCAGGACCTTTGTCCGTTTGGCTACTTGCGAAAGTTTCAACCAGAGTTGTGCTCTTTCATGATGCCTCACACCTAGCAGTTTGCTGCATTTGTGGGGAATTTTGTGAAAGGGACTGTAGCTCTGGTGGCCTTGTGAGGGAGTGAATAGAGCTACATGGAAGGATTACCCTTGTAATTGCCCTAGATCATAGGTCTTACCTCTTTTTAGGTCACAAGGGCTTTTCCAAAATTGTGTGTGCATTATTGCATCTAGTTTAGTTCATTTCCGCCAACATTTTTTGAAAAAACAACAAAAGCAAAGAAAAAGAATATGTTTTTCCTTCTCGTTCATGAATACCTATATGAGGTGGCATATAGGGTATATTGCCCTAAAATTTCAAAACCCCCACCTGTAAATATCTGTCTTTATAACAAGCATCCTCATCATCCGCATTTTACATCATTATGCATTACAAAATTCTGAAAAATTCATACAGCATTCCTCATGCATCTAATTCGTTTGCCGGTAATCGTGGAGTAATTTGGAATCTTGTCATAGGCGTGAAAAAACAAGACGACATGGGATCAAGAAGCGAGGGTATGCTAAATTCGAGATTTCCAGTAGTAAAGAAAGCAGATGTGGCCAGTTTAACAGAGTGTGCCTCTCTAATGGGACCGGATGAGCGTAGGTTGTTTGAAAAGGCTTATGGGAATATTCTTCGGTTGCTGCAGTTGGATCTTCAAGAAAATGTTGTGAAAGCCCTCAGTCAATTCTATGATCCGGATATCCGCTGTTTCATCTTCAAGGATTTCCAACTCTCACCAGCTTTAGAAGAGTATGAGCAAATTTTAGGTTTCTTTAAGTCAGAGGCGACGCCATATCAGTACCAGGGGCATCAATATTCAGATCAGAGGCTCTCTTTGCTACTACAGGTTGGAGTGGGGGAGTTAAGGCTCCGGAAAGAGAAAAGGAACCGTATAATGGGGTTTCCACTAAGTTATTTTGAAGACCTAATGAAGTCCCATGCTCAAGCCAACAAATGGGGTCCCTTTAAACAGTTGCTAGCACTAACTATCTTTGGGATTGTCCTCTTCCCACAAGTTGAAAGGTTCATTGACGAGGTGGCCATTGGGGTGTTCTTAGCCTTCATAAGCAAGGATAAACCAATTAACCCAGTACCAGCCATACTCGCAGACACTTACTACTCTTTTACGCATCATCGAATGCTGGGGAAAAAGAAGATTGCCTGCTCCCTTCATGTACTATATGCTTGGCTCCTTAACCACGTCATCACTCACAAGAATCCAGCTACAGATCTGTTGTCTTATGCCTTGAATTGTGAGGTAGAGGTCAAAAGTGCCCAGGAGTGGGTGCATACCTTAGGGAGCCTTAATGCCCTCAAGGTCCGTTGGTACACTCCTTCATGTTGGAAGAACAGGCCCTCCGTTGTGTTTCGGTGTGGAGACTTTCAGAACGTGCCCCTAATAGGTACTCAAGGCTGCATCAACTATAATCCTTCCTTGATTATCCGACAGCTTGGGTACCCCATGAGGAATATGCCTACCGAAGACATGTTGGCTCCTATCTTCCTTGACAAAGAAGATCCGAAGAACAAGGGTTTACTTCAGAAAATCTCAAAGGCATGGGAAACTGCGGTCCGTAAAAATAGAGATGAGCTCATGAAAAAGGTTGGCGAGGTCACCTTTTACCAATGGTTGTATGAAAGAATCCAAAGTACTCGGCCACCTTCCCAAGAGGCACTGCCAGTCGAGGAAGAGATGTCGGAACCTCACCTTCCTACCCCTGAGGAGTTGAATGAGGTTAAATCTGCCTTAGCAAAAGCGGAGGAAGAGAAAAAAGCGTTGCAAGCAGAGTTGGAGAAAATAACCCTACAAAAAGAGAAGTTAGAGGAAGAGAACAAGGTCAAGGTGATAGCTGTTGAGGAAGGTGTCAAGCGTTTCAAAGCGGAAAAGGAGAGTAAGCTAGAAGCTCAGAAATACCTGAAGGGGGCTAGAGATGAACTCCAAAGGTACAAACAGAAAACAAGAAAGGCCCTTGAAGAAGCCAAAGAATGGAAGATTGTGGCGACTGAGCCCAGACAAGAACCTCACTTGGTGGTGGAGTTGAAAAGGCAGCTGAAGACTCTTGAGCGAGAAAGAAACTCCATTGGGAATGCTCTCAGGGAATATCAAGAAATGCTGAGTTATGAGCAGGGGAGATCCGATGAACTGGCAAGGAATCTCCGATACCTAGGGGAGTCTTACAGGCAAGTACAAGCAGAGAGCCAGTACTGGGAGCAGCGCTTCTTAGCACTGATTGGCAAGATAGAAGAACAAGAGATTGTTAAAGAGCTGAGAGACGAGATCCGACTTTGGAGGGGTAAATTTTCGAAGTTGGCATGGCTAGCTAATCAAGCTGTAAAGGATGTCCCCAGAAGACTAAGGAGGGCTGAAGCTGAGATGCTCCCTTTCAACACCCCGGTCCGTGTGTATGAGTTTGTGAATTTCTGCAAGGCCCTGACTGAGGAGCTCATGGAAAAGGCTGAAGGAGCCGCTGCTGCAAGCAAAGAAAGAGAAAAGAGCAAGAAGTTGAAGACTATATGCTACTAGATTTCAGCGCATTGTAATTTTTCTTTTAGAATGTTCTCTAGGAAGTTATAATTTTTTCTTTAGAATGTTGTAATTTCCTAAGAGCATTATATTTTTCTTTGAGAGACATTGTATTGCACTCTTAATAGTATTGTACTCTCTTTCTTTCTTATAATTGGCTTAAAGCTCGAAGGAAATGTTCCCTATCGCTTGTTGATCCCAATGTTCGTCACGCTTTTAAAATGTTTCGATATTCGCTTATGACAAGAGCAAGTTATCTCACGATTACTGGTGCTAAACACAAAAAATAACATAAGGCCATGTGCATACGCATTGCATTCATTTACGCATTCCTATTTGTACTCATAAAAAATGTTCTATCATCAGAGAGAGAAAAACAAAAGGCAAGCTGGTTCGCCAACACCGATACTCCACTCGTCTACAGGCAAGATTAATGGCTAGCAATCAACATCTCGAGAATGAGGACCCCCTGGGTCAAGATGAGTCGGTTGTGGAGATTCTTAACCCTGAGCAGCTGGCTCAAGAGAATCAAGCTTTGAAGACTAAAGTGGAGGCTATGGAAGCACAGATGGTCGAAGTAATGAGTATGCTACAGAATCTGAGGGGTGGGGCCGCTACTGGGGCCGCCGCTGTTGTAAATTCCGAAGGGGTTGTTACTTTCGTTTCTCCTCCGGTGTCTGCTGAAGTTACAACTACTCACACTTCTTATGGACAGGGGGTCAGTCACTTTGCCCATCCTCCAGGGGTGAGTGGACAGAGTCATCTGAATGCACCGATATATCCTTGGGGAATGCCAATGGGTTATATGCCGCCTGCTGCCGAAGCTATTCCTGTGGGGCCGAGTCAACCTGTCACGACTATGCCTGGTGGAGCTGCTATGGGACCACAAATTCATACTCCTAGTCCTGATACTGTACTGCCAAGAGGTTCACCTAGTCCTACTCTGGGAGTTACTGTGAACCCTCAAAACGCTGTCCATCATATGGGAAACCCTGCTCAGTATGGGGGTTATTATCACGGTCCGGGAAACTATCCACAAGGTCATCTGTTTGGGAACACTCAGCATGGGGATCGGTATCACTCGCTTGAAGAGCGCTTAAGAGCTGTGGAAGGATCAGGAACTAGAGCCAGAGACGCCCGAGATTTGTGCCTTGTCCCAGATGTTGTTATCCCCCCTAAATTCAAAGCACCTGACTTCGATAAATATCGCGGCACCGGGTGTCCATCTAGCCATTTGACGATGTATGTTAGAAAAATGGCCGCTTATGCTCATGATGACAAGGTGCTCATCCATTATTTCCAGGACAGTCTGACTGGGGCATCACTAGATTGGTACATGCAGCTGCAATCCTCCGAAGTTCACTGTTGGAAGGACCTCTCTGAAGCCTTTTTAAAACAATACCAGTATAACATGGACCTTGCTCCAGACCGGTCTCAGTTGCAGCACATGAGCAAAGGAGATAGAGAGTCATTCAAAGAATACGCTCAAAAATGGAGGAGCATAGCTGCTCAGGTGAAGCCGCCATTGACTGAAAAAGAGATGGTGTACATGTTTATGGAGACCCTTCCAGGGCTGTATTATGATAGGTTGGTGGGGAGCGTTTCGTCCAATTTCTCAGATATGGTTGTCATTGGGGAGCGATTAGAGCACGGATTGCGTAGCGGAAAGATTGCTGGAGGTTTTGGCAATTCTAGTGGACAAAAGAAACCCTTTCCCAACTTCCCCAAGAAGAAAGAAGGGGAAACCAATGTTATTTCCGCAGGGGGAGGCCCATCTTTCAACTCTCCACAGCAGGCGGTGCCATTATCTTTCAACTCTCCGCAGCAAACTAATTCAGGCTACAGAGCCCAGAACTATCAAGAGAAGAGGCGTGCTAATTTTGATCCGATCCCGATGACCTATACTGAATTGTTCAATCATCTTGTCTCAAAGAAGTTGGTCAATACTCGCCCCATGAAGCCTATACAACCTCCCTTTCCTAGAGGGTACAATGCTGATGCTACTTGTAGCTTTCATAGTGGAGGAGTCGGACACACGGTGGAAGACTGCAAGGCTTTCAAATATGTAGTCCAGGATTTGATTGACGCCAACTGGATCTCTTTCAAACCGAACAGTCCCAGTACAACTACAAACCCCCTACCGGGACATGGGGCACCATCCGCTAATGCAGTAGAGGATTCTGTGGGGCAGACAATGATAAGAGATGTTAAGTGTATCCAGACT
The DNA here is from genome assembly GCA_039519185.1 of Astragalus membranaceus. Lineage (NCBI taxonomy): Eukaryota > Viridiplantae > Streptophyta > Magnoliopsida > Fabales > Fabaceae > Astragalus > Astragalus membranaceus. Next base: position 47,492,065 of record CM076854.1, on the reverse strand, counting down.
CCTCTGGAAAATATACATGCTGAGTTGTGTCGTCGTGGTGTTATCAAGAAGGGTTGCGTATGCGCCGATCCTTTATGTGTGGGTGCTTGTGAAGTTTTCAAGTCAGTTCTGCAAGACTTGATGGATCGTTATGTGGTTCAAGTGGGAGTAGTTGAAAAGGAAGAAAGTGTACTAATGTTGCAGTTCAATGGCGGTAAAGAGGCCAGGAAGCCAGTTGAGATATGGTACGATCCCAAACCAGCCCAAGTCAAGCCTCAGCCGGTGGTTATTGGGATTCCTGCTCCATTCCCATATGAGAAGGACAGTGCAGTGCCATGGGTATACAGTACTCTGCCTCCAGTAGAAAGTTCTCCAAACACTTCTGTCGTCACCAATATAACTGGGGCAAGTGGAATGACAAGGAGCGGCCGTATGTATGCCCCCAATTTCGTTCAGGGTGAATCATCTAAGGAGGCTGAAGATAGGGCTCGCAAAGGGAAGGATAAAGAAGTGGAAAATGCTCAGAAAAAGAAAGTGGCAGAACAAGAAGCTGATGAGTTTCTAAAGATTGTAAGGCAAAGTGACTATAAGGTGGTTGACCAGATGAATTAGACCCCAGCAAAGATCTCAATGCTGTCATTGTTGTTAAGTTCAGAAGCTCATCGAGCTGCCCTAATGAAAGTACTGAATGGGGCTCATGTTGCTCAGGATATTTCCGTGGGCCAATTTGATGAAATAGTTGGGAATGTCGTGGCTGCGAATCATGTGACTTTTGCCGATGACGAGCTTCCCCCAGAAGGAAGGAAACACAACCAAGCCCTACACATCTCTGTTAAATGTGGGGATTTCGTGCTAGCTCGTGTTCTGATCGACAATGGTTCTTCTCTAAAGTGATGCCAAAATCCACTGTAAACAAGCTGGATGTGGATTGTTCTTTCATGAAGCCTAGCTCGACATTGGTGAGGGCATTTGATGGATCGAGGAAAGAGGTAATAGGGGAAATGGAGTTCCCTATTCAGATAGGTCCTGAGACATTCTGTGTTAACTTTCAAATCATGGACATCTCCTCGTCCTACAGCTGTCTGCTTGGAAGGCCATGGATCCATATGGCGGGAGCCATCCCTTCCTCACTGCATCAGAGAGTCAAGTTTGTGGTCGATGACAAAATTGTGGTGGTGTTCGGAGAGGAGGAAATGTTAGTCAACAAGCCTTCCCCCTTTCGTTATGTGGAAGCAGCTGAGGAGTCCCTGGAAACTTCCTTTCAATCTCTCGAGATCGCCAATGCTGAGTTCGGGGGAAGTGAGTTATCGTCGCCTGTGATAAAGTTGTCAAAAGATGAAGAGATGGTTGCAAGGATCATGATGGATCAAGGATACCAGCTGGGGCGTGGTTTGGGAAAAACGGGACAAGGAATTCTTGCTCCTGTACAACTGAAAGGAAACAAAGATCGTTGTGGGTTGGGATATTACCCAAGTGAGGCTGAAAGGAGGAAGTTGGCTGAAGAGAGAAGAGGTGAATGGTTGGCCAAGTTGAGAGGCCAGGACCCATGGTCAAAGAGGATCCCCATCGGTGATATCAGTCAAAGCTTCAAGAGTGCAGGGTTGCTAGATCCAGACCAGATTACTGCTATTGAGAATGGTTCAGAGGATGAAGAAGGCGGTACCAGCCTAGTCCGTCGTTGCCTTGCTGAAGAAGAGCTCAAGAATTGGGAAGCTGTAGACTTTCCCATCACTTTTAGTTCAAAGTAATGATTGTAATGCATTCCTTTGGCTCTGCCCAAGGCCTCAGGATAGTTTGTTAGGGCATGCATGTTTTATTTTCAATGACCCATCATCAATAAAACGCTTGTTTCGAATTCCATCAATAAAATCTCTTTTTCTTCATTTATCTTTCCTTTCCTTTAGCTTTATTTGTTTGTTTCGCTTTTCATTCTACTTTCTGCTTCTACGAATGCAGATCAAAAGTAATTGTCTCTGAAAATAACAGTGCTAATGATTCCTATTATGGCTTTGATCATCTAATCAACCAAACTGAAGGGGGTGTTGAGGAAAACTGGGAAACTCCTCCGGAATTGACAAGACTAATAGAGCAGGAAGAAAAGATCATTCAGCCTCATGGAGAGTCGACTGAAATCATCAACTTGGGTACAGAAGAGGATAAAAGGGAGGTTAAGGTCGGTACTGCCATGGAAGAAAGTGAACGCAAAAGGCTAATCCAACTCTTGCGTGATTACGCTGATGTCTTTGCGTGGTCGTATAAGGATATGCCAGGGTTAGATACTGATATTGTCGAGCACAGGTTACCCGTGAAGCCAGAGTGTCCACCAGTCAAGCAGAAATTGAGAAGAATGAAACCTGAGATGTCATTGAAAATCCGGGATGAGGTAAAAAAGCAGTTTGATGCAGGGTTTCTAGCAGTGGCCAAGTATCCCCAATGGGTAGCAAATATCGTCCCTGTTCCGAAAAAGGATGGCAAGGTCAGGATGTGTGTCGATTACAGGGATCTGAATAGAGCTAGCCCCAAAGACGACTTCCCTCTGCCTCATATTGATGTTCTGGTAGACAGTACAGCCCAACATTCTTTATTCTCCTTTATGGATGGGTATTCAGGGTACAATCAGATAAAAATGGCTCCAGAAGATATGGAGAAAACCACCTTCATAACTCTTTGGGGAACATTCTGCTACAAAGTGATGCCTTTTGGACTCAAGAATGCCGGTGCGACTTATCAAAGGGCAATGGTGACGTTATTCCACGATATGATGCACAAAGAAATTGAGGTGTATGTAGATGATATGATTGCAAAGTCCAAGACTGATGAAGGACACATTGTCAACCTGCAAAAACTCTTTGAACGTCTACGGAAGTTCAAGCTCAGGTTAAACCCAGCAAAATGCACTTTCGGTGTGAGGTCTGGAAAATTACTGGGATTCATCGTCAGTCAGAAAGGGATAGAGGTTGATCCAGATAAAGTCAAGGCAATCCTTGAAATGCCAGCACCAAAGACTGAAAAAGAGGTTCGTGGTTTCCTTGGGAGACTGAACTACATCTCAAGGTTCATATTCCAATTGACCGCCACTTGCGAGCCTCTCTTTAAGCTGTTGTGCAAGAACCAAAGATTAGAGTGGAATGATGATTGCCAAAGAGCTTTTGAGAGAATCAAGGATTACCTTCAAAACCCACCAATTCTGATGCCGCCAGTGCCCGGAAGACCGCTCATCCTGTATCTAACCGTGTTGGACAATTCGATGGGGTGTGTGCTGGGGCAGCATGATGAATCAGGAAAGAAAGAGCATGCCATATACTACTTGAGTAAAAAGTTCACTGACTGTGAGACGAGATATTCGATGCTAGAAAAGACTTGTTGTGCCTTAGCATGGGCTGCTCATCGTCTAAGGCAGTACATGCTAAGTCATACAACCTGGTTGGTATCTAAAATGGATCCAATCAAGTATATCTTCGAAAAGCCAGCACTCACGGGACGGATCGCTCGTTGGCAAATGTTATTATCAGAGTACGATATCCTACATGTCACGCAGAAAGCGATCAAGGGCAGTGCGCTCGCCGAGTACTTAGCATGTCAGCCAATTCAAGACTACCAACCAATGCAGTATGATTTTCCCGATGAAGACATCATGGCACTGTTTGAGGAAGGAAAGTCTCAAGAAGAGGAAAGGTGGAGGATGATATTCGATGGTGCATCCAATGTGTGGGGGCACGGAGCTGGGGCTGTGCTAATCTCCCCAGATAACCGCTTCGTTCCGGTCACTGCCAGATTAAGCTTTTATGTCACTAACAACATCGCAGAATATGAAGCGTGCATCTTGGGGATTCAGGCAGCCCTTGAATGGAAGGTTAAAAGACTCGATGTGTATGGCGATTCGGCTTTGGTTATTCATCAGGTGAGAGGTGATTGGGAGACCAGAGATCCTAAATTGATCCCTTATTGTAATTATGTCCAGGAATTGGTGGAGTCCTTCGACGAAATTACTTTCCAGCATATCCCTCGAGGTGAAAATCAGCTGGCTGATGCTTTAGCAACTCTGTCGTCAATGTTCAACATCAATTGCGACAAAAGTCTAACTCGTATCAGAATCCAACATCGGGGTCTCCCGGCACATCATTACTGCACTGCAATTGAGGAAGGGCCTGATAGCAAGCCATGGTATTATGATATCAAGCAGTACGTCATCAATAGAGAATATCCCCCTGGGGCATCAGAGAATGACAAAAGAACGCTCAGAAGATTGTCAAGGAATTTCTTTTTGAATGGCGAAGTCCTCTACAAAAGGAATCATGATATGGTCCTCCTGAGATGTGTGACAGAGGAAGAGGCAGCAAAAATTATGAAAGAGGTCCATGAAGGGTCGTTCGGGGTTCATTCCAGCGGGCACACCATGGCAAGAAAAATCTTGAGAGCCGGCTATTACTGGTTGCAGATGGAAGGTGACTGCTACAGCTTCGTCCGAAAGTGCCACAAGTGCCAAATCTACGCCGATCACATTCATGTACCACCTGCCTCTCTAAATGTCATGACTGCATCTTGGCCATTCTCAATGTGGGGCATGGATATCATTGGCCCTATAGAGCCTAAAGCATCAAATGGGCATCGTTTCATTCTGGTTGCAATCGATTATTTCACTAAGTGGGTCGAAGCTGCTTCCTACTCCAGTGTAGCCAGTTCAGTAGTCGCCAAATTTGTGAAGAAAGACTTGATTTGCCGTTATGGTCTTCCCAACAAGATCATCACTGATAACGGCAGCAACCTAAACAGCAAAATGATGAAGGACTTGTGCGCAGAGTTCAAAATCCAGCATCATAATTCTTCCCCTTATCGGCCCAAGATGAATGGAGCAGTCGAAGCGGCCAACAAAAACATCAAGAAGATAGTGCAGAAAATGGTGGTCACGTACAAAGATTGGCACGAGATGCTTCCTTTCGCTCTACACGGTTATCGTACTTCAGTGCGCACATCGACCGGGGCAACCCCTTTCTCTCTGGTATACGGGTCAGAGGCAGTCCTCCCTATTGAGGTCGAAATACCCTCCCTGCGGGTACTAATGGAAACTAAGCTGGAAGAAGCGGAGTGGGTACAAGCTCGCCTAGGTCAGCTAAACCTCATTGAGGAGAAGAGAATCGCAGCCTTGTGTCATGGGCAACTGTACCAACAAAGGATGAAGACTGCTTTTGACAAGAAGGTCCGTCCCCGAGAATTCAATGAAGGAGATCTTGTACTCAAGAAGATCCTGCCCATTCAGAGCGATCCCCGTGGGAAGTGGACGCCCAACTATGATGGACCTTACGTGGTCAAGAAAGCATTTTCCGGAGGAGCGCTGATACTCACAAATATGGACGGCGAAGATCTCAGGAACCCAGTCAATTCTGATTCAGTGAAGAAGTATTATGCCTAAAGAAATAGACGGAAAAAGAGAAAGATAAGCCAAGCAAGAATTAGCTCGCTAGGTTGAAAACCCGAAAGGGCGGCCTAGGCAAAATCAGAGCGACCCGGTGGATTGAAAACCCGCAAAGGGCGGTCCAGGCAAAAATTAGGGTCGGAAAGCTTGGGCATGAAAAGTAAAGAAAGGCATACAAACTCCCCGGAAACTTGGATAAGGAGGTGATCAAGGTCAGGGACATAAATGTTTAGCACTGTTCCACAGAGACGGACAGTCAGAAATCAGCTTCTCTCTTTTTCGTGTCTTTTTGCAGTTTAAATTTTCAAATGTATTGAATAGTCGGTGTAACCTTCTGTACAATCGGCTTCTGTATCAATAAAGTTCAACCTTTTCATATCTCTTTGCCTTCTATTTTTGCTTTTTCTGCTCAAAATAAACGTTTTATGATGATGGTAACACTGATCTGTAAAACATGTGCATAAACCATAGGGCATCACAAGCATTACGAAATTTTTAAAAGTTATGGGAAGGAAGCAACTTCTCAGGGCAAATTAAGCTTACAAGGAAATAATTGCGCTCATAAGCCATTTCAGATGGCAAATCACAAGACAATCGGCACTTGGCTTATACGCCACCACAAGTCTAATGGGTTCCTCAGTCTCGTCATGGGTTGGTCGAACCAGCAAAAGAAAATAAGCCAAAAGAGCAAAAGAGCAAGCAAAAACAAACGATCAGAAAAAAGAAAGCTGATCAAAGAATGAAAAGGCAAAAGAAAAAACAAACAGTCAGAAAAAAGAAAGCTGACCAAAAATCACAGAGATGAAGAATCAGAAATAGCATTTCACCGCATTCAGCATCGCACCAAAATCATAGCATAACATGCCTTTGCATAACATGCACCCATAACATGCCTTTGCATAACATGCACCCATAACATGCCCTTGCATAACATGCACCCATAACATGCCCTTGCATAACATGCACCCATACTCAATGCACCATTCCTTGCATTAACCGACGTATGCAGGTACCTCAAATCAGTACAGCAGCACCAGTCATTTCAATCAATCAATCAACAGGATTCGTGAATCCCTTCAGGACCCAAGTGTCCCTTCAAAAGCAGACTTCACCTCGCATTCAAGCTGCGAGTAAGTCCTTCAGACCCCGAGTGGTCCTTCAGACTAGTTGTGTCAGCCTAAGACACAATGGACGTCATACATGGTCAACATATCAGTTCTGGATCTGATCTTGACCCATCCTGGCTGCTCGGAAAAGGCCACCCCTTCAGGCAGACCGTTTTACTAGTACCGTTGCTAGTTTGCGCTCCATCGGACCCATTGGTCCATCAGGCTTAGGCATGCCCTTCAGACCTCGTCGGTCCTTCAGTTTAACTATAATCAATGCGCCAAGCATCGATTGCGAATTAGACCTTCAGAGCCTTGGTGCTCCTTCAGACCCTGAGTGGTCCTTCAGAGCCTTAGTGCTCCTTCAGACCCTGAGCGGTCCTTCAGAGCCTTAGTGCTCCTTCAGACCCTGAGTGGTCCGTCATTTTCTCTCTCGGTTAATGCGCCAGGTGTTAACCGTTCCCCGTTTGTTCTCAAGCCCATCTTTTCACGAAAAAATATAGAAAAAGAAAAGAGGAAAATTCGGGTTTCCCCAAGTGGACAAAATCGGTATAATTTCTGAATTCTTTATCTTTATTTTGCCTTGGAATATGTTTCGGCCAATTCATATTCCTCGTTAAAATTCAGATAAAGAGGGGCAGCTGTCATACCCCAATTTTGTCCGGCTTAGGTCCAAACCCTAATTTTCTCCACAAAAAATAATAATAATAAAATGTATTGCATTTTGAATCCTAGAAACCGCTCCAAAGTTTTCGAAATCATTCTTAGGGTTAAAATGCACTTTTTAAGAAACTAGGGTTTTGAAAATGTGTTATGTATGCATGGCAAGTTTTGAAAAATATGTTATGCATGCATGGCAAGCTTTGGAAAATATTTTATGCATGCATGGCAAAAACATAAAAAAACATTTTTGTGGAAAATAAGAATTGATTTCCATTCTGTTCCAAGGGCCAAGAATCGATTTATACTATTTGGTAAAGGCCATGAAATCGATTCCTTAATCCAATATTAAACCATGAAATCGATTTTCAGGCCATGTTAAGGAGCCAAGAATCGATTCCCCCTATGCTATCAAGGCATGAAATCGATTTTCAGGCCACTTTTAGGAGCCAAGAATCGATTCTCACCTATGCTATCAAGGCATGAAATCGATTTTCAGGCCACTTTTAGGAGCCAAGAATCGATTCTCACCTATGCTATCAAGGCATGAAATCGATTTTCAGGCCACTTTTAGGAGCCAAGAATCGATTCTCACCTATGCTATCAAGGCATGAAATCGATTTTCAGGCCACTTTAAAGAGCCAAGAATCGATTCCTCCTTATTTTGTCAAAACATAAAATCGATTTTCAGGCCACTTTAAAGAGCCAAGAATCGATTCCTCCTCATTTTGTCAAAGCATGGAATCGATTTTCAAGTCATTTCCAAGAGCCAAGAATCGATTCCCACTTATTTTAACTAAGCATGGAATCGATTTTCACCCATTTAGGATGTCCAAGAATCGATTCTTTGCTATTTCCAAAGGCTCAAACAATCGATTCATCCTTGCAATAAATGTTTTTAAAAATTCTACGCTTTCCTATGCCTATAAATAGGCAGCCTCAAATCACATTTTGGACACGGACACTTCACACAAGATCAGAGAGAAGAATTGCTACACACATTTTCACGAGATCTGAGACACATTTTTCACGAGATCTGAGAGACATTTCACGAGATCGGGGAAGACAACTCTCGCAAATCTCATTTTCCAGTTCTCCGCTTCATTTTCGCTCGTTCTTCAGATCTGTAATATCTGTCTTCATCAGAGGTATTTCAGTCTTTTCATTTGTTAATATTTAGTTATTGTGATCCATGTGATTTAACTTAGCTATAGCATTCATCTACTCGTTCTTGTATGTTATCATCCGTTGCTGAGGACGAACCATATGACTCCCACTTATGCCTAGTGCATCATATTCTAAGTGGTGAAGATGGTCTCGGGTGATTCAGCTTGCCCCTTTTAAACCCTCTCAAAAACATTTTTTTTAGAACTACGTCGCTTTGATTCCCGTTTGGGATACGTAGGAGCGAGCCAAGTCCTCGTCAAGCGCAGCAAATAAAAATTCTTTTCATCCCCCTAAACCTCCATTTTCAAAACAAAACAAAAATCTTTTCAAACCCATTGTTGTTAGTAGCTAATCAGAACCGTAGTTCGTCTAGCTATTGACGTCGATGTCCTTTCTCCAAAAGAACAGTAAGCGATGACCACCCATAGCCTTTGCTAGTTTGGTCATCAAACAAATCAATCCTTTTCAAAAAAGCTTTCAAAAAGAGAATAAAAACAAGTTGTTACCAACAGTCACCCAGAACCTTAGTTCGTTTGACTAGCGGTAGCGACTCCTTTTGAGTACTTAGCGGTGATTACCCATAGCCTTAGCTAGTTTAATCACTCGCTAGTACTCGTCCTATTTCGAAAACTCACCTAAAAAGTTAAAAAACAAAAACCAAGAACTACGTAGCTTTGAATTCTCCATCGCACCGGGAGATACGTAGGAGCGGGCCATGTCCCGTCAAGCACTTTTTTCTAAAAAACCTTTTTCCCCCCAAAATAAAATTTTTGTTAAGTTTTCCCAAGAAATAAATAGGCAAATCTAGGTATTTTTCAAATCAAGTGTTAAAACCACACATTTAATTAGAGGTTCCCTTTCGGTAGAAAGGACGTGCGCGGTGCTAACACCTTCCTCGCACGTAATCGACCCCCGAACCTATATCTCTAGTTTTCAAAGACCATCCGCCTTGTCCAAAAGACCTTTTTTCAATGTTTTGGTCTTAAAATTAAAATATTGGTGGCGGCTCCAAAATTTTTTCCACGTTGTACATTGAGAAACCCCAAACGGGGATTTTTCGGGGTGCAACAATCTTCCCATTAGGCATTTCCACCAAATTCAAATCAGATCGATGTTTGCTACAATAAAGAGCAGAATCCAATATAGCCTTATTATTGTCTTTGGTTTTATCTTTCACATTCATCACAGTGAAAAATATGTTGTCAAAGAAATTCTTCTCGATGTGTATAACATCAAGATTGGGCCTCAACAAATTATCTTTCCAATATGGGAGATTCCAAAATATGCTTTTTTTTTGTCCAATTGTGCACCTGTCCATAACCACCCAGCCGGGTGAGCTCCCCTACCTCTGTGGCTTGTGGCAAATCCATAACTCTCCTCCAGATTTCACCTGATGTCAACAAAGGCGGTGGTCCATCTGTTTCAACTGCCCCTTTCTTGAAGGCCTTCTTGTTCTTTCTAAATTTATGATCTTGCGGTAAGAATCTGCGATGCGAGTCAAACTAAGAACTCTTGCTCCCGTACTTTAGCGTAAACGCCTTTGTGTGTTCCATACAGTGGGGACATGCCAATTTACCGTGAGCCCCCCAACCAGACAACATACCATAAGCAGGAAAGTCGTTAATTGTCCACATCAATGCGGCTCTCATCATAAAAATTTTCTTTCGTGCTGCATCATATGTCAAAACACCCCCACAATCTCTTAAGATCATCAATCAGAGGTTCCAAAAAGATATCAATGTTAGCTTTTGGATTGGATGGACCAGGTATCAGACAAGTCAAAAACATATACGGTTTAGTCATGCACATCTCAGGAGGAAGATTGTAAGGGGTAACAATGACTGGCCAACAAGAGTAGGGTGACGTCGATGCTTGGATTTATGGAGTAAACCCATCAGAGCACAAGCCAAGCCGAACATTCCGTGGGTCTGAGGCAAAATCTGAATGCACTTGATCAAAGTGCTTCCACGCTTCACCGTCGGATGGGTGGCGTAAAATGTCGTCTGAGGTACGCCTATTGTCATAATGCCAAGTCATTTTCTGCACAATTTCGGTCGATGCAAACATTCTTTGCAACCTTGGAACTATAGGCAAATAGAACATCGACTTTACAGGGATAGGTTTATAATTACGTTTTGCCCATTTACGATCATGATACCTTGGCTTTCCACAGAATTTGCATTCAAGTAGCTCACCATCATTTTTACCAAATTCGTTGTTGTAAAACAACATGTGCCCTTTCTCACAACAATCAATCTTCTTAAATTTCAATCCCAGCTTCAAAACTAACATCTTTGCTTCATAATAACTTTTTGGCAAATTATCCTTATTAGGTGTCGCTTCCAACATCATTTCAGTCACATAGTCTAAACCCACCTCAGAAATATTACTCATGGACTTGAGAGCTAAAAGTTTCACACGCATAGATAATTTTGACTGTGGCGAGCCTTCAAACAACGGTTTGTTTGAATCTCTTAACAAATTATAAAATTTTTGTGCTTCTTCATTTGGAAGTTCATCATGATCGTCATATTGAGGCTCATCAAATGGCACATTCACCCTGAGACCATCACAAATCATGTTTTCCATCGATTCAAAAATTTCATTACGTGGAACACCAACACCAGAACTGCTTGAAGCCCCTACCTCAAAATTTTGACGTCGTTGTTCTCCATGGTCCACCCAAATCCAATAATTAGGCATAAACCCCCATTGATACAAGTGCTCCCTGATTTCATTATCAGTCCTAATAGGTACACCGTCGCATTTTAAGCATGGACATCTAACCCCATTTTCCCGTTTAGCCAATTCTTGTCGCCACGCTACCACAAGAAACTGTTCAACCCCAATTACAAAAGATTCCTTCAAACCCGCTCTTCTCGGATATAACCGATCATACACCCATTCACGATTAAATTCATACAAATTCATCTACACACATTTAAAAAAACGTGTTAACATTCCCAATAATCTATCAAGTTAGTGGCATTGATATGATCTCAGTGGAGATGATTCCGAGCCGAGTATGGGGGTCAAGGACAGCACAAAACCCTTTTCCATCCAAGTAGTGAAGGAAGTTATTTCGTATAACTCCCAACCTTACTGTTGTTAGTATCGCCTCGCAATTATCTCAATGGAGATGATTTCGAGCAAAATATGGGGGTGAGGGACGGCATCACCTCACCCTTTTCCATCAACAACACACAGTCATCTAACCTAGGGTTCATGAAAACAACAATTAATTTATTTTGGAAACTAACCGTTATGAGATTGAGGTCCGGTGCGGTACGTGGTTCGGTGACGGTGCGCACTCCGGTGCGGTTGTGAGACTTCAAACACCAACAATTTCAATCCTAAACAATTTCAACTTCAATTTCAATAACTAACTTCAATTTCAACTATTAATTTCAACAACAACTTCAATTTCAACTATTAATTTCAATTTCAAGCAAAAAACATAAATCAATTCACTATTAATTTCAGCTTCAATAAAACAACTTCTTCAGTTTCAACAAACAATTTCAATTTCAACAAACAATTTTTATCCTACACAATTTCTATAAATCCTAAACTTAATCCTAAAACCTAAAACACAATTTCAATTTCTACCCAATTTCAATTTCTAATCCTAAACACAATTTCACTAAAACAATATCAAAAATTAATTTTACAATATCACAAAACTAAATTCACTAAAATTACCAAACAACAATATCACAAAATTAATTTTACAAATCCTAACAAAACAATATCAAATAAAATCAGTTGGTAAAAAAAATTAAAATCAGTAAAAAAAAACCTCCAAAATAGAGCTCCGGTGGTGAGGAGGGCGAGCTCCGGTGGTGGCGAAAACGGAGAGCTCCGGTGAGAGAAGTGTTTGCGTAGGAGAGAGAGAGAGGAGAGAGAGCGACGTCGCGTAGGAGAGAGAGAGAGAGGAGTGACAGGTGAGCGGTGGTGTGGTGCGGTGGTCGTGGGGTGGTGGTGCTGCAAAGGGTGTGGTGGGGTTGGGGTCGTGAGAGAAGAGTGAGGGAGTGAAACAGAAGAGGAAACAGAAGAGGAAACAGAGAGAGGAAAAGGGATCTGATTCTAATTTTAATTGGGGTTAGCGACGGAATTTGCGAGGGACTATTCCGTCGCTAATCCCTTCACGCTAACTAAGGTGGAACGGTCAAATAACATTAGCGAGGGACTACTATTTCCGTCGCTAATCGCTTCGGTTTCCGTGCTTTTCAGATTTCAGTTTCCCTCCAAACAATTAGCGACGGACTGTTCCGTCGCTAATGCACTAACTTCCGTCGCTAATTTTCAAAAAATCGAAGACCCTTATTCCCTCGCAAATTCCGTCGCTAATGTCAGTTTTAGCGAGGGAATAAAATTCTGTTGCTATTGTCCGTCGCAAATAACGTTTTTTTTTTGTAGTGTCTAGCAGATGAACTTGGCCCATATCCACTACGTACAAGCCCAATACGCCTGTCACCTTATGACGTGCTCAAACACAAAAAAGCCAGAAATGTAAGCTGAAGGACAGCCCAAATCACCTGGGTAGTAATTTAGAAGCGGTAAAACTCGTGGAAATGTCAAGCAAGAAAAGCAGGCTAAAAGACAAGATGAGCAGCAAAAAAATAAAGTAAAGTGCCAAGCACACATCTACACAAGTCGGCACCCAAGAGGGCACCTGGCAAGGAGGGCGCCCATGAGGACGCCTGCAAGGTAGCAACCAGCGCCATGGGGGCGCCTGGCAGAAGCAACCAGCGCCCATGAGGGCACCTGGCAGAAGCAACCAGCGCCTATGAGGGCGCCTGGCCGGACCAGGAGGGCGCCCATGAGGGCGCTTGGCAGAAGCAACCAGCGCCCATGAGGGCGCCTGGCAGAAGCAACCAGCGCCCAAGAGGGCACCTGGCAGGAGCGAACAGCGCCCAGCAGAGGGGCGCCTGGCAGAGGGCAGTCTGAAAGCAAATCCTTCGCAACGGGGTAGTCAGCACTATGCAATGCGACACCCACGAGAGCACCGAACCTTGTCTCGCAAAATCTGCTCCACGATAACGTTCATTCCCAGCTCGGAACAAAGAGCCGTGGTAAACAGAAACAAAAAGCCCGATGCCACTAAGCTTGGCACCCACGATCATCGTCTACTTATGAAAAAGTAAGACTCAATTGAAATTCAAAAGCCAGAGGTCCCAGAGCCCGACAAAGTTAGTCACCTCCTAATGAAAAGACACAAAATGTATAAGGAGTAAAGAAGGTAGGCCATAGTCAAAAGCCCGAAGCCACAGAGCTTGTCACCAGACATACAACTTCCTACCCATAGCAAGAGTTAAGAAGGAAAATTCAAATAAAGCCCGAGAGTACTATCCTCGGCAAAAACATTCGAACACATGAAAGTAAAAGAAAAGCCCAGACCAACACCCGGTAGAATGGTAACTCCGCTTCAAACGAAATCGGTAGTAAACACCCAGAAACATGAACTGCGCAAAAAACATGCCCAACGCACAAAGGTAAAGAGATGCTGAAAGAAAAATTTGCAGAAATATCGCAACAGATGAATATTATTTCATTGATAAGAGTTGGAGGGAAATGTCGATGGCAATACTAAGAAACCATCACAAACCGTACTCTCCGCGCCATCCGAAGGCCGATGGTCGGTCGAACCTGCCGGGATATCGCCAAGGACATGTTAGAAGAAGATATATGGGGCAGAGGAATAGTGAGCTCAGCAGAAGACACCCCAAGATGATGGGAATCAAAGTGGAGGTTTTCTCCGACCACTGATTTGGTACCCATAGAAATCTTGGGCTATCTGCGTGGGCACCGTACTATCGCAAAAGACGATGTACCACCACCTCCGGAACGATTCATATTTCTCTTTCGGGAGGTGGCGGTGATCGAGTCCAGAGACATTTAGGTCGTCCGATCGTTCTCAATGAACAATGGAGGAACATAGTCGAAAGAGACCCAGTCCACCACCTTAGGCACCACGACGCCCTCATAAGGAGGCGAGCTCCGGTGAGAGAGATCAGAGGACCTAAGGAAGAAGAAAGGATCAAGAAGAGGCATGAGGAAAAACTGAACTCATGAGGTGTGGAAAAAACACCAACACTTCAAGCCCTTTATATATGGGAGGGGGGAGAGTTGAAGCCGATCCCCCATATATGCAGTCCATGGAAATGGTCAAAGTCAAGACGTTTCCTGAGGACGAGACCGGTCGCATCATCGACCGGAGGAGATCACGAGGGCGGAGCAGCCGAGGCCACTGTGCTCGGCCCCACCTCTGACTCCGAAAGGATGTGACGTCCGATCATAGTAGTACCGAGCACAAAATCAGCTCATCAAGATTAGGCGACCAATCATAGTGTTGAATTTTGGCTAACTTGGATGATTTCTATGTGTTATGACTGAGATAGAGACTGTTTTTAACATGTTATGAGCTAAGGTATAATTTAGGATAGGTGTTGGAATGAACGGAATGGCCATTTTTCAAGGAAAAACTAGTTTTCGTGAACTGAACATGGAGCCCGAACCGTACGCCTAGGAAGCCCGAACCGTGCAACATGGAACGGAACATGCGCCTAGTGGCACGGACCGTACGAGACATTCTGCTACCCTTTTTCAAATTAAGTCCAAATCATTCTATTTCGATGCCAATGCTTACCTAACCCTATCGTTACCCTAATATATGTTAATATCCGTTGGAGTTACTTGACTTTACTTATGCTTAGTGTTATGCCAACATTTAATTATTACCAGTTATTGTATATCCATGAATATGTGTGAACCGAGTGAGAAAACCCAAGTGTCCAAGTAATTAAATGCAAGGCCCTAGCATTATTTAGTAGTGATTGCTGGGTTGGGGTTCTTTATTGAAGTATATACATAAAATACCATGGGGATGACGATCCTAAATTAATGTCATACTTGGCGAAGGGAAGTCATGAGCCCAAAAACCAAGGCTCCCGCATTACTCAGCAGTGATGGCTGGGTTGGAGTTCTCCGTTGAGGTTGAAGAAATAATCTTTCGGGTTATGCTACGAGGACAAGTGAAAAGATAATTAAAAAAGAAAACACCGAGAGGTTAAGGTATGGGGTCACAAAGGAACTCACTGAGACTGTAGTCTCATTGTTTATTTATGTGGTGTTTTTCAGATATACAAGGCCAAAGCAAACAAGACCTAGAGAAGTATCCGGTGGAGTATTTCATTGTATTCATGTAGGATCCTTAGGGTATTAGTCATGTTATGCTCTGTCTCATTGAGACCGTTATGTATTTTGGGTTGTATTTTTATAATTGTCTCAAAAAACTAAGTTCTAGGACAGCCGTTTTTTGGATTTGAGTCATGTTCATGTAAAATTTGAGGTTCTGTCTAGTCATACTTGATGTTCATATGTATTACGGTACTTGTACCCAAGTAAACGAAGTTTAAGTTTAATTTTCAAGTTAAAGTTCAAGAAAAATCTCAAATCCATACCCGTTAATAATTTCTGAATTATTATCAATTGTCGATTACCATATATTTCTTAGTTAGTGAAAAATGGGATGTTACATTTTGGAATCAGAGCAGTTCAACCTTGTCGGGCATAGTGATTTTATGGTTAATAGATTAGATTGATCGAGTCAGCCAGGGACTGTGACAAGAAACTGTTAGAACCTCTCAGGACGTTGTGTGAAGCATTGAGCTTTATCAACTCAATATTTCATGCAATGTACTGAGAATAATGACAATTGGTTGCCTTAGCCCAGAAATCAATCCGTTTTGAGGCCAATGCTTTCCTAACCCTATCCTTACCCTAATATATGTTAATATCCATTGGAGTTACTTGACTTTACTTCTGTTTAGTGTTATGCCAAGATTTAATTGTTACGAGTCATTGTATATCCATAAATATGTGTGAATCGAGTGAGAAAACCCAAGTGTCCATCTAATTAAATGCAAGGCCTTCGCATTATTCAGCAGTGATTACTCGGTTAGGGTCCTTTGTTGAAGTAAATACATAAAATACCATGGGGATAACGATCCTAAATTAATGGCATAAGTGGCGGAGGAAAGTCATGAGCCCCAAAACCAAGGTTCTCGCATTACTCACCAGTGATTGTTGGGTTGGAGTTCTCCGTTGAGGTTGAAGAAATAATCTCTCGGGTTGTGCTTCGAGGACAAGTGAAAAGATAATTAGAAAAGAAAACACCGAGAGGTTAAGGTAAGGGGTCACGAAGGAACTCATTGAGACTGTAGTCTCATTGTTTATTTATGTGGTGTTTTTCAGATATACAAGGCCAAAGCAAACAAGACCAAGAGAAGTATCCGCTGGAGTATTTCGTTGTATTTATGTAGGATCCTTAGGGAATTAGTCATGTTATGCTCTGTCTCATTGAGACTGTTATGTATTTTGGGTTGTATTTGGGTAATTGTATCAAAAACAAGTTCTAGGACAACCGTTTTATGAATTTGAGTCATGTTCATGTAAAAGTTGAGGTTCTGTCAAGTCATACTCGAGGTTCATGTGTATTACGGTACTTGTACCCAAGTAAACGAAGTTTAAGTTTAATTTTCAATGAGTAGCAGAGCAGCCATGTAAAAGTTGAGGTTCTGTCAAGTCATACTTTGGTAGCAGAGCAGTTCGACCTTATCGGGCTTAGTCATTTTATGGTTAATAGATTAGATAGATCGAGTCAGCCAGGGACTGTGACAAGAAATTGTTAGAACCTCTCAGGACGTTGTGTGAAGCACTGAGCTTGATCAACTCTATATTTCATGCAATGTACTGAGAATAATGACAATTGGTTTCCTTAACCCCGAAATCATTCCGTTTCGATGCCAATTCTTACCTAACCCTATCCTAACCCTAATATATGTTAAATCCATTGGAGTTACTTGACTTTACTTATTGTTCTGTACCGAGCAGCTTTTTGGAAGACTGCTGTTGGTAGGTCCCTTGCTGTCGTGGAAGTAGGTCAGTGAGCGCCCGGGGGGGTACCTGCAAGCCACTCCGACGCTCAAGTCAGTATGAGAGTAAGACAATGTATATGCAAAGGAAGAGTGTGTACCTCGTGAGTGGCTGTGCGAGCCAGAATTTATAGGAAATTGCTGTTTGTTGTGGACCGTCGGATCAGTGGAGGCGATCTGAACCCTCCAAGTGTATTGGGCTTGCATGTAGTGGATATGGGCCAAGTTGATTGGGCTGATCCATATTTCATCCCTAATCGCACCCCCTGGTATTGCTAATTGGACCTCTTGGTTGAGTCCAGAACAGTTGCCCCCCATGCCGAGATTATTCCGAAGGATGGTCTTGGCTTGAAGGATTTTCGTCAATTTGCCGGATTTGTGAGGTTGCGCGTGTAACACCCTAAATATTTAATTAATTTATTTAATTAAGTATTTAGGAATTTATTTTAATTTAGTGGATATAATTTAATTAATTAAAATTATATTAATTTTATGTTGGTGGTATTAGGAAAAGGAGGCGCCACTTGAATGAACTTGGGCTTAAGTGAAAAGCCCAAGCCCATGATCCATGTAATATGCGAAGTTGTGAGGTCTTGTGGGATTAGGGTTTTGGCTAGCATTTGCGAATTGGAGAGAAGAGAAAAGAGAGAGGGAGAGCGTCGTGGAGAGAGGAGAAGGAAGAGAAGAAGTCGCAAGCTCAAGGAGGAAGAAGGACGTGATTTTGTTGCTGTGGTTTTGTTCGTGATTGTCTCTAGGGCTTCCGTTCTTCAAATCCGAGGTAAGGGGAGTTCTATCTTTCTATATAATAGATGTTCATGATAGGTTGTAAGTTAGGGCTACCCTAGATCCATTCATGTTCTTGATTTGTGTACAATTTCATGTTTGGTTAGTGATATATATATGTGATCTTCATGATTTGTGGCTGAAAAATCCCTTTGGTTGATGTTATGGGCGCCTAGGGCGCCATATGTTTGATTTCATGTTGCTGGATTTCGTGCAGGATTTGGCGCCCCATGGCTGGGCGCATGTTCCATTGTGTGTGCGTGTGTGTTGTGTGCGCATATGGGGTGTTTTGGGTGAAACTTCGAATTCTGGGCATATTTTACCGTGCCATCTTTTGTATTTGCGTGCCCAAATTCAATTTTAAACATTTTGGCTCGAGTGGTTTTATTTTTGCACGTGTCATTCTGGAGTTGTCTCGGTGGGTGTTGCTTGTGTGCGCATATGGGGTGTTTTGGGTGAAACTTCGAATTCTGGGCATATTTTACCGTGCCATCTTTTGTATTTGCGTGCCCAAATTCAATTTTAAACATTTTGGCTCGAGTGGTTTTATTTTGCACGTGTCATTCTGGAGTTGTCTCGGTGGGTGTTGCTTGTGTGCGCATATGGGGTGTTTTGGGTGAAACTTCGAATTCTGGGCATATTTTACCGTGCCATCTTTTGTATTTTCGTGCCCAAATTCAATTTTAAACATTTTGGCTCGAGTGGTTTTATTTTTGCACGTGTCATTTTGGAGTTGTCTCGGTGGGTGTTGCTTATGTGCGCCAGTGTGCGTGTGTTGTGTGTGTTGTGTTGCTGGGCGCTGGGCGCCAAGGGCGCCAGTGTGCGTGTGTTGTGTGTGTTGTGTTGCTGGGCGCGGGGCGCCAGGTGCCAGGCGCTGGGCGCCAAGGGCGCCATTTTCAGGATGTTCCCAATGTTTTTATAAAAACTGTTTTCGCTATATCTTTTGACTCGGGCATCCGTTTTAAACGTTTCAAAAAGTGTTGGGAAGCTTTTTCGGTTGTCTACCTGTGCGTCTTATTTTTAAAATAAAAACTCATTATTTTCTGGTGGTTTCTGGGCGCCCAAGTGGCTGTCCCCGGTGGTCATTACGGTGACGTTGTAAAGCCGTATTGAGTTCCTTAAAAATCCTTTTTGCCTATAACCAACAGTTTTAACATTTTAGTGTCAAAACGAGTGTAAATGACGATGATGCCCTTAGTGGCTAGTTAAATGACGTTTTTGCACTTAGTGGCCAATATTGTTGATGATGATGTGTAAATGACGATGATGCCCTTAGTGGCTAGTTAAATGACATTTTTGCCCTTAGTGGCTATTGTTTGATTGATGACGTTTGTGGATAAGCGACGATGATAATAAGCGACGTTGTTGGGTGTAATTATAGATTGACAGGTGCTGTGCCTCTTATTTGGCAAATTGGTAAGTGACGTTGACTGTGATTGTGTGTTTGTGTGTGGTGCATGTCATAGTGTCTCATGTATTCCATGTGCATGAACCCCGCGACGATGAGGCCATAAAGGCTAAGCGACGATGAGGCCATAAAGGCTAAGCGACGGTGATGAAAGGTACCTCATGCATATGCCCGCGAGTGGGTTGCATTTCATATAGTCACATGACATCGGGATGAGTTGTTGTAATGACGTAATTGATGATTTGTGATGTGGTTACTCTAGTGCTGTGACTTGACTTATTGCTTATCATGTGATTTATTATATGGATTGAATTGAACTCACCCTTATGTTTGAATGTTACCCCTATGCGGTAACGTGCAGGTGATCACGAGTGAAGACCTAGGTATCTTCACTAATTTTGAGTCGGGTCGTCATGCTTTGATACGTAGCACTCAGGGGGGAAACGAACTCGATGTTTTAAGACTATTTTGGTTGTTATATGTTATTTGATGGTTTTCTCTTATTTATACTTTCCGCTGCGTAGTTGGTTTTATTGATGTCACGGTTGTGGTGACGATGACTGATGCTTGAGTTTTTCCCCATTGGGGGCGTGTTACGTATTGCACACTTATTGACGTTGAACTGTTTTATTGAAGTACGATGTTTTATTCGAAGTATGTGTAACATTCCTTGCGATGAAAGAAATTTTGAAACTCTGATTTTTACAAACAATTAACGGGTAGAAAAGGGGTGTTACATTAGTGGTATCAGAGCAGTTCGGTCTGTCCGGCCAATGTTCTCCTGTCATAGTGTCTTATGACAATTAAGAAATTGTTAGATTAGTTCTGAATTTTTGGTTTGTGCTGCAGTGATAATTTGAAATGGCTGGGAGAAACGATGCTGCTCTTGCTGCTGCGCTGCAAGCTATGGCTCAGGCTGTGCAGAATCCGCAGAATGCTGGGGAGAACGCTGGTTTTCGGAGTCTGACTACTTTCCAGAGAGAGAATCCGCCCACTTTTAAGCGCAAATATGATCCAGATGGTGCTATGGCTTGGTTGAAAGAGATCGAGAGGATTTTCAGGGTGATGGACTGCACCGTTGAGCAGAAGGTCCGTTTTGGTACTCACATGTTGGCTGAGGAGGCCGACGACTGGTGGTTGGCTACTAGGCAGAGGTTGGAGGCTGTGCAGGAAGAGATTACCTGGGAGGTATTCAGCAGAGAATTTCTGAGAAAATATTTTCCTGAAGATGTCCGAGGAAAGAAAGAGATAGAGTTCCTGGAACTGAAGCAGGGTGGTATGTCTGTGACGGCGTATGCGGCGAAGTTTGTGGAATTGGCAAAATTCTATCCGCACTATAGTGAGGCTACAGCTGAGTTCTCAAAATGCATCAAGTTCGAGAATGGTTTGAGGCCTGACATCAAAAAGGCCATTGGTTACCAGAAGATCCGTGTGTTCGCTGATCTGGTTGATAGTTGTAGAATCTTTGAGGAGGACAGTACTGCACATTACAAAGCTGTGTCTGAGAAAAAGGGTAAGTTTTCGAGTCGAAGCAAGCCGTATGAGGTTCCTGCAGGTAAGAGTTATCAGAGGGCTGCTGGAGGTAAGAAGACTAGTGGGGGAGATGCTCCTGCTAGCATTGTCTGTTTTAAGTGTGGCAAACCTGGCCACAAGAGTACTAAGAGTACTACATGCGGGTCTGATGAGAGAGTTTGCTACCATTGTGGTAAAAAGGGTCATATGGCGGCCGAATGTAAGGTCAAGGATGTGGTGTGTTTCAACTGTGGTGAGTCTGGGCATATCAGTGGAAAATGTACAAAGCCGAAGAAAGAAAGGTCTAGTGGGAAAGTGTTCGCATTGGCAGGAGAGGAGCCTGTTGAGAAAGATGGTCTTATTAGAGGTACGTGTTTCATTAACGGTACTTCTCTGAAATCTCTTATTGATACTGGTGCTACCCATTGCTTTATATCTGTTGATTGTTGTAAAAGATTGGGTCTTGTTTTATCTGCTATGTATGGGGATATGGTTGTCGATACTCCTGCGAAGGGGTCGGTGATTACTTCCCAGATGTGTTCTCAGTGTCCCGTGTCGATCTTCGGCAGGGACTTTGTTGTGAATTTTGTTTGCTTGTCGTTGAGGGGACTGGATGTAATCTTGGGCATGGACTGGTTAGAGAATAACCACGTCCATATCAACTGTCGTAGCAAGTCGGTTAGTTTCGGGGAAGAAGATTTTGTTTTGGTATCCGCTAGTCAGTTGAAGAAGTTGAGGAAAGAAGGAGTTCAGCTATTTTCGTTGATGGCATCGTTGTCTGCTGAGAGTCAGGCTGTTATTGAAGAACTGCAAGTGGTACGCGAGTTTCCTGAGGTTTTTCCCGACGAAATTCCGGGTGTGCCGTCGGAGAGGGAAGTTGAGTTTTCGATTGATCTTGTACCTGGTACGAGGCCTGTGTCTATGGCACCGTACAGGATGTCGGCGTCGGAATTGTCTGAGTTGAAGACGCAACTCGAAGAATTGCTTGAGAAAAAGTTTGTGAGACCGAGTGTATCACCGTGGGGAGCTCCGGTATTGTTAGTGAAGAAGAAAGATGGGAGCATGAGGTTGTGTGTGGACTATCGTCAGTTGAATAAGGTAACTATCAAGAACAAGTATCCGCTTCCGAGGATCGACGATTTGATGGATCAGTTAGTGGGTGCCCGTGTTTTCAGCAAAATTGATTTGAGGTCCGGATATCATCAGATTAAAGTGAAGGATGAAGATGTTCAGAAGACAGCTTTCAGGACAAGGTATGGGCATTATGAGTATTCAGTGATGCCGTTCGGTGTGACCAATGCACCTGGTGTATTTATGGAATATATGAATCGTATTTTCCATAATTACCTAGATCGGTTTGTGGTGATCTTCATAGATGACATTCTAGTTTATTCTAAGTCGGAGGAAGAGCATGCTGAGCACCTGAAGTCAGTATTGGAAGTTCTGAAAGAGAAAAAGTTGTATGCTAAGTTATCAAAGTGTGAGTTCTGGCTGAAAGAGGTGAGTTTTCTTGGGCACGTGATTTCTGGTAATGGTATTGCAGTTGATCCGGCAAAAATAGAAGCAGTGTTGGAGTGGGAGGCCCCGAAATCCGCAACTGAGATCAGAAGCTTTTTGGGTTTGGCTGGGTACTACAGGAGGCTTATCGAGGGTTTTTCCAAGTTGGCCCTTCCGTTGACTCAGTTGACTTGTAAGGGTAAAGTTTTCGTTTGGGATGCTCGGTGTGTGGAAAGTTTTATGGAACTGAAAAAGAGATTGACAACGTCGCCTGTTTTGACGTTGCCTAATCCGGAGGAACCGTTTGTTGTATATTGCGACGCTTCGAAGATGGGTCTTGGTGGTGTGCTGATGCAAGATGGGAGAGTCGTAGCGTATGCGTCGAGGCAGTTGCGGGTTCATGAGAAAAATTACCCTACGCATGATTTGGAATTGGCTGCTGTGGTATTTGTGCTTAAGATTTGGAAGCACTATCTTTATGGTTCGAGGTTTGAGGTGTTCAGTGATCATAAGAGTCTGAAGTATCTGTTCGACCAGAAGGAGTTGAATATGAGACAGCGTCGGTTGTTGGAGCTCTTGAAGGATTATGACTTCGGTTCGAATTATCATCCCGGCAAAGATTAATAAAGATGTGATATATGATGTATGGACTGTGCCGTTAAGAATTGTGATTGTGATCTTTGTCATGGAGTCTCATGCATACATAAGGCTGAGGTCTGAGTTTATATTGTGATGATAAGGCTGCGGTCTGAGTTCTATATTGTGATGATAAGGCTGCGGTCTGAGTTTGATATTATGATGATGAGGCTGCGGTCTGGGAAAATGGTACCACATGCATAACTGTATTGCATACATTCTCAGGATAAGCATGTGAGTTGTTGGTTGTATGAACTATGCTACTGTGTGACTGTATGAGTGTGATACAATGATAAAATATACTGCTTATTATAGTCTTTATTATGTGGTTAGAGACTCACCCTTCTGTTGTTGTTTACCACAGGTAGCCCTGAGTGAAGGCTTACTCCCTTCATTCCCGAGTCGGTCTGCTCTGATACGTGACACCTAGGGGGTGGGCTTAGGATTCTAGTGTTGTTCCTTTTTGCTGTTGAACTATATATGTGTTGATTTAATGATTTTGATGAGGCTGTTGTTCGACACTTTTGAGATTATGGTATTTTCCGCCGTGTCACATTCATTTTCTAGTGCGTGGATTTTATTGATGAATTCTTGAGTATTCCATCCCATTTAAGGGTGTTGCATATTCTAAAGATGGAATGAAAGCTTATGCTGATTTTGTCGTCGTTAGGTTAAAGTTATGTGTAGCATTCCATTGAAAATGAAATTTTGAAACTCTGATATTTATGATAAATAGCCGGGTAGAAATGGGGTGTTACAGCTGATGCTTTAAGCCGGAAGTCTTTGCATATGTCGGCAATGATGGTGAAAGAATTAGAGTTGATTGAGGAATTCCGAGATTTGAGTTTGGTTTGTAGAATGACACCTCGTAGTGTCAAGCTGGGGATGTCAAGTTGGTAGATTTAATGAATGGGGTTGGTCAATCTGAAGATGGGGATTTCAAATTGGATTCTCGTGGTGTGTTGAGGTTCCGGGGTAGGATTTGTGTTCCGGATGATGCGGAGATGAAAAAGGCAATTTTGGAGGAGGGTCGCCGTAGCAAGTTGAGTATCCATCCTGGAGCAACAAAAATGTATCAAGATCTGAAAAAGATGTTTTGGTGGTATGGTATGAAGAGAGATGTGGCACAGTTTGTGTATGCCTGTTTGACCTGTCAAAAGTCGAAGGTTGAACACCAGAAGCCTGCAAGGTTGATGCAACCGTTGGAAGTTCCAGAGTGGAAATGGGATAGCATTGCGATGGATTTTTGTGACGGGATTGCCGAATACAGTTAGGGGTCATGACGCTATTTGGGTGATCGTTGATAGGTTAACGTAGTCTGCTCACTTTATTCCTATTAATGTCACTTATCCGGTGTCGAGGTTGGCAGAGGTCTATGTCAAAGAAATTGTGAAGTTGCACGGTGTTCTGAAGAGTATTGTGTCAGATAGGGATCTGAGGTTCACTTCTGAGTTTTGGACGGGTTTGCAGAAGGAATTGGGTTCAAAGTTGAAAATGAGTTCGGCATATCATCCTCAGACAGATGGTCAGTCAGAGAGGACAATTCAGTCGTTAGAAGATTTGTTGAGAGCTTGTGTCTTGGAACAAAGGGGTTCATGGGATTCCTACCTTGCGTTGATTGAGTTTACCTATAACAACAGTTACCATTGCAGTATCGGGATGGCACCGTTTGAAGCATTATATGGTCGAAAGTGTAGAACGCCGTTGTGTTGGTATGAGTCGGGGGAGAGTGTAGTGTTGGGACCGGAGATTGTCCGGGAGACTACAGAGAAAATCAAGATGATCCGTGAAAAGATGAAGGCTTCACAGAGTCATCAGAAGAGTTATCATGACAAGCGGAGGAAAGATTTAGAGTTTCAGGAGGGTGAGCATGTGTTCTTGAGGGTTTCTCCTATTACCGGTGTTGGTCGAGCGTTGAAATCGAAGAAGCTCACTCCTCGCTTTGTTGGTCCTTATCAGATTTCTGAGAGAATCGGAAATGTGGCTTATAGGGTGGCTTTACCGCCAAATCTTTTGAATTTGCACGACGTGTTTCATGTGTCGCAACTTCGGAAGTATGTTTCGGATCCATCTCATATGATCCATATGGATGATGTAGAGGTGCGGGATAATCTCACTGTGGAGACGATGCCCGTACGAATTGAGGATCGTGAAGTGAAAGTGCTTAGAGGCAAAGAGATTGCATTGGTGAAAGTGGTTTGGCTAGGAGCTGCCGATGAGAGTATGACTTGGGAGTTAGAAAGCAAGATGCGGGAGTCCTACCCAGAGTTGTTTGATCAGGTAAATTTCGAGGACGAAATATTCTAAGTGGGGGACAGTTGTAACACCCTAAATATTTAATTAATTTATTTAATTAAGTATTTAGGAATTTATTTTAATTTAGTGGATATAATTTAATTAATTAAAATTATATTAATTTTATGTTGGTGGTATTAGGAAAAGGAGGCGCCACTTGAATGAACTTGGGCTTAAGTGAAAACCCAAGCCCATGATCCATGTAATATGCGAAGTTGTGAGGTCTTGTGGGATTAGGGTTTTGGCTAGCATTTGCGAATTGGAGAGAAGAGAAAAGAGAGAGGGAGAGCGTCGTGGAGAGAGGAGAAGGAAGAGAAGAAGTCGCAAGCTCAAGGAGGAAGAAGGACGTGATTTTGTTGCTGTGGTTTTGTTCGTGATTGTCTCTAGGGCTTCCGTTCTTCAAATCCGAGGTAAGGGGAGTTCTATCTTTCTATATAATAGATGTTCATGATAGGTTGTAAGTTAGGGCTACCCTAGATCCATTCATGTTCTTGATTTGTGTACAATTTCATGTTTGGTTAGTGATATATATGTGATCTTCATGATTTGTGGCTGAAAAATCCCTTTGGTTGATGTTATGGGCGCCTAGGGCGCCATATGTTTGATTTCATGTTGCTGGATTTCGTGCAGGATTTGGCGCCCCATGGCTGGGCGCATGTTCCATTGTGTGTGCGTGTGTGTTGTGTGCGCATATGGGGTGTTTTGGGTGAAACTTCGAATTCTGGGCATATTTTACCGTGCCATCTTTTGTATTTGCGTGCCCAAATTCAATTTTAAACATTTTGGCTCGAGTGGTTTTATTTTTGCACGTGTCATTCTGGAGTTGTCTCGGTGGGTGTTGCTTGTGTGCGCATATGGGGTGTTTTGGGTGAAACTTCGAATTCTGGGCATATTTTACCGTGCCATCTTTTGTATTTGCGTGCCCAAATTCAATTTTAAACATTTTGGCTCGAGTGGTTTTATTTTGCACGTGTCATTCTGGAGTTGTCTCGGTGGGTGTTGCTTGTGTGCGCATATGGGGTGTTTTGGGTGAAACTTCGAATTCTGGGCATATTTTACCGTGCCATCTTTTGTATTTTCGTGCCCAAATTCAATTTTAAACATTTTGGCTCGAGTGGTTTTATTTTTGCACGTGTCATTTTGGAGTTGTCTCGGTGGGTGTTGCTTATGTGCGCCAGTGTGCGTGTGTTGTGTGTGTTGTGTTGCTGGGCGCTGGGCGCCAAGCGCCAGGCGCTGGGCGCCAAGGGCGCCAGTGTGCGTGTGTTGTGTGTGTTGTGTTGCTGGGCGCGGGGCGCCAGGTGCCAGGCGCTGGGCGCCAAGGGCGCCATTTTCAGGATGTTCCCAATGTTTTTATAAAAACTGTTTTCGCTATATCTTTTGACTCGGGCATCCGTTTTAAACGTTTCAAAAAGTGTTGGGAAGCTTTTTCGGTTGTCTACCTGTGCGTCTTATTTTTAAAATAAAAACTCATTATTTTCTGGTGGTTTCTGGGCGCCCAAGTGGCTGTCCCCGGTGGTCATTACGGTGACGTTGTAAAGCCGTATTGAGTTCCTTAAAAATCCTTTTTGCCTATAACCAACAGTTTTAACATTTTAGTGTCAAAACGAGTGTAAATGACGATGATGCCCTTAGTGGCTAGTTAAATGACGTTTTTGCACTTAGTGGCCAATATTGTTGATGATGATGTGTAAATGACGATGATGCCCTTAGTGGCTAGTTAAATGACATTTTTGCCCTTAGTGGCTATTGTTTGATTGATGACGTTTGTGGATAAGCGACGATGATAATAAGCGACGTTGTTGGGTGTAATTATAGATTGACAGGTGCTGTGCCTCTTATTTGGCAAATTGGTAAGTGACGTTGACTGTGATTGTGTGTTTGTGTGTGGTGCATGTCATAGTGTCTCATGTATTCCATGTGCATGAACCCCGCGACGATGAGGCCATAAAGGCTAAGCGACGATGAGGCCATAAAGGCTAAGCGACGGTGATGAAAGGTACCTCATGCATATGCCCGCGAGTGGGTTGCATTTCATATAGTCACATGACATCGGGATGAGTTGTTGTAATGACGTAATTGATGATTTGTGATGTGGTTACTCTAGTGCTGTGACTTGACTTATTGCTTATCATGTGATTTATTATATGGATTGAATTGAACTCACCCTTCTGTATGAATGTTACCCCTATGCGGTAACGTGCAGGTGATCACGAGTGAAGACCTAGGTATCTTCACTAATTTTGAGTCGGGTCGTCATGCTCTGATACGTAGCACTCAGGGGGGAAACGAACTCGATGTTTTAAGACTATTTTGGTTGTTATATGTTATTTGATGGTTTTCTCTTATTTATACTTTCCGCTGCGTAGTTGGTTTTATTGATGTCACGGTTGTGGTGACGATGACTGATGCTTGAGTTTTTCCCCATTGGGGGCGTGTTACGTATTGCACACTTATTGACGTTGAACTGTTTTATTGAAGTACGATGTTTTATTCGAAGTATGTGTAACATTCCTTGCGATGAAAGAAATTTTGAAACTCTGATTTTTACAAACAATTAACGGGTAGAAAAGGGGTGTTACATTAGTGGTATCAGAGCAGTTCGGTCTGTCCGGCCAATGTTGTCCTGTCATAGTGTCTTATGACAATTAAGAAATTGTTAGATTAGTTCTGAATTTTTGGTTTGTGCTGCAGTGATAATTTGAAATGGCTGGGAGAAACGATGTTGCTCTTGTTGCTGCGCTGCAAGCTATGGCTCAGGCTGTGCAGAATCCGCAGAATGATGGGGAGAACGCTGGTTTTCGGAGTCTGACTACTTTCCAGAGAGAGAATCTGCCCACTTTTAAGGGCAAATATGATCCAGATGGTGCTATGGCTTGGTTGAAAGAGATCGAGAGGATTTTCAGGGTGATGGACTGCACCGTTGAGCAGAAGGTCCGTTTTGGTACTCACATGTTGGCTGAGGAGGCCGACGACTGGTGGTTGGCTACTAGGCAGAGGTTGGAGGCTGTGCAGGAAGAGATTACCTGGGAGGTATTCAGCAGAGAATTTCTGAGAAAATATTTTCCTGAAGATGTCCGAGGAAAGAAAGAGATAGAGTTCCTGGAACTGAAGCAGGGTGGTATGTCTGTGACGGCGTATGCGGCGAAGTTTGTGGAATTGGCAAAATTCTATCCGCACTATAGTGAGGCTACAGCTGAGTTCTCAAAATGCATCAAGTTCGAGAATGGTTTGAGGCCTGACATCAAAAAGGCCATTGGTTACCAAAAGATTCGTGTGTTCGCTGATCTGGTTGATAGTTGTAGAATCTTTGAGGAGGACAGTACTGCACATTACAAAGCTGTGTCTGAGAAAAAGGGTAAGTTTCCGAGTCGAAGCAAGCCGTATGAGGTTCCTGCAGGTAAGAGTTATCAGAGGGTTGCTCGAGGTAAGAAGACTAGTGGGGGAGATGCTCCTGCTAGCATTGTCTGTTTTAAGTGTGGCAAACCTGGCCACAAGAGTATTAAGAGTACTACATGCGGGTCTGATGAGAGAGTTTGCTACCATTGTGGTAAAAGGGTCATATGGCGGCCGAATGTAAGGTCAAGGATGTGGTGTGTTTCAACTGTGGTGAGTCTGGGCATATCAGTGGAAAATGTACAAAGCCGAAGAAAGAAAGGTCTAGTGGGAAAGTGTTCGCATTGGCAGGAGAGGAGCCTGTTGAGAAAGATGGTCTTATTAGAGGTACGTGTTTCATTAACGGTACTTCTCTGAAATCTCTTATTGATACTGGTGCTACCCATTGCTTTATATCTGTTGATTGTTGTAAAAGATTGGGTCTTGTTTTATCTGCTATGTATGGGGATATGGTTGTCGATACTCCTGCGAAGGGGTCGGTGATTACTTCCCAGATGTGTTCTCAGTGTCCCGTGTCGATCTTCGGCAGGGACTTTGTTGTGAATTTTGTTTGCTTGTCGTTGAGGGGACTGGATGTAATCTTGGGCATGGACTGGTTAGAGAATAACCACGTCCATATCAACTGTCGTAGCAAGTCGGTTAGTTTCGGGGAAGAAGATTCTGTTTTGGTATCCGCTAGTCAGTTGAAGAAGTTGAGGAAAGAAGGAGTTCAGCTATTTTCGTTGATGGCATCGTTGTCTGCTGAGAGTCAGGCTACTATTGAAGAACTGCAAGTGGTACGCGAGTTTCCTGAGGTTTTTCCCGACGAAATTCCGGGTGTGCCGTCGGAGAGGGAAGTTGAGTTTTCGATTGATCTTGTACCTGGTACGAGGCCTGTGTCTATGGCACCGTACAGGATGTCGGCGTCGGAATTGTCTGAGTTGAAGACGCAACTCGAAGAATTGCTTGAGAAAAAGTTTGTGAGACCGAGTGTATCACCGTGGGGAGCTCCGGTATTGTTAGTGAAGAAGAAAGATGGGAGCATGAGGTTGTGTGTGGACTATCGTCAGTTGAATAAGGTAACTATCAAGAACAAGTATCCGCTTCCGAGGATCGACGATTTGATGGATCAGTTAGTGGGTGCCCGTGTTTTCAGCAAAATTGATTTGAGGTCCGGATATCATCAGATTAAAGTGAAGGATGAAGATGTTCAGAAGACAGCTTTCAGGACAAGGTATGGGCATTATGAGTATTCAGTGATGCCGTTCGGTGTGACCAATGCACCTGGTATATTTATGGAATATATGAATCGTATTTTCCATAATTACCTAGATCGGTTTGTGGTGATCTTCATAGATGACATTCTAGTTTATTCTAAGTCGGAGGAAGAGCATGCTGAGCACCTGAAGTCAGTACTGGAAGTTCTGAAAGAGAAAAAGTTGTATGCTAAGTTATCAAAGTGTGAGTTCTGGCTGAAAGAGGTGAGTTTTCTTGGGCACGTGATTTCTGGTAATGGTATTGCAGTTGATCCGGCAAAAATAGAAGCAGTGTTGGAGTGGGAGGCCCCGAAATCCGCAACAGAGATCAGAAGCTTTTTGGGTTTGGCTGGGTACTACAGGAGGTTTATCGAGGGTTTTTCCAAGTTGGCCCTTCCGTTGACTCAGTTGACTTGTAAGGGTAAAGTTTTCGTTTGGGATGCTCGGTGTGAGGAAAGTTTTATGGAACTGAAAAAGAGATTGACAACGTCGCCTGTTTTGACGTTGCCTAATCCGGAGGAACCGTTTGTTGTATATTGTGACGCTTCGAAGATGGGTCTTGGTGGTGTGCTGATGCAAGATGGGAGAGTCGTAGCGTATGCGTCGAGGCAGTTGCGGGTTCATGAGAAAAATTACCCTACGCATGATTTGGAATTGGCTGCTGTGGTATTTGTGCTTAAGATTTGGAGGCACTATCTTTATGGTTCGAGGTTTGAGGTGTTCAGTGATCATAAGAGTCTGAAGTATCTGTTCGACCAGAAGGAGTTGAATATGAGACAGCGTCGGTGGTTGGAGCTCTTGAAGGATTATGACTTCGGTTCGAACTATCATCCCGGCAAAGCTAATGTCGTGGCTGATGCTTTAAGCCGGAAGTCTTTGCATATGTCGGCAATGATGGTGAAAGAATTAGAGTTGATTGAGGAATTCCGAGATTTGAGTTTGGTTTGTAGAATGACACCTCGTAGTGTCAAGCTGGGGATGTTAAAGATCGATAATGACTTTCTGGGCAGCATCAGAGAGGCTCAGAAGTCAGATGTCAGGTTGGTAGATTTAATGAATGGGGTTGGTCAATCTGAAGATGGGGATTTCAAATTGGATTCTCGTGGTGTGTTGAGGTTCCGGGGTAGGATCTGTGTTCCGGATGATGCGGAGATGAAAAAGACAATTTTGGAGGAGGGTCACCGTAGCAAGTTGAGTATCCATCCTGGAGCAACCAAAATGTATCAAGATCTGAAAAAGATGTTTTGGTGGTATGGTATGAAGAGAGATGTGGCACAGTTTGTGTATGCCTGTTTGACCGGTCAAAAGTCGAAGGTTGAACACCAGAAGCCTGCAGGGTTGATGCAACCGTTGGAAGTTCCAGAGTGGAAATGGGATAGCATTGCGATGGATTTTGTGACGGGATTGCCGAATACAGTTAGGGGTCATGACGCTATTTGGGTGATCGTTGATAGGTTAACGTAGTCTGCTCACTTTATTCCTATTAATGTCACTTATCCGGTGTCGAGGTTGGCAGAGGTCTATGTCAAAGAAATTGTGATGTTGCACGGTGTTCTGAAGAGTATTGTGTCAGATAGGGATCCGAGGTTCACTTCTGAGTTTTGGACGGGTTTGCAGAAGGAATTGGGTTCAAAGTTGAAAATGAGTTCGGCATATCATCCTCAGACAGATGGTCAGTCAGAGAGGACAATTCAGTCGTTAGAAGATTTGTTGAGAGCTTGTGTCTTGGAACAAAGGGGTTCATGGGATTCCTACCTTGCGTTGATTGAGTTTACCTATAACAACAGTTACCATTCCAGTATCGGGATGGCACCGTTTGAAGCATTATATGGTCGAAAGTGTAGAACGCCGCTGTGTTGGTATGAGTCGGGGGAGAGTGTAGTGTTGGGACCGGAGATTGTCCGGGAGACTACAGAGAAAATCAAGATGATCCGTGAAAAGATGAAGGCTTCGCAGAGTCGTCAGAAGAGTTATCATGACAAGCGGAGGAAAGATTTAGAGTTTCAGGAGGGTGAGCATGTGTTCTTGAGGGTTTCTCCTATTACCGGTGTTGGTCGAGCGTTGAAATCGAAGAAGCTCACTCCTCGCTTAGTTGGTCCTTATCAGATTTCTGAGAGAATCGGAAATGTGGCTTATAGGGTGGCTTTACCGCCAAATCTTTCGAATTTGCACGACGTGTTTCATGTGTCGCAACTTCGGAAGTATGTTTCGGATCCATCTCATATGATCCATATGGATGATGTATAGGTGCGGGATAATCTCACTGTGGAGACGATGCCCATACGAATTGAGGATCGTGAAGTGAAAGTGCTTAGAGGCAAAGAGATTGCATTGGTGAAAGTGGTTTGGCTAGGAGCTGCCGGTGAGAGTATGACTTGGGAGTTAGAAAGCAAGATGAGGGAGTCCTACCCAGAGTTGTTTGATCAGGTAAATTTCGAGGACGAAATATTCTAAGTGGGGGAGAGTTGTAACACCCTAAATATTTAATTAATTTATTTAATTAAGTATTTAGGAATTTATTTTAATTTAGTGGATATAATTTAATTAATTAAAATTATATTAATTTTATGTTGGTGGTATTAGGAAAAGGAGGCGCCACTTGAATGAACTTGGGCTTAAGTGAAAAGCCCAAGCCCATGATCCATGTAATATGCGAAGTTGTGAGGTCTTGTGGGATTAGGGTTTTGGCTAGCATTTGCGAATTGGAGAGAAGAGAAAAGAGAGAGGGAGAGCGTCGTGGAGAGAGGAGAAGGAAGAGAAGAAGTCGCAAGCTCAAGGAGGAAGAAGGACGTGATTTTGTTGCTGTGGTTTTGTTCGTGATTGTCTCTAGGGCTTCCGTTCTTCAAATCCGAGGTAAGGGGAGTTCTATCTTTCTATATAATAGATGTTCATGATAGGTTGTAAGTTAGGGCTACCCTAGATCCATTCATGTTCTTGATTTGTGTACAATTTCATGTTTGGTTAGTGATATATATGTGATCTTCATGATTTGTGGCTGAAAAATCCCTTTGGTTGATGTTATGGGCGCCTAGGGTGCCATATGTTTGATTTCATGTTGCTGGATTTCGTGCAGGATTTGGCGCCCCATGGCTGGGCGCATGTTCCATTGTGTGTGCGTGTGTGTTGTGTGCGCATATGGGGTGTTTTGGGTGAAACTTCGAATTCTGGGCATATTTTACCGTGCCATCTTTTGTATTTGCGTGCCCAAATTCAATTTTAAACATTTTGGCTCGAGTGGTTTTATTTTTGCACGTGTCATTCTGGAGTTGTCTCGGTGGGTGTTGCTTGTGTGCGCATATGGGGTGTTTTGGGTGAAACTTCGAATTCTGGGCATATTTTACCGTGCCATCTTTTGTATTTGCGTGCCCAAATTCAATTTTAAACATTTTGGCTCGAGTGGTTTTATTTTGCACGTGTCATTTTGGAGTTGTCTCGGTGGGTGTTGCTTGTGTGCGTGTAACACCCTAAATATTTAATTAATTTATTTAATTAAGTATTTAGGCATTTATTTAATTTACTGGGTATAATTTAATTAATTAGAATTATATTAATATGTGTAGGAAGTATTAGAAGGTGGAGGTGCCAAACTAAATGGACTTGGGCTTAAGTGAGAAGCCCAAGCCCATGACTCTAGGCATATGCGAAGTGGACAAGTGCTTAGGGGTTAGGGTTTGTTGTGGCCAATTGCGAAATTTTGAGAAAAGAGAGAAAACAAGGAGAGGCGCGCCGTAGAGAGGGAGAGGGAGAAGAGAAGAGTCGCAAGCTTCAAGGAGAAAAGAGGAGGCGTGATCCGGTTGCCGTGGTTCCGTTCGTGATCATCTCTAGAGATCCTATTCTTCTAATTCGAGGTAAGGGGAGCCCTATCGATTTCTATAATAATTCCTATGATAGATCCTAAGTAGTGATAGCCTAGATGTTACTATGATTGTCATGATGTTTACGAAATTCATGTCTTGATCGTTGCCATATGCGTGATTATGTATTGATGCTTGCGAATTCATGCCTTGATTTTAAATATATGCGTAATGCTATGTGGTGCTTGGGATGGGTGAAATTCGATGTTTGATAGGTGGTGTTGGATGATTTTATACGTGATTATAAAAGATTGTAATATGGGTTGTGTTGGTCATGCGAAAATTTTTGAGAAAAATGATGTTTTGGGCTGAATTTGTGTAAAAATCTGGTGCTGGCAGTGTTCTGGGCGCCAGGCGCCCTGTGTTGGGCGCCAAGGGCGCCTGTGCGCGTTGCAGTGTGCGTGGGTGGGCGCTGGGTGCCAGCGCCCAGCGCTGAGCGCCCGTGTGCGTGTGCGTGTGCTGTGTGCTGCGCCAAGGCGCTGGGCGCCAGGCGCTGGGCGCTGAGCGCCCAGGTGTGTGCGTGCGTGTGTTGCTTCTTGCTAGGCGCTGGGCGCCAGGTGCCTGGGCGCTGGGCGCCCATGGCGCCAGTTTTCAGGATGTTCCAAAATATTTTCGAAAACCGTTTTCGCTATATCTTTTGACTCGAATATCCGTTTTGAACGATTCAAAAAGCGTTGTGAAGCATTTTCAGCTGTCTATCTGTGTGTTCCATTTTTAAAAATAAAAACTTATAATTTCAGAAGCTTGCTGGGCGCCCAAGTGGCTGTCCCCCGTGGTTGTTGCTGTGATATTGAAAATGCGTTTGGTGCCTTTAAAAAAAAATTCTCTTTTGCGTACGACCAGTGGTTTTTAACGAAGTAATGTCAAAAATGATGATTTTGACGATGATGCCCCTAGTGGCTAGTTAAATGACGGTTTTGCCCTTAGTGGCTATTATTATTTATAATGACGTGTATATGACGATGATGCCCTTGGTGGCTAGTAAATGACGTTTTTGCCCTCAGTGGCTATTGTTTGAGCTGATGATATTTATGTATAAGTGACGATGAAAACCCAGTGACGTTTGAGGCCCGAAAGGCTAAGTGATGTTAAGGTCTAAAGGGCCAAGTGACGTTGTGTGTTGATTGTGAATTTGACAGGTGCTGTGCTTCTTGTGAGCAAACCGGTAAGTGACGGGTCACATAGTTGACTATGATTTGGGTATTTGTGTATTTGTGTGTTTGTGAGTGGTGCATGTCATAGTGTCTCATGCCCATGTGCATAAACCCAGTGACGTTTTTGAGGCCCATGTGGCTAAGTGACGATGAGGCCTTAAGGGCTAAGCGACGTTTGTGAAAAGGTACCTCATGCATATGCCCGCGAGTGGGTTGCTTTTCATATGCCTACATGACATAGTGATGAATTATTGTGGTGATATGATCGTTGATTGTGATGTGATTCATTTGAGCTGTGAACTGACTTATTATTTATCATATGACTTATTATATGAATTGAATTGGACTCATCCTTCTGTTTGAATGTTACCCCCATGCGGTAACGTGCAGGTGATTGCGAGTGAAGGACTAGGTACCTTCACTAATTCAAGTCGAGTCGTCACGCTCTGATACGTAGCACTCAGGGGGTGGGGCGAACTTATATCATGAATGTTTTTGGTTGTTAAGTTTTATTGACAGTTCTGTTTTATTTTATTATTCCGCTGCTTAGATGATTTTTATTGACGTTGAGTATTATTGCGATGATAACTGTGGTTTTTATTGAAGTATGTGTAACATCCTTTGCGATGAAAAGAAATTTTGAAAACTCTGATATTTTCCAATAAAATTAACGGGTAGAAAAGGGGTGTTACATTAGTGGTATCAGAGAAGTTCGGTCTGTCCGGCCAAGTTGTCCAGTCGTAGTGTCAACTGACAACGGTGTGTTGTCAGTTATATCTAACTGTTGTTGTTGTAGCAAGTGAGTTGAGATGGCTGGGAGGATCGCTGCTGTTGTTGAGTTGCTGCTGCTGATGTTGAGCTGCTGCTGCTGATGTTGGGCTGCTGCTGTTGTTGTTGGGCTGCTGCTGATTGTGATAGGAAGTCGTGTGTTGGTTATAGGCAGCTGAATAAGGTAACTATCAAGAACAAGTATCCGCTTCCGAGGATCGACGATCTGATGGATCAGTTAGTGGGTGCCCGTGTTTTCAGCAAAATTGATTTGAGGTCCGAATATCATCAAATTAAAGTAAAGGATGAAGGTGTTCAGAAGACAGCGTTCAGGACAAGGTATGGGCATTATGAATATTCAGTGATGCCGTTCGGTGTGACCAATGCTCCTGGTGTATTTATGGAATATATGAACCGTATTTTCCATAATTACCTAGATCGGTTTGTGGTGATCTTCATAGATGACATTCTAGTTTATTCTAAGTCAGAGGAAGAACATGCTGAGCATCTGAAGACAGTGTTAGAAGTTCTGAAAGAGAAAAAGTTGTATGCTAAGTTATCAAAGTGTGAATTCTGGCTGAAAGAAGTGAGTTTCCTTGGGCACGTGATTTCTGGTAATGGTATTGCGGTTGATCCGGCAAAAGTAGAAGCAGTGTTGGAGTGGGAGGCTCCGAAGTCCGCAACAGAGATTAGAAGCTTTTTGGGTTTGGCTGGGTACTACAGGAGGTTCATCGAGGGTTTTTCCAAGTTGGCCCTTCCGTTGACTCAGTTGACTTGTAAGGGTAAAGTTTTTGTTTGGGATGCTCGGTGTGAGGAAAGTTTTATGGAACTGAAAAAGAGATTGACGACGTCGCCTGTTTTGACGTTGCCTAATCCGGAGGAACCGTTCGTTGTATATTGTGACGCTTCGAAAATGGGTCTTGGTGGTGTGCTGATGCAAGATGGGAAAGTCGTTGCGTATGCGTCGAGGCAGTTGCGGGTTCATGAGAAAAATTACCCTACGCATGATTTGGAATTGGCTGCTGTGGTATTTGTGCTTAAGATTTGGAGGCACTACCTTTATGGTTCGAGGTTCGAAGTGTTCAGTGATCATAAGAGTCTAAAGTATCTGTTTGATCAGAAAGAGTTGAATATGAGACAGCGTCGGTGGTTGGAGCTCTTGAAGGATTATGACTTTGGTTTGAATTATCATCCCGGCAAAGCTAATGTCGTGGCTGATGCTTTAAGCAGAAAGTCTTTGCATATGTCGGCAATGATGGTGAAGGAATTAGAGTTGATCGAGGAATTCAGAGATTTGAGTTTGGTTTGTAAAATGACACCTCGCAGTGTCAAGCTGGGAATGTTAAAGATCGATAATGATTTCCTGGGCAGCATCAGGGAAGCTCAGAAGACAGATGTCAAGTTAGTAGATTTAATTAATGGGGTTGGTCAATCTGAAGATGAGGATTTCAAATTAGATTCCAGTGGTGTGTTGAGGTTCCGGGGTAGGATCTGTGTTCCGGATGATGAGGAGATGAGAAAGGCAATTTTAGAGGAGGGTCACCGTAGCAAGTTGAGTATCCATCCTGGAGCGACGAAAATGTATCAAGATCTGAAAAAGATGTTTTGGTGGTATGGTATGAAGAGAGATGTGGCGCAGTTTGTGTATGCCTGTTTGATCTGTCAGAAATCTAAGGTTGAGCATCAGAAGCCTGCAGGGTTAATGCAACCGTTGGAGGTTCCGGAGTGGAAGTGGGATAGCATAGCGATGGATTTCGTGACGGGATTGCCGAATACAGTTAAGGGTCATGACGCTATTTGGGTGGTCGTTGATAGGTTAACGAAGTCTGCTCACTTTATTCCTATTAATATCACTTATCCGGTGTCGAGGTTGGCAGAGGTCTATGTCAAAGAAATTGTGAAGTTGCACGGCATTCCGAAGAGTATTGTGTCAGATAGGGATCCGAGGTTCACTTCTGAGTTTTGGACGGGTTTGCAGAAGGAATTGGGTTCAAAGTTAAAAATGAGTTCGGCGTATCATCCTCAGACAGACGGTCAGTCAGAGAGGACAATTCAGTCGTTAGAGGATTTGTTGAGGGCTTGTGTATTGGAACAGCGGGGTTCATGGGATTCCTACCTTGCGTTGATTGAGTTTACCTATAACAACAGTTACCATTCCAGTATCGGGATGGCACCATTTGAAGCATTGTATGGTCGAAAGTGTAGAACGCCATTGTGTTGGTATGAGTCGGGAGAGAGTGTAGTGTTGGGACCGGAGATTGTCCGGGAGACTACAGAGAAGATCGAGATGATCCGTGAAAAGATGAAGGCTTCGCAGAGTCGTCAGAAGAGTTATCATGATAAGCGGAGGAAGGATTTAGAATTTCAGGAGGGTGAGCATGTGTTCTTAAGGGTTTCTCCTATTACCGGTGTTGGTCGAGCGTTGAAATCGAAGAAGCTCACTCCTCGATTTGTTGGTCCTTATCAGATTTCTGAAGGAATCAGAAATGTGGCTTATAGAGTGGCTTTACCGCCAAATCTTTCGAATTTGCATGACGTATTTCATGTGTCGCAACTTCGGAAGTATGTTTCGGATCCATCTCATGTGATCCATATGGATGATGTAGAGGTGCGGGATAATCTCACTGTGGAGACGATGCCCGTGCGGATTGAGGATCGGGAAGTGAAAGCGCTTAGAGGCAAAGAGATTGCATTAGTGAAAGTGGTTTGGCTAGGAGCTGCCGGCGAGCGTATGACTTGGGAGCTAGAAAGCAAGATGCGAGAGTCCTACCCAGAATTATTTGATCAGGTAAATTTCGAGGACGAAATATTCTAAGTGGGGGAGAGTTGTAACACCCTAAATATTTAATTAAGTATTTAGGCATTTATTTAATTTACTGGGTATAATTTAATTAATTAGAATTATATTAATATGTGTAGGAAGTATTAGAAGGTGGAGGTGCCAAACTAAATGGACATGGGCTTAAGTGAGAAGCCCAAGCCCATGACTCTAGGCATATGCGAAGTGGACAAGTGCTTAAGGGTTAGGGTTTGTTGTGGCCAATTGCGAAATTTTGAGAAAAGAGAGAAAACAAGGAGAGGCGCGCCGTAGAGAGGGAGAGGGAGAAGAGAAGAGTCGCAAGCTTCAAGGAGAAAAGAGGAGGTGTGATCCGGTTGCCGTGGTTCCGTTCGTGATCATCTCTAGAGATCCTATTCTTCTAATTCGAGGTAAGGGGAGCCCTATCGATTTCTATAATAATTCCTATGATAGATCCTAAGTAGTGATAGCCTAGATGTTACTATGATTGTCATGATGTTTACGAAATTCATGTCTTGATCGTTGCCATATGCGTGATTATGTATTGATGCTTGCGAATTCATGCCTTGATTTTAAATATATGCGTAATGCTATGTGGTGCTTGGGATGGGTGAAATTCGATGTTTGATAGGTGGTGTTGGATGATTTTATACGTGATTATAAAAGATTGTAATATGGGTTGTGTTGGTCATGCGAAATTTTTTGAGAAAAATGATGTTTTGGGCTGAATTTGTGTAAAAATCTGGTGCTGGCAGTGTTCTGGGCGCCAGGCGCCCTGTGCTGGGCGCCAAGGGCGCCTGTGCGCGTTGCAGTGTGCGTGGGTGGGCGCTGGGTGCCAGCGCTGGGCGCTGGGTGCCAGCGCTGGGCGCTGAGCGCCCGTGTGCGTGTGCGTGTGCTGTGTGCTGCGCCAAGGCGCTGGGCGCTGAGCGCCCAGGTGTGTGCGTGCGTGTGTTGCTTCTTGCTAGGCGCTGGGCGCCAGGTGCCTGGGCGCTGGGCGCCCATGGCGCCAGTTTTCAGGATGTTCCAAAATATTTTCGAAAACCGTTTTCGCTATATCTTTTGACTCGAATATCCGTTTTGAACGATTCAAAAAGCGTTGTGAAGCATTTTCAGCTGTCTATCTGTGTGTTCCATTTTTAAAAATAAAAACTTACAATTTCAGAAGCTTGCTGGGCGCCCAAGTGGCTGTCCCCCGTGGTTGTTGCTGTGATATTGAAAATGCGTTTGGTGCCTTTTAAAAAAAATTCTCTTTTGCGTACGACCAGTGGTTTTTAACGAAGTAATGTCAAAAATGATGATTTTGACGATGATGCCCCTAGTGGCTAGTTAAATGACGGTTTTGCCCTTAGTGGCTATGATTATTTATAATGACGTGTATATGACGATGATGCCCTTGGTGGCTAGTAAATGACGTTTTTGCCCTCAGTGGCTATTGTTTGAGCTGATGATATTTATGTATAAGTGACGATGAAAACCCAGTGACGTTTGAGGCCCGAAAGGCTAAGTGATGTTAAGGTCTAAAGGGCCAAGTGACGTTATGTGTTGATTGTGATTTTGACAGGTGCTGTGCTTCTTGTGAGCAAACCGGTAAGTGACGGGTCACATAGTTGACTATGATTTGGGTATTTGTGTATTTGTGTGTTTGTGAGTGGTGCATGTCATAGTGTCTCATGCCCATGTGCATAAACCCAGTGACGTTTTTGAGGCCCATGTGGCTAAGTGACGATGAGGCCTTAAGGGCTAAGCGACGTTTGTGAAAAGGTACCTCATGCATATGCCAGCGAGTGGGTTGCATTTCATATGCCTACATGACATAGTGATGAATTATTGTGGTGATATGATCGTTGATTGTGATGTGATTCATTTGAGCTGTGAACTGACTTATTATTTATCATATGACTTATTATATGAGTTGAATTGGACTCACCCTTCTGTTTGAATGTTACCCCCATGCGGTAACGTGCAGGTGATTGCGAGTGAAGGACTAGGTACCTTCACTAATTCGAGTCGAGTCGTCACGCTCTGATACGTAGCACTCAGGGGGTGGGGCGAACTTATATCATGAATGTTTTTGGTTGTTAAGTTTTATTGACAGTTCTGTTTTATTTTATTATTCCGCTGCTTAGATGATTTTTATTGACGTTGAGTATTATTGCGATGATAACTGTGGTTTTTATTGAAGTATGTGTAACATCCTTTGCGATGAAAAGAAATTTTGAAAACTCTGATATTTTCCAATAAAATTAACGGGTAGAAAAGGGGTGTTACAGTGCGCATATGGGGTGTTTTGGGTGAAACTTCGAATTCTGGGCATATTTTACCGTGCCATCTTTTGTATTTGCGTGCCCAAATTCAATTTTAAACATTTTGGCTCGAGTGGTTTTATTTTTGCACGTGTCATTTTGGAGTTGTCTCGGTGGGTGTTGCTTATGTGCGCCAGTGTGCGTGTGTTGTGTGTGTTGTGTTGCTGGGCGCTGGGCGCCAGGTGCCAGGCGCTGGGCGCCAAGGGCGCCATTTTCAGGATGTTCCCAATGTTTTTATAAAAACTGTTTTCACTATATCTTTTGACTCGGGCATCCGTTTTAAACGTTTCAAAAAGTGTTGGGAAGATTTTTCGGTTGTCTACCTGTGCGTCTTATTTTTAAAATAAAAACTCATTATTTTCTGGTGGTTTCTGGGCGCCCAAGTGGCTGTCCCCGGTGGTCATTACGGTGACGTTGTAAAGCCGTATTGAGTTCCTTAAAAATCCTTTTTGCCTATAACCAACAGTTTTAACGTTTTAGTGTCAAAACGAGTGTAAATGACGATGATGCCCTTAGTGGCTAGTTAAATGACGTTTTTGCCCTTAGTGGCCAATATTGTTGATGATGATGTGTAAATGACGATGATGCCCTTAGTGGCTAGTTAAATGACGTTTTTGCCCTTAGTGGCTATTATTTGATTGATGACGTTAGTGGATAAGTGACGATGATAATAAGCGACGATGAAATATAGCGACGTTGTTGGGTGTAATTATAGATTGACAGGTGTTGTGCCTCTTATTTGGCAAATTGGTAAGTGACGTTGACTGTGATTGTGTGTTTGTGTGTGGTGCATGTCATAGTGTCTCATGTATTCCATGTGCATGAACCCAGCGACGATGAGGCCATAAAGGCTAAGCGACGATGAGGCCATAAAGGCTAAGCGACGATGATGAAAGGTACCTCATGCATATGCCCGCGAGTGGGTTGCATTTCATATAGTCACATGACATCGGGATGAGTTGTTGTAATGACGTAATTGATGATTTGTGATGTGGTTACTCTAGTGCTGTGTGTAACGCCCCTTTTCTAATAACTTTTCTTTTAATAAAATCAGAGTCTCTTTTTTTTTTTTTGAAAACAATTAAAGCGAGTGCTACACTTACTCCATAAAAATCAAGATACATAACACCATGAGAAAAGTTTAGTTCACATCAACTAAATCCAATCACCATCAGCAGCGGAATAATAGTCAGTTCAAAATTAAAACCAATACATCACCAATGAAAACTAACAGTTTTAGGAAAATAAAGCATAAACATAAGGACACCCCCCCCCCTGGTGCTACGTATCTGAGCGTGACACTTCCTACCAGACGAAGGTATAAGGAATCCTTCACTCGCTATTACCTGCACGTTGCCGACATAAGAAGCAACATAAAAGCAGTAGGGTGAGTCTCTTTTCATAATTAGTAACATATGAGAATTAAGCACTGCATAGAAAAAGGAAACCAGGCACACCAATTCACAACAATAGGAAACAATCGCATCAGCATACTAATTCCAAGCAGCACTATATAATATATGTTTATGTATGTAATGCAACCCAAACTCCACGGGTACATGCATGTCGGATCCGTCACCAAATACAATAGGCCGTAGCCTCAGCTCACCAAATCAAACTAGGCCGAAGCCTCTGCTCACCAATTAAAATTAGGCCGTAGCCTCTGCTCACCAATTAAAATTAGGCCGTAGCCTCTGCTCACCAATAATGCATATGTCCATGAGATGCTATGGGAATGCATCACAACACACCAAGTCCAAATCAATTTATCATTTAAAATTTATGATCTCACCATTGTATATTAATCAGCTCACCAAATTAAAATTAGGCCGTAGCCTCTGCTCACCAATCTCACCCTACCATACTCACCAATTCAGCTCACCACTCACACCAACACCAATTTAAATAGACCAGCTTAGGACATTGACACGACATAGGGTAAGTGGGTAAAAATAGCCATTTGGACACTTAAACACCATCAGCCAGAAACACCAGTAAAAAAAATTTATTTTTGCATAAAATTGAGACTATTGGATAGGCACTGAAATTAGCTTCAAAACGCATTTTGAACCGTTGAATT
The DNA here is from genome assembly GCA_039519185.1 of Astragalus membranaceus. NCBI lineage: Eukaryota > Viridiplantae > Streptophyta > Magnoliopsida > Fabales > Fabaceae > Astragalus > Astragalus membranaceus. The sequence goes on along the minus strand of CM076854.1, from coordinate 47,449,089 downwards.
TGGATAACCGAGTCAAGAGTTATATTAAAAACAGTTTAGGAAAAATGTTAGACATTCTGGAAACAGGCGCATGGGCGCTGGGCGCCCAGGGGCAACACAGCGCTTGGCGCATGGGCGCTTGGCGCCCAGGAGAGGCAACACGCAACAGCGCACAGGCGCATAGGCGCTTGGCGCCCAGGAGCAACACGCGCAACAGCGCACAGGCGCTAGGCGCCCAGGGGAACAAGCGCGCAACAGCGCACAGGCGCTAGGCGCCCAGGGGAACAACACGCACACAGGCGCATTGCGCCCAGCACAGCAACACGGCGCCCAGGCACTAGGCGCCTAAGACCTACTTGAAACCGAACTCATTTTTCTTCGAAAATTATTTTACACGAGCCAAATGCTCAGGACATTAAAACCCAACAAAAATTTTATCAAAAGCTGAACATTATTTTTGGCGCCCATGCACTAGGCACCTAGTGAAAATACGCAACTCAACTCCTTTGTTGACCAAAATCAGTTTTCATGAGCCATTTTACCCAAGTATAAAAACCTGAAAACCATTTTCACAAAATTATCACCAGAACTTTGGGGCCCTTGGCGCCCATGACTCAAGCAACGAGTGCCAAAACTGGCAGCACAGGAACACAGGGGGCAACATAGGCAACAGGGACAGCAACACAGAATGGCAACACAGTGACACAGAATTTTTTTGGAAAATTGGCGCAGCACACTGCTGGGCGCCTGGCGCCCATGACTAGGCGCAACACAGAATTTTTTCAGCAACATGCAATTGGCGCCCAAGGCGCCTAGGGGCTCCCAAACAGAATTTTTCCACTTCCAATTATCAATTAAAATCACCAAAACACTCCTATATATAAATATAATCAAAATGTCACCATAATTCCCAATTTCACCACATAATCACCAAACAATCATATACTCAAACAATTGGTCTACAATTCGCATATTGCCCCAATTCAAACATCAATCATAGAATTCTCAACATATTAATTCAACAACAACATCACAATATTATAATTTCTCAACAACAACACAATTCAATCATGGAAACTACCCTAGGACCCTAACCCTAAGCAATTCCCAATTCGCATAAGTATTAAGAACAAAAAGAGGACCCCCTAACCTTATGGAAATCGAATTTGCTAGCCAAGCTCCAAGTGAAGAATGCGAACCACCAATGAGCCTCCTCCTCTTCTCTATGAGCTTCGCCCCTTTCTGCTTCTTCTCTTCGCAACTCTCTTCTCACTCCCTCTTACGTTTCTTTTTCTTTCTTTTCTCACTTGGGTGAATTGCCACTAACTCCCTAGACCCCAATGATTCGACTCCTATGCCAAAGAAATGGGCCACGGGCCTAATCGTGGATCACGGGCCCTTGCTCGCACCACTTAAATAGTGACAACACCCCCTAATAAAATAAAATAAAATAATTAAACTCGAATTATTTAATTAAATTAAATAAATATTGTAAGCCTTAAATAACTTAATTAAATAAATAATTAAATTATTTTGGGGCGTTACACTGTGACTTGACTTATTGCTTATCATGTGATTTATTATATGGATTGAATTGATCTCACCCTTCTGTTTGAATGTTACCCCTATGCGGTAACGTGCAGGTGATCACGAGTGAAGACCTAGGTATCTTCACTAATTTTGAGTCGGGTCGTCATGCTCTGATACGTAGCACTCAGGGGGGAAACGAACTCGATGTTTTAAGACTATTTTGGTTGTTATATGTTATTTGATGGTTTTCTCTTATTTATACTTTCCGCTGCGTAGTTGGTTTTATTGATGTCACGGTTGTGGTGACGATGACTGATGCTTGAGTTTTTCCCCATTGGGGGCGTGTTACGTATTGCACACTTATTGACGTTGAACTGTTTTATTGAAGTACGATGTTTTATTCGAAGTATGTGTAACATTCCTTGCGATGAAAGAAATTTTGAAACTCTGATTTTTACAAACAATTAACGGGTAGAAAAGGGGTGTTACAGCAACACAGTGGGCGCCTAGGGCGCCATGTCCAGCAACATCAATTCAGCAACACAGTGGCTGGGCGCCTTGGGCGCTACTTCCAGCACAACAACTAAACATGAATTTCATCAAAATCATGGCAACATAATAGCGATTCAATGGCATAGGGAATATCAATCTCATAACACAATTATTCAAGAAGTGACACACATATGATCATGCATACAAGGCGATTTACCAAGGCAATTTGACACACACATAGAGACAATTCAATATTCACAAATTCAATCAATGTATCAAATTCAACAATTGGATCATTAGACAATGGCATAAACCCTAAACCCTCACATATAACCCATTCTAAGTCCTATTATAAGGTAAGACCCACCCTTACCTTGATTTCACCGAAGACGAAGTCCTTCCTACGGAGTCACCAACAAAACCACAGCAACAGCTCTTCTTTTCCTCTTCTCTTTGTGCGAATTCCCTTCTTCTTTTTCCCCTTCTCTCTTCGCGACTCTCTCCCCTTTCTTTTCTTTCTTTTTCGTTTTTCTTTCTTTTCCCTTTCTTTTCACAAATGATGCGAATGCATCATACCCTATGCGCCTAGGGCCTCAGCTAACGGGCTTGGGCTTCTTCTTGGGCCAAATTTACCATTCCGAAATTATTTATACCACTCCCTTCAATTATAAAAATAAAATAACATATTAATAATTTTAATATATTAATAAATATGCAACACTTAAATAATTTAATCAAATAATTAATTAAATTATTTTGGGTGTTACAACTCTCCCCACTTAGGAAATTTCGTCCTCAAAATTCTTACCTGATTCAAACAACTCTGGATAAGACTCTCGCATCTTACTCTCCAGCTCCCAAGTCATACTCTCACCAGCAGCTCCTAACCAAACCACTTTCACCAAAGAAATCTCCTTCCCTCTCAGAACCTTCACTTCTCTATCTTCAATCCGCACAGGCATAGTCTCCACAGTGAGATTATCCCGTACCTCCACTTCATCCATCTGAATCACATGAGACGGATCTGGAACATACTTTCGAAGTTGTGACACGTGAAACACGTCATGCAAGTTCGAAAGATTAGGCGGCAAAGCCACCCTATAGGCAACACTTCCAACCCTCTCCGTAATCTGATACGGACCAATGAAACGGGGAGTTAACTTCTTTGATTTCAAGGCACGCCCAATACCAGTCACCGGAGTGACTCTCAGAAACACATGATCACCGGCCTGAAACTCTAAGTCATTCCTTCTCTTATCATGATAGCTCTTTTGTCGACTCTGCGACGCCTTCATCTTCTCAAGGATTAATTTTACCTTCTCAGTGGTCTCTCGCACAATCTCAGGCCCTAACACTGCACTCTCTCCAGATTCATACCAACATAACGGAGTCCTACATCTCCGACCATACAGCGCCTCAAACGGTGCCATCCCAATACTAGAATGATGACTATTATTATAGGTGAACTCAATCAATGGAAGATGAGAATCCCACGAACCTCCTTGCTCAAGAACACATGCCCTCAACAAGTCCTCTAACGACTGAATAGTCCTCTCCGTCTGACCATTTGTCTGCGGATGATACGCGGAGCTCAACCTCAACTTAGAACCCAAAGCTTCCTGCAAACTTTTCCAAAATTCAGAAGTGAATCTTGAATCTCTATCAGATACAATACTAAGCGGAACGCCATGCAACTTCACAATTGTCTTGATATAAATCTCTGCCAACTTTGGAACTGGATAAGTGATGTTAATTGGTAAGAAGTGAGCAGACTTCGTCAACTTATCTACAACCACCCATATAGCATCAAATCCCCTCACGGTATTTGGCAAGCCAGTCACAAAATCCATGGAAATGCTATCCCACTTCCATTCCGAAACTTCTAATGCTCAATCTTTGATGCTCAATCTTTGACTTCTGACAAGTCAAACAGGCATACACAAACTGTGCCACATCCTTCTTCATACCAGGCCACCAGAACAACTTCTTCAAATCTTGGTACATTTTCGTAGCCCCTGGATGAATACTCAACTTGATCCTATGGCTCTCCTCAAGAATCACTCTCTTCATCTCAGCATCATCAGGAATACAGATCCTATCCCTGAATCTCAATACACCTTGGGAATCTAACTTGAAATCCCCATTCACAGCTTGATCATTCGCAACTAACAAGTCCACCAACTTTACATCTGACTTTTGGGCTTCTCGAATACTAACCAAAAATTCATTGCCAATCTTCAACATTCCCAATCTGACACTCTGCGGTGTCACTTCACAGACTAGACTCATATCCCGGAACTGCTCGATCAACTCTAACTCTTTAACCATCATAGCCGACATATGCAAGGTCTTCCAACTTAAAGCATCAGCCACGACATTAGCTTTGCCGGGGTGATAGTTCAAGCCGAAATCATAGTCCTTCAGCAATTCTAACCAACGTCTCTGTCTCATATTTAGCTCCTTCTGGTCAAACAAGTATTTCAAACTCTTATGGTCACTAAACACATCAAATCTAGTACCATACAAATAGTGCCTCCAAATCTTCAGCACAAACACAATCGCAGCTAGCTCCAAATCATGAGTAGGGTAGTTCTTCTCATGGGTCCTCAACTGTCTAGACGCATAAGCTACTACCTTACCTTCTTGCATCAACACACCTCCCAAACCCATCTTGGAAGCATCACAATACACTACAAACGGTTGATCCGGAACAGGCAAAGTCAAAACGGGCGATGTTGTCAACCTCTTCTTCAACTCATTGAAGCTCTCCTCACAGCGAGCATCCCACACAAATGCTTTTCCCTTACACGTCAATTGAGTCAACGGAAGGGCTAACTTCGAGAAACCTTCAATAAACCTCCTGTAATAACCAGCTAACCCCAAGAAGCTTCTAATCTCAGTAACTGACTTCGGGCTCTCCCATTGCAACACAGCATCAACCTTGGCTGGATCCACCGCTATACCATTACCAGAGATAATATGACCAAGGAAACCTACCTCATTCAGCCAGAACTCACACTTAGACAACTTCGCATACAACTTCTTTTCTTTCAACACTTCTAGCACTAACCTCAAATGTTCTGCGTGCTCCTCTTCCGTCTTAGAATACACCAGAATGTCGTCAATAAACACAACTACAAACCGATCCAAGTAACTATGGAAGGTACGGTTCATGTACTCCATAAATACTCCCGGCGCGTTGGTAACACCAAACGGCATCACAGAATACTCATAGTGCCCATATCTCGTTCTGAAAGCTGTCTTCTGAATGTCTTCATCCTTTACCTTGATCTGGTGATAACCCGACCTCAAATCGATTTTGCTAAACACTTTAGCACCCACCAACTGGTCCATCAAATCATCAATTCTCGGGAGTGGATACTTGTTCTTTATTGTCACCGTGTTCAATTGCCTATAATCGACACAAAGTCTCATACTCCCATCCTTCTTTTTCACCAACAACACCGGAGCTCCCCATGGTGACACACTTGGCCTTACAAATTTCTTCTCAAGTAGATCTTCTAGTTGCTTTTTCAATTCAGACAACTCTGAGGCTGACATCCGGTACGGTGCCATAGACACAGGCCTAGTACCAGGTATAAGATCAATGGCAAACTCAACCTCCCTCTCTGGCGGAACACTCGGGATTTCATCAGGGAACACTTCTGGAAACTCACACACTACTTGTAACCCTTCAATGATAGCCTGATTCTCAGCAGACAATGACGCCATCAAAGCAAACAGATGAACTCCCTCTTTCATTACCTTATGCAATTGACCAGCAGGCAATAAAACGGATTCTTCTTCTTCGGGAGGAAAGAAACTCACAGATTTACGAAAACAATTAATATGCACATGGTTAACTACTAACCAGTCCATACCAAGGATGACATCCAACCCTCCCAACGGCAAACAAATAAGGTCAACACGGAAATCTCTGCCGAAAATTGACAGAGGGCACTTAGCACACACAAGAGAGGTAGTTACTGAACCCTTAGCTGGAGTATCAATAACCATCTCCCTCATCATAGAAGACACAGCAAGGCCCAGTTTCTTAACACATAAAGCAGCAATAAATGAATGCGTAGCACCGGTATCAACAATAGCAATCAAAGGAATACCATTAATAAAACATGTACCTCTAATCTCATTAGTATCCTCTGATCCTGCGAGAGCAAATACTTTTCCACTGAACTTCTCTTTCTTCGGCTTAGTACATTTGGTGCTAATATGACCTACATCACCACAGTTGTAACAAGTCACATCGTTGCGTTCACAATCAGACGCCATATGCCCCTCTTTGCCACAACGGAAACATACTCTCGTCCCCACCTTGCAATCGAAACTCTTGTGACCAGGCTTTCCACACTTAAAACATACAATATTAGCGGGAGCATCTCCCCCACTTGGCTTCTTACCCTCAGCAAACCCCTTATTATCAGCATACCTCTGCTTACCCCTACCAGCCGGAACCTCATATGGCTTACCCCGGTTCTGAAACTTACCCCTCTGATCTCTCATGACCTTGGAGTGAGCATTACTATCTTCTTCGAATATTCTGCAACTGTCGATCAAATCAGCAAACACCCGAATTTTCTGGTACCCGATAGCTTTCTTTATATCAGCCCGCAGTCCATTCTCAAACTTAATGCATTTTGAAAATTCAGAATCAGCATCAGCATAATGGGGATAAAACTTAGCCAATTCAGTGAACTTGACAGCATACTCTGTCACTGACATGTTTCCTTGCTTTAGCTCAAGGAATTCTATTTCTTTCTTTCCCCTAACATCCTCTGGAAAATACTTCCGTAAGAACTCTCTACGGAAAACATCCCAAGTTATCTCCTCATTAGCAGTTTCTAACCTCTGCCTAACCTCCATCCACCAATCATCAGCTTCTTCTGCCAGCGTATGGGTGCCATACCTGACCTTCTGCGCATCATTACAATCCATGGCACGAAATATCCTTTCAATCTCTTTCAGCCATGCTAGAGCACCATCTGGATTATACTTGCCCTTAAAAATGGGTGGATTCTCCCTCTGGAACGTGGCTAAACTGCGAGTCCCAGCATTTTCAGCACCATTTTGCTGGTTCCCAACAGCCTGAGCCATAGCCTGCAGAGCAGCAGCAAGAGCAGCATCGTTTCTCCCAGCCATTTCAAATTATCACTGCAGCACAAACAGAAATTTAGAACTAATCTAACAATTCTTAATTGTCATAAGACACTATGACAGGACAACATTGGCCGGACATACCGAACTGCTCTGATACCACTAATGTAACACCCCATTTTCTACCCGGTATTTACAAAAAATTATCAGAGTTCAAAAATTTATTTTTCAACTAATCCAAACGGGATGCTACATTTCTTCGAACAAACATCAACAACATAATAAAATTCCTTTTATAAATCAAAGAAAATACGTAACACGTAACAATGGAATGGGGTTCCCAAAAACATATTATTCAGTCCACATGACAGAAATTACAACGTATCGCAGCGGAATAAAAATAAAATTCAGCACACATAACGCAGCCTCAATCATAAAAATCACAATAAAAATGTTTAACATCTCAAATAAATAAACAAAGGAAAACTAGCGCCCATCCCCTGAGTGTTACGTATCAGAGCACTAGACCGACGCAGGAATGAAGAATAACAGCCTTCACTCATGGTTACCTGTAGTAATAAACAACGAAGGGGTGAGTCTAAACCGCATAATAAGGCTTATAATAAGCGGTATGCTAGAGTATAAGGACTACACCAATCACAGCAGTACATTTATATTTTATACATATACAGCAACATTTCCAACTGATAAATAAACATCAACATCCGCAATATATAATTGTCACACAGTCATACTGTACACCAAACAAAGTAATTATCAATGATGAGCATGTGTGTATGCGGTGCATGTAACACCCCGATTTTCATATTAGTACGTTTTGCTTTATACGCAAATATAATAATAATTCTAGTGATATATTGTGCGTCGTAGTAATTACGTATTTTAAATAATATTTAGTGATTTAATCGATTTTATATATTCACGAGTGTTGGAGTTATCAAATATGTCTAAATGATATTAAACCGTATTTTTATACTATGTTGGTACTATATTATTGTTAGTATTTATTTATGTTGTTTATAAAATATTTATATTTGAAATATAATTGTTTTAGTTGATTACTTTATTTTATAAAATAATTGTATTCGAGATGTATTTATTTATAGAAATTATTTTGGCCTATTGAGGTGTTAAAATAATAGGTATAGAGAAGTTAGGCTTTAAAAACGATTCGAAAGTGATTTTGGACTTTTCTACTCGCATACACCTCCATCCTGTCGGCTAAACGCACCCCTACACTAAGTGAACAACTCCAGCCCATGCGAACAACAGAGCCCAAACGCGAAGTCCATTCACCGTGACCCGACCCGCTCCTATCATCTTCTCCCTCAGCAAAGAAGCGCTGTTTTACACGCAAAAACAACAACAACAAGAAAACCCTTATGGCTCTCTTCTTCCAATTCACTGCCTTGGTCGAATGTCAGCCACATCTTTGAGTCTTCTCCATGAACCTCTATTACTAGAATCCTTGATTAGCGTTACCTCTTTGACATTACGCTTGCCTTCCATTCCCTGTTGCATTATAGTGTCGTTTACATCAACTATGATCACCAAGCTTAAATATTAAGTGCTCCTAAGTTGGCCAACAACAACGACTTATCCATATTGGAACCAACACCTCATTATTTCGTTGGAAGCTTAATTCAATCATGGGGGTTAGAATCGTGGAGTTCAATGCAAAATTCTGTGGATAGTTGAAGCAATTGGCACACGTGTATTTGTTGAATTCTTAGGTTGGTTTTTATTGGTTGAGTTTCTTTTTTAAGACTTTGAGCCATCAAGAAATAATTCAATGCAAGCTGTCATGCAAGCTGTCATGTATTGGTTAAGTTTCTTTGTTGGTTAATTTTGTCATCTAGCTACATAATTATTTAATTGGTTTTACGTTGTTTTATGATTAATATATGATTCTTTTATGTGCGGTCCTCGTGGTCCCTAATGATCGGATGGTGGGGTGTCTTCATCCGTGACTTTTGATTGGGAGCAAGAGATAAATTTTGGAGTATTGACGCTATGAGTGGTTGCCGTGCTGTTCGTGGGATGTTCGAAACAAGGAATCGCGTTCATTGATTTCAAGCTAGGCAAAGGTACGGGGGGATCACGTAGCATAAGCGGTTACGGTTGCGGGAGAATCGAGAGGCAAAACCAAGGAAGCTTGCGCAACCTTCAATCCAAGGTAAGGGTGGGTCTTACCTTATAATAGGGTTTATAAGGGGTTGTATGTGGGTTTTAGAGATTACATTGATCAATTCGTGATTTCATTGTTGTGGTTGATGTGTGATTGAAATGTATGTTGAGTTGATGCCCTATATGCGTTGTTGAAATGTGCAAGAGTTATGAGATGTGCGTAAGATTTGTATTGTATGCCAAATAATTGATAAAGTGTGTATTCGAAGGTATGAGAGTGAATTTGAGATGTTAGAAATAATTGTTGAATAATTGAACATATGTAAGCTTGAAAAAAAAAATTGAGCTTGAAGGACCCTAGGCGCCTTAGGCGCCATTGTTGTTGCCAATTCCATGCATTATTGCTGCTGTCTGGGCGCCATGGACGCCTGTTGCCTATCTGCCGTGTTTCGGTGTTGCTGCCTTGGTGCAGTGGCGCCTTGGGCGCAGGATCCCTGTGCCTGGGCGCCAAGGGCGCCTAAATTTGGCTGCCCGTATTGCGTTCCCAAGTCGTGTTTCTGAGTAGTCAGGTTATTGGGATGTCTTTGGGGTTGAATTTTGGTTGCTAGGCTGTATGTTCTGAAAAGTCACTGAGATCCCCTCCCCCGAGAGCCATGTTGCCTGCCTTGTTTCCTGTTGCAGTTTTTGGTTCCCTATGTCTAGGCGCCAAGCCATCTGTGATTCCCTTGATGTTTTAGCCTCTGTCTTAGCGTGGGATACCTTGCCTATTTATACTAAGTTGTTCCAGTAAGGCTCCATGTTGCTCCACTGTTGTTTGGGAAGGCGCCCTAGGCGCCCATGCACCTGTCCCATTGCCTGTGTCACTGGTTCTGGTGCCCCAAGCGCCCAGAATTGGTTGTTATATCATATGTTGAGGGTTGGACCTTGCTCCTGAGCACTTTATGTACTTTGTGACATTTTGGTGGGTGCCCTGTCCCTGGGCGCCAAATCCTGCACTGTGTTGCCAATTCTGTTCCCTGCGCCAGTTTCTGTGTCTGGGCGCCAGGATCCCCCCTGCGCCAGTTTTTGTGTTGCCTGTTGCTGTTTTGTCTAAGCTGCGCCAGTTTTCCTGCGCCAGTTTTTGTGTGCTGTTGTTCCCTGCTAGGTGCCCAGCGCCTGGGAGCCATTTTCAGCACGTGTCTCAGTTTTGTCCCAAATTTGTTTTTGACGTATCTTTTGACTCGGGTGTCCGTTTTAAGTGCTTCAAAGGGCGTTTTGAAGCTTGTTCAGTCCTCTATCTGTATGTGCTACTGTAAGGTGGAAAATGATTAATTTGGCTGAAAGTTTCTGGACACTTGTATGTTGCTAATGATGTGGTAAAGTGACGGTGGGTCTACGGACCAAAAATGTTGGTGATGATTTTAGGCTGCGGTCTTGACGTTGTGATTTATAATGATGATGTGTGTGACTTGGGGTTGTGAAAAATTATGCTTATTGATTGTTCATGGAGTCACATGCATACATTAGGCTGCGGTCTTGACGATGCATTTTTAGGCCGCGGTCTTGACGTTATTTTTCGGCTGCGGTCGCGACGTGCCCAGTTGGCTAATGAGAAGTGATGATGGTACCACATGCATTCTGCACCTCATACATGCATGCTCATCATTAATAATTTTGTTGGTGTGTGATATGACTGCGTGACAATACCTGTATATAAACTGTGAGTAGTTTTATGTTTATATTGTGGATGTTGATATATATATATGTATATATGTTTATACGCTGTGGATGTTCCTGTGTATAAATTGTGGAAGTGGTATGTGTATAATAAACAGGTATATGTATAAGCAAGTTGCTGAATGTAATATATATATATATATATATATATATATATATATATATATATATATATATATATATATATATAAGTTACTGAATGTCATTATATATATATATATATGTACAAGTTGTTGAGTGTTGTTATATATATGTATAAGTTTCTGGGTGTTGTTATAAGTATAATGTATATTTATATACCTATAAATATATATGCTGCTGAAGTTGGTATGTGCATGAAAATATATATATTGTTGAAGCTATTACATGTGCATATACATAAATAAATATATATACTATGAAAGTTGCTATACATATATATAGATATATAATTAAAAATATAAAAATGTTGCTGTGATGGGTGTAGTTCTATATTCTAGCATACTGCTTATTATAAGCCTTATTATGAGGTTTAGACCCACCCCCTTTGTTGTTTATTACTACAGGTAACCATGAGTGAAGGTTGTTATTCTTCATTCCTTTGTCGGTCTAGTGCTCTGATACGTAACACTCAGGGGATGGGCGCTAGTTTCCTTTTGTCTGTTCATTTGAGTCGTTGAACAATTTTATTAAGATTTTTACGTTATTGTTGAGGCTGCGCTATGTGTGAAGATATTTATTTTTATTCCGCTGCGAGACGTTGTAGTTCCTGTCATGTGAACTGAAACAATAATATATCTTTGAGGATTCCATCCTATTGCTGTGTGTTGCGTAATTGTATTAATTTTTAAGAGAACCTTGTTACTATAATGTCGTTGTTTTGTGCGAAGAAAATGTAGCATCCCTTTTGACGTGTTGAAAAATAATTTTGAACTCTGATAATTCTTATTTAAATACCGGGTAGAAATGGGGTGTTACAGTGCAGAATGCATGTGGTACCATTATCACTTCTCATTAGCCAATTGGGCACGTCGGGACCGCAGCCGAAAAATAACGTCAAGACCGCAGCCTAAAAATGCATCGTCAAGACCGCAGCCTAATGTATGCATGTGACTCCATGAACAATCAATAAACATAATTTTTCACAACCTCAAGTCACACACATCATCACCATAAATCACAACGTCAAGACCGCAGCCTAAAATCATCACCAACATTTTTGGTCCGTAGACCCACATTCACTTTACCACGCCATTAGCAAAATACAAGTGTCCAGAAACTTTCAGACAAATTAATTATTTTTCACACTACAGTAGCATACACAGATAGAGGACTGAACGAGCTTCGAAACGCACTTTGAAGCACTTAAAACGGACACCCGAGTCAAAAGATATGTCAAAAACAAATTTGGGACAAAACTGAGACACGTGCTGAAAATGGCTCCCAGGCGCTGGGCGCCTAGCAGGGAACAACAGCACACAAAAACTGGCGCAGGGCGCTTGGCGCCCACAGAAAACTGGCGCAGGGCGCCTAGCGCCCAGACACAGAAACTGGCGCAGGGCGCCTAGACACAGACTTGGCAACACAGCGCACATAAGCAACACCCAGTGAGACAACTCCAGAATGACACGTGCAAAAATAAAACCACTCGAGCCAAAATGTTTAAAATTGAATTTGGGCAGGCAAATACAAAAGATGGCACGGTAAAATATGCCCAGAATTTGAAATTGCACTTAACACACCCCATATACGCACACAAACAACACCCAGTGGGACAACTCCAGAATTACACGTGCAAAGATAAAACCACTCGAGCCAAAATGTTTAAAATTGAATTTGGGCAGGCAAATAAAAAAGATGGCACGGTAAAATATGCCCAGAACACACGCGCACACACAATGGAACATGTACCTGGGCGCCTAGGGCGCCTTCCCAGACATTACTGGAACCACATGGAGCCACACTGGAACATTTTATTATAGTTAGGCAAGGTATCCTACACTGAGACAGGGGCTAAAACATAAAGGGAAACATAAGTGGCTTGGCGCCTAGACATAGGGACCCAAAATCTGCAACAGGAACAAGACAGACAACATGGCTAGACAGCACTGGGCTCCATGGGCGCCACTGGCAGCAACACACGCAACACAGAAAATTTCACAAGGCGCCATGGGCGCCAGACCAGCAACAACCAAAACGCAACACCCTTACCCGGGCGCCTAGGGCGCCACATCCTGCACAACAACCAACCGAAAATCATGACATGGGCGCCTAGGGCGCCATGTCCAGCAACATCAATTCAGCAACACAGTGGCTGGGCGCCTTGGGCGCTACTTCCAGCACAACAACTAAACATGAATTTCATCAAAATCATGGCAACATAATAGCGATTCAATGGCATAGGGAATATCAATCTCATAACACAATTATTCAAGAAGTGACACACATATGATCATGCATACAAGGCGATTTACCAAGGCAATTTGACACACACATAGAGACAATTCAATATTCACAAATTCAATCAATGTATCAAATTCAACAATTGGATCATTAGACAATGGCATAAACCCTAAACCCTCACATATAACCCATTCTAAGTCCTATTATAAGGTAAGACCCACCCTTACCTTGATTTCACCGAAGACGAAGTCCTTCCTACGGAGTCACTGTAACACCCTAGAATTATTTAATTAATTTATGTAACACCCTAGAATTATTTAATTAATTTATTTAATTAAATAATTGGGGATTTAAATTAAATTATTTGATGTAACTCAATTTATTAGAATTTGTGCTAATTTGCGTAGGAAGCATTAGGAAATGGAGGTGCCAACCCTAATGGACTTGGGCCTAAGTGAGAAGCCCAAGCCCACCATTCTTATCATATGCGAAGGGGGAGTAGCGCATAGGGGGTAGGGTTTGCTAGTGGTTGCGAAAAAACAAAAGAAAGAAGAGCGTGAGTTAGAGAGAAAAAGCAAGGAGGCGCCGTAAGGAGAGAAGAGGAAGAGGAGAGAAATCGCATCAAAGGAAGAGCAAGAACGTGATCTTGTTGCTGTGGTCCTGTACGTGACTATCTCCGGAGCCTCCGTTCTTCAATTTCGAGGTTAGGGGAGCTCTATCACTCTATCTAATACATTCTATGATAGGCCCTAGATCTAAGGTTTCTCCTAGATTGCATGATGGTTTTGATGTTCTTGCGTTCTTGATTGTTCTTGATGCCAAATTTTCGTATATATATATATATATGTGTTAATCATGAGTTCATGCGATTTGATTGTTGCTTGGTGTTTGATCTACGAATTGCACTATTGATGATGCTATGCGTATGTAATGAGAACTATGGTGTGATCTATGTGTTTGAATTGTTGAAAGTGAAGTCGCATGAGGGTGTGATTGTTAGGCGCCTAGGGCGCCATAAAGATGTTAGTGTTGATGTTTGTTTTAATTGAATTTTGATAAATTGAGTTTTGGTAAATTGGAATGGGATAAGTGTGTTTTAGTTGCTGGGAAAAATTGGAGTTTTATGTTTTAAAATTGTGAAGAAAACGAATTTTGAGTTGTTAAAAAATGTTGGGCAAATTCTGGATGTTGCTGCTGGTTCTGGGCGCTGGGCGCCTATGCTGGGCGCTGGGCGCCTGTTCTGTGTTGCTGTTGCGCGTAGGGGCGCGCCTGGGCGCTGGCGCCCGTGTTGTCTGTGTGTGTGCGTGTGCGCGCCTGGGCGCTGAGCGCCTATGGCGCTGTGTTGTGCGCGCATTGTTGCGCCTGGGCGCTAGGCGCCCGTGTCCGTGTCTTGTTTTTGTGTTGCGCTGCGTTGCGCGTGTTTCCCTGGGCGCTAGGCGCCCGTGTCAGTGTTGCTTGTTGCGCTGAGTGGCGCGCTGTTGCTCCTGGGCGCTGGGCGCCTGTGCACTTGTTGCCTGGTTGCCTGGGCGCCTAAGGCGCCTGTTCCCTGGATGTTGCCTAATTTTTCAAAAACTGTTTTTATCATAACTTTTGACTTAGACGTCCGTTTTGAACGATTCGAAAAGTGTCATGAAGCTTTTTACATTGTCTATTCGTGGGTTCAATTTTTAAAATGAAAAATTGTTATTTTCTGACTGTTTGTGGACGCCCAAGTGGCTGTCCCCGGTGGTCGTCCTAGTGACATTGAAAAATGACGTGGAACTCTTTGAAAATCCTTTTTAGTGTATAAACAACAGTTTTAAACACGGTAGTGTCAAAATGACTGTTTTGCCCCTAGTGGCCAAAGTTAATGATAATGATGTGTAAATGACGAGGATGCCCTTGGTGGCTAGTCAAATGACTGTTTTGCCCCTAGTGGCCAAAGTTAATGATAATGATGTGTAAATGACGAGGATGCCCTTGGTGGCTAGTCAAATGACGTTTCTGCCCTCAGTGGCTAATGTTTGAGTTAAATGATGTTTATGTGTAAGTGTCAATTGGGGCCTGTGTGGCTAAGTGAGGTTAAGGTCTAAGTGGCCTAGTGATGTTGTGTGATGATTATGAATTTGGCAGGTGTTGTGCTCCGTGCGAGCAAACAGGTAAGTGATGGGTCACATTGTTGATTGTGACCTGAGTTATTGTGTGATTTTGTGAAGTGAGTGGTGCATGTCATAGAGTCTCATGCCCATATGCATAAAACCCAGTGATGTTTTGAGGCCTGAGTGGCTAAGTGATGATGAGGCCTGAGTGGCTAAGCGACGTTTTGTGAAAAGGTACCTTCATGCATATACCCGCGAGTGGGTTGCATTTCATAAATCTATATGACATGAGATGAGTTTGTACACGACGTGAATGATGACTGTGTTGTGGATGTTTTGTGTATTGGATGCTGATTATTCTATTGCGTAGCCTGTGATTAGTGCTTATCATGTTTTCTATTATATAGACTGAAATGATGCTCACCCTTTCCTGTTTGAATGTTGCCCTCGTGTTGGTAACGTGCAGGTGATTCCCAGTGAAGGTATTAGCTTCACTTTTCGAGTCGAGTCGTCATGCTCTGATACGTAGCACTCAGGGGGGATAATGAATTCGGCCTTTATTAATGATTTTTGTTTATTTTGTCCATGTGGACTATTTGGTTATGTTTTACAAATTTCCGCTGCGTAGTTGTTTGTGTTATGAGAAGTTTTATAAGCGACGTTAACCATGAGGTTTGAGTTTTTGATATTGTGATGTGCTACGTGGACGTATTAATTTGAGTTAAATGTTTGATTTGAGTACGTGTAACATTTCCTGTGAACGAGATTTCTTTTCAAACTCTGATTTTTATAAATAAATTGACGGGTAGAAAGGGGTGTTACATTAGTGGTATCAGAGCAGTTCGGTCTGTCCGGCCAATGTTGTCCTGTCATAGTGTCTTATGACATTAGATTAGTTCTAAATCTTTAGTTTGTGCTGCAGTGATAGTTCGTAATGGCTGGAAGAAACGACGCTGCTCTTGCTGCTGCATTGCAAGCTATGGCTCAGGCTGTGCAGGGTCAGCAAAATGTTGGTGATAATGCTGGTTTTAGGAGTCTGACTACCTTCCAGAGGGAGAATCCGCCCACCTTTAAGGGCAAGTATGATCCAGATGGTGCTATGGCTTGGATGAAGGAGATCGAGAGGATTTTCAGGGTGATGGACTGTACTGTTGAGCAGAAGGTCCGCTTTGGTACCCACATGTTAGCCGAGGAGGCCGACGACTGGTGGTTGGCTACTAGGCAGAGGTTAGAGGCTGTGCAGGAAGAGATTACTTGGGAGGTTTTCAGCAGGGAATTTCTGAGAAAGTATTTTCCTGAAGACGTCCGCGGGAAGAAAGAGATAGAGTTTTTGGAGCTGAAGCAGGGTGGTATGTCTGTGACTGCCTATGCGGCAAAATTTGTGGAGCTAGCCAAATTTTATCCACATTACAGTGAGGCTACAGCTGAATTTTCTAAATGCATCAAATTTGAGAATGGGTTGAGGCCTGATATTAAACAGGCCATTGGTTATCAGAAGATTCGTGTGTTCGCAGATCTGGTTGACAGTTGCAGAATTTTCGAGGAAGACAGTACTGCTCGCTACAAAGCTACTTCTGAGAGAAAGGGCAGGTTTCAGAGTCGAAGCAAGCCGTATGAGGTTCCTGCGGGTAAGAGTTATCAGAAGGCTGCTGGAAGTAAGGGTCCTAGTGGGGGAGATGCCCCTGCTAGCATTGTCTGTTATAAGTGTGGCAAGCCTGGCCACAAGAGTACTACGTGTAGGTCGGATGATAGGAATTGCTACCGTTGCGGTAAAAAGGGTCATATGGCAGCCGATTGTAAGGTCAAGGATGTGGTGTGTTTCAACTGTGGTGAGTCTGGGCATATCAGTACGAAGTGTACAAAGCCGAAAAAGGAAAGGTCTACTGGGAAGGTATTTGCATTGGCAGGAGAGGAGCCTGAGGATGATGATGGTCTGATTAGAGGTACGTGTTTTATTAATGGTACTTCTCTGAAATCTCTTATTGATACTGGTGCTACCCATTGTTTTATTTCTGTTGATTGCTGTAAAAGATTGGGTCTTGTTTTATCTGCTATGTGTGGGGATATGGTTGTCGATACTCCTGCGAAGGGGTCGGTGATTACGTCCCAGGTGTGTTCTCAGTGTCCCGTGTCGATCTTCGGCAGGGACTTTATTGTGAATTTTGTCTGTTTGCCGTTGAGAGGTCTGGATGTAATCTTAGGCATGGACTGGTTAGAGAATAATCACGTTCATATCAACTGTCGTAGCAAGTCGGTTAGTTTCGGTGAAGAAAGTTCGGTTTTAGTGTCTGCTGACCAGTTGAAGAAATTGAAGAAAGAAGGAGTTCAGTTATTTGCGTTGATGGCTTCGTTGTCTGCTGAGAGTCAGGCTGTTATTGAAGAGCTGAAGGTAGTACGTGAATTTCCTGAGGTTTTTCCTGATGAGATTCCGGGTGTGCCACCGGAAAGAGAAGTTGAGTTTTCGATTGATCTTGTACCTGGTACGAGGCCTGTGTCTATGGCACCGTACAGAATGTCGGCGTCGGAATTGTCTGAGTTGAAGACGCAACTTGAAGAATTGCTTGAGAAAAAGTTTGTAAGACCGAGTGTATCACCGTGGGGAGCTCCGGTATTGTTAGTGAAGAAGAAAGATGGGAGCATGAGGTTATGTGTGGACTATCGTCAGTTGAATAAGGTAACTATCAAGAATAAGTATCCGCTTCCGAGGATCGACGATCTGATGGATCAATTAGTAGGTGCTCGTGTTTTCAGCAAAATTGATTTGAGGTCCGGATATCATCAGATTAAAGTAAAAGATGAGGATGTTCAGAAAACGGCGTTCAGAACGAGGTATGGGCATTATGAGTATTCAGTGATGCCGTTCGGTGTGACCAATGCTCCTGGTGTATTTATGGAATATATGAACCGTATTTTCCATGATTACCTAGATCGGTTTGTGGTAATCTTCATAGATGATATTCTAGTTTATTCTAAGTCAGATGAAGAGCATGCTGGGCATCTGAAGTCAGTGTTGGAAATTTTAAAAGAGAAAAAGTTGTACGCCAAGTTATCGAAGTGTGAGTTCTGGCTGAAAGAGGTGAGTTTCCTTGGGCACGTGATTTCTGGTAATGGTATTGCGGTTGATCCGGCAAAAGTAGAAGCAGTGTTGGAGTGGGAGTCTCCGAAGTCCGTAACAGAGATTAGAAGCTTTTTGGGTTTGGCTGGGTACTACAGGAGGTTCATCGAGGGTTTTTCCAAGTTGGCCCTCCCATTGACTCAGTTGACTTGCAAGGGTAAAGTTTTTGTTTGGGATGCTCGATGCGAGGAAAGTTTTATGGAACTGAAAAAGAGATTGACGACGTCGCCTGTTTTGACGTTGCCTAATCCAGAGGAACCGTTCGTTGTGTATTGTGACGCATCGAAGATGGGTCTCGGTGGTGTGTTGATGCAGGATAGGAAGGTCGTTGCGTATGCGTCGAGGCAATTGCGGATTCATGAGAAAAATTACCCTACGCACGATTTAGAGTTGGCTGCTGTGGTTTTTGTGCTCAAGATTTGGAGGCACTACCTTTATGGTTCAAGGTTCGAAGTGTTCAGTGATCATAAGAGTCTAAAATATCTGTTCGATCAAAAAGAGTTGAATATGAGACAGCGTCGGTGGTTGGAACTCTTGAAGGATTATGACTTCGGTTTGAATTATCATCCCGGCAAGGCTAACGTCGTGGCTGATGCTTTAAGCAGGAAGTCCTTGCATATGTCGGCTATGATGGTGAAGGAATTAGAGTTAATTGAAGAATTCAGAGATTTGAGTTTGGTTTGTAAGATGACACCTCGCAGTGTCAAGCTGGGAATGCTAAAGATCGACAATGAATTCCTGGGCAGCATCAGAGAGGCTCAGAAGTCAGATGTTAAGTTAGTGGATTTAATTAATGGGGTTGGTCAATCTGAAGATGAAGAATTCAAATTGGATTCCAGTGGTGTGTTGAGGTTCCGGGGTAGGATCTGTGTTCCTGACGATGAAGAGATGAAAAAGGCAATTTTAGAGGAAGGTCATCGTAGCAAGTTGAGTATCCATCCTGGAGCAACGAAGATGTATCAAGATCTGAAAAAGATGTTTTGGTGGTATGGTATGAAGAGAGATGTGGCGCGGTTTGTGTATGCCTGTTTGACCTGTCAGAAATCTAAGGTAGAGCATCAGAAGCCTGCAGGGCTAATGCAACCGTTGGAAATACCAGAGTGGAAATGGGATAGCATAGCAATGGATTTTGTGACGGGGTTACCGAATACAGCTAAGGGTCATGACGCTATTTGGGTGATCATTGATAGGTTAACGAAGTCTGCTCATTTTATTCCTATTAATATCACTTATCCAGTGTCGAGGTTGGCAGAGGTATATGTCAAGGAGATTGTGAGGCTGCACGGTGTTCCGAAGAGTATTGTGTCAGACAGGGATCCGAGGTTCACTTCCGAGTTTTGGAAGAGTTTGCAGAAAGAATTGGGTTCTAAGTTAAAAATGAGTTCGGCATATCATCCCCAGACCGATGGTCAGTCAGAGAGAACAATTCAGTCGTTAGAGGATTTGTTGAGGGCTTGTGTATTGGAACAGCGGGGTTCATGGGATTCATATCTTGCGTTGATTGAGTTTACCTATAACAACAGTCACCATTCCAGTATCGGGATGGCACCGTTTGAAGCATTGTATGGTCGAAAGTGTAGAACGCCATTATGTTGGTATGATTCGGGGGAAAGTGTGGTGTTGGGACCGGAGATTGTCCGGGAGACTACAGAGAAGATCAAGATGATCCGTGAGAAGATGAAGGCTTCGCAGAGTCGTCAGAAGAGTTATCATGACAAGCGGAGGAAGGACTTAGAGTTTCAGGAGGGTGAGCATGTGTTCTTGAGGGTTTCTCCTATTACCGGTGTTGGTCGGGCGTTGAAATCGAAGAAGCTCACTCCTCGATTTGTTGGTCCTTATCAGATATCCGAGAGAATTGGAAATGTGGCTTATAGAGTGGCTTTACCGCCAAATCTTTCGAACTTGCACGACGTGTTTCACGTGTCGCAACTTCGGAAGTATGTTTCGGATCCATCTCATGTGATCCAAGTGGACGATGTAGAGGTGCGGGATAATCTCACTGTGGAGACGATGCCCGTAAGGGTTGAGGATCGTGAAGTGAAGGCGCTTAGAGGCAAAGAGATTGCATTAGTGAAAGTGGTCTGGCTAGGAGCTGCCGGCGAGAGTATGACTTGGGAGCTAGAGAGCAAGATGCGAGAGTCCTACCCAGAGTTGTTTGACCAGGTAAATTTCGAGGACGAAATATTCTAAGTGGGGGAGAGTTGTAACACCCTAGAATTATTTAATTAATTTATGTAACACCCTAGAATTATTTAATTAATTTATTTAATTAAATAATTGGGGATTTAAATTAAATTATTTGATGTAACTCAATTTATTAGAATTTGTGCTAATTTGCGTAGGAAGCATTAGGAAATGGAGGTGCCAACCCTAATGGACTTGGGCCTAAGTGAGAAGCCCAAGCCCACCATTCTTATCATATGCGAAGGGGGAGTAGCGCATAGGGGGTAGGGTTTGCTAGTGGTTGCGAAAAAACAAAAGAAAGAAGAGCGTGAGTTAGAGAGAAAAAGCAAGGAGGCGCCGTAAGGAGAGAAGAGGAAGAGGAGAGAAATCGCATCAAAGGAAGAGCAAGAACGTGATCTTGTTGCTGTGGTCCTGTACGTGACTATCTCCGGAGCCTCCGTTCTTCAATTTCGAGGTTAGGGGAGCTCTATCACTCTATCTAATACATTCTATGATAGGCCCTAGATCTAAGGTTTCTCCTAGATTGCATGATGGTTTTGATGTTCTTGCGTTCTTGATTGTTCTTGATGCCAAATTTTCGTATATATATATATATATATATGTGTTAATCATGAGTTCATGCGATTTGATTGTTGCTTGGTGTTTGATCTACGAATTGCACTATTGATGATGCTATGCGTATGTAATGAGAACTATGGTGTGATCTATGTGTTTGAATTGTTGAAAGTGAAGTCGCATGAGGGTGTGATTGTTAGGCGCCTAGGGCGCCATAAAGATGTTAGTGTTGATGTTTGTTTTAATTGAATTTTGATAAATTGAGTTTTGGTAAATTGGAATGGGATAAGTGTGTTTTAGTTGCTGGGAAAAATTGGAGTTTTATGTTTTAAAATTGTGAAGAAAACGAATTTTGAGTTGTTAAAAAATGTTGGGCAAATTCTGGATGTTGCTGCTGGTTCTGGGCGCTGGGCGCCTATGCTGGGCGCTGGGCGCCTGTTCTGTGTTGCTGTTGCGCGTAGGGGCGCGCCTGGGCGCTGGCGCCCGTGTTGTCTGTGTGTGTGCGTGTGCGCGCCTGGGCGCTGAGCGCCTATGGCGCTGTGTTGTGCGCGCATTGTTGCGCCTGGGCGCTAGGCGCCCGTGTCCGTGTCTTGTTTTTGTGTTGCGCTGCGTTGCGCGTGTTTCCCTGGGCGCTAGGCGCCCGTGTCAGTGTTGCTTGTTGCGCTGAGTGGCGCGCTGTTGCTCCTGGGCGCTGGGCGCCTGTGCACTTGTTGCCTGGTTGCCTGGGCGCCTAAGGCGCCTGTTCCCTGGATGTTGCCTAATTTTTCAAAAACTGTTTTTATCATAACTTTTGACTTAGACGTCCGTTTTGAACGATTCGAAAAGTGTCATGAAGCTTTTTACATTGTCTATTCGTGGGTTCAATTTTTAAAATGAAAAATTGTTATTTTCTGACTGTTTGTGGACGCCCAAGTGGCTGTCCCCGGTGGTCGTCCTAGTGACATTGAAAAATGACGTGGAACTCTTTGAAAATCCTTTTTAGTGTATAAACAACAGTTTTAAACACGGTAGTGTCAAAATGACTGTTTTGCCCCTAGTGGCCAAAGTTAATGATAATGATGTGTAAATGACGAGGATGCCCTTGGTGGCTAGTCAAATGACTGTTTTGCCCCTAGTGGCCAAAGTTAATGATAATGATGTGTAAATGACGAGGATGCCCTTGGTGGCTAGTCAAATGACGTTTCTGCCCTCAGTGGCTAATGTTTGAGTTAAATGATGTTTATGTGTAAGTGTCAATTGGGGCCTGTGTGGCTAAGTGAGGTTAAGGTCTAAGTGGCCTAGTGATGTTGTGTGATGATTATGAATTTGGCAGGTGTTGTGCTCCGTGCGAGCAAACAGGTAAGTGATGGGTCACATTGTTGATTGTGACCTGAGTTATTGTGTGATTTTGTGAAGTGAGTGGTGCATGTCATAGAGTCTCATGCCCATATGCATAAAACCCAGTGATGTTTTGAGGCCTGAGTGGCTAAGTGATGATGAGGCCTGAGTGGCTAAGCGACGTTTTGTGAAAAGGTACCTTCATGCATATACCCGCGAGTGGGTTGCATTTCATAAATCTATATGACATGAGATGAGTTTGTACACGACGTGAATGATGACTGTGT
The DNA here is from genome assembly GCA_039519185.1 of Astragalus membranaceus. NCBI lineage: Eukaryota > Viridiplantae > Streptophyta > Magnoliopsida > Fabales > Fabaceae > Astragalus > Astragalus membranaceus. The sequence goes on along the minus strand of CM076854.1, from coordinate 47,426,194 downwards.
TGTGGATGTTTTGTGTATTGGATGCTGATTATTCTATTGCGTAGCCTGTGATTAGTGCTTATCATGTTTTCTATTATATAGACTGAAATGATGCTCACCCTTTCCTGTTTGAATGTTGCCCTCGTGTTGGTAACGTGCAGGTGATTCCCAGTGAAGGTATTAGCTTCACTTTTCGAGTCGAGTCGTCATGCTCTGATACGTAGCACTCAGGGGGGATAATGAATTCGGCCTTTATTAATGATTTTTGTTTATTTTGTCCATGTGGACTATTTGGTTATGTTTTACAAATTTCCGCTGCGTAGTTGTTTGTGTTATGAGAAGTTTTATAAGCGACGTTAACCATGAGGTTTGAGTTTTTGATATTGTGATGTGCTACGTGGACGTATTAATTTGAGTTAAATGTTTGATTTGAGTACGTGTAACATTTCCTGTGAACGAGATTTCTTTTCAAACTCTGATTTTTATAAATAAATTGACGGGTAGAAAGGGGTGTTACAGTCACCAACAAAACCACAGCAACAGCTCTTCTTTTCCTCTTCTCTTTGTGCGAATTCCCTTCTTCTTTTTCCCCTTCTCTCTTCGCGACTCTCTCCCCTTTCTTTTCTTTCTTTTTCGTTTTTCTTTCTTTTCCCTTTCTTTTCACAAATGATGCGAATGCATCATACCCTATGCGCCTAGGGCCTCAGCTAACGGGCTTGGGCTTCTTCTTGGGCCAAATTTGCCATTCCGAAATTATTTATACCACTCCCTTCAATTATAAAAATAAAATAACATATTAATAATTTTAATATATTAATAAATATGTAACACTTAAATAATTTAATCAAATAATTAATTAAATTATTTTGGGTGTTACACTGCCAGACGCCCTGATGGGCGCTGGTTGCTTCTGCCAGGCGTCCCCATGGCGCCCCCTGCTCCTGCCAGGCGTCCTCATGGGCGCTGGTTGCTACCTTGCAGGCGCCCTCATGGGCGCCCTCCTCGCCAGGCGCCCTCTTGGGTGCCGATTTGTGTAGACGTGTGCTTGGCACTTTACTTTATTTTTTGCTGCTCATCTTGTCTCTTAGCCTGCTTTTCTTGCTTGGTGCAGAGGGGAATTGCTTCTCTTGTCCTTACCATTACCTCGTTCACATTTCCACGAGTTTTACCGCTTCTAAATTACTACCAAGGTGATTTGCGCTGTCCTTCAGCTTATATTTCTACCTTTTTTGTGTTTGAGCACGTCTTGTTTTGTTGACGTCCCCCACCTCAGGGGAGGGGGTGTTCGGGCATGTCTTGTTTTGTTGAAGTCCATAACCTCAGGGGAGGGGGTTGTCTGCAAGTTTTCCTGTCTGCCTTTTAACCGCTTGTTCTGCCCCCTGTCCTGCAGATTGAGAGATGGTGACTTTAAATGTCCCCCACCTCTAATGATGATCTGCTTTTTGAGCGTGAGGTGGTGGAGATTCTTCTATGCTGCCTACGACAAAGTGATCGGCCACGTTCGTTGTTTATATCCGGAAGCCGTTCTAGAGTCGAGCCTCCTTTGATTTGATCATGAGGTCTTTGTCAGGCTTGATTTTCATTCCTATGACTAGCATGCGCGAGGTGGGCTCGGGCGCCAGTCCTTGCTTTGTGCATCTGAATGTATAATCTCATATCACCTCGTGGCAATGTTAACTCTGATAGGAGTTTATCAGAATCGATCCGAATTTAACTCACCCATCAGAGGTTGCGACCTTTTCGATATGCCGCTTCGCGCCTTATGGACTCTAATAGGAGTTTATCAGAATCTATCCGAATTTAACTCACCCATTAGAGGTTGCGACATTTGCGATGCCTCTTCGCCCATCTAGGGACTCTGACAGGAGTTTATCAGAATCTATCCGAATCTAACTCACCCATCAGAGGTTGCGACCTTTTCGATATGCCGCTTCGCGCCTTATGGACTCTAACAGGAGTTTATCAGAATCTATCCGAATTTAACTCACCCATTAGAGGTTGCGACATTTGCGATGCCGCTTCGCCCATCTAGGGACTCTGACAGGAGTTTATCAGAATCGATCCAAATTTAACTCACCCATCAGAGGTTGTGACACGTTTAAAGTCACTTCGCACCTCGTGGGACTCTGGGGAAGTTTATCAGAATCGATCTGAATTTAACTCACCCATCAGAGGTTGTGACACGTTTAAAGTCACTTCGTGCCTCATGGCAAAGTTAACTCTGGGGGCACTTTATCAGAATCGATCTGAATTTAACTCGCCCATCAGAGGTTGCGACACATTTAAAGTCGCTTCGTGCCTCGTGGCAAAGCTTGCTCTGGGGGCACTTTATCAGAACTCGGTCTGATGATAACCCGCCCATCAGAGGTTGTGGGGCCATTTGCCATGGTTTTCCATCTTCTGTTGATAGCACCCTCCTGGGTGCCTTGTTGTTGATGGCTCCCTCATAGGTGCCTTTTTGCGACACGTTAAAAGTCGCTTCGCGCCTCGTGGCAAAGTTTGATATTGACCTGCGTCGGTCGGGGGATCTCCTCGATGGCGATCCATGGTGGTGCCTCTGGTGGATATTGACACGGTTCCACCGTTGCCCCCTAAGTCGAGATTATCCTGGGGGATGGTCTTGACTTGACGTTGTCGTTTAGGATGCCCTCGGAGGTTAGGTTGCCCTTATGGCTCGTGCCGTCGTCGGGTCTGCTAATTTTGTCAGAGGATCACAGCAATTATCCTGCTCGTCTATTGACATTTTTTGCTGGCTTTCCTTGATCGAGGTGACTGACGGTGACTATGGGTGAGCAAAACTACATTTTCTTTTCCTCTTGTCCGATTACATTGCACCTAGGGGGTGAGCATAGGAGAGTGTGAGGGCGAGCGGAGGAGAGTGTGACGGCGAGCAAAATGACACCATCACTTCACGCGTTACTTTATTTCCTCTCACCCTCATGCATCATTTGATTTTCTCACGTGCTCGTGCACTACTTTTTTTGCTCACATGCTCATACACTATGTTATTTGCCATGCTCATGCACTATGTTATTTGCCATGGTGTCGTCAGCTTGTTTCCCTTCCTGGGCGCGGAGACGTATGAGTTGGATTTCGAGCTTAACATGAGAATTGTAGCTCTGCTTCTTAGCTTTCCAACGCATGCTTACACGCCTCAATCGAATAAACACAGATGAAGTTATGTCCTGTAAGCTAGACATCACCCTTATAGGTGGGTATCTCTGGTATCTGTGACCTCATGGTCTCGTCATTTGTTTGACTTCCGTGCCTTTCTTGGCGCTTGCTACCCAAGACATCGTGGTCTCATGCCTTGGATCCCTGCCGAGTGGGTGTCATGATCTTGGCTGCTTTGCTTTAGGAAGATGAGCGCGCCATGACATCCTTGACTCACATACTTGGAGAGATGATATTGGTTTTAGGTTAATGTTGAGGTTGCCCCCTACGATCCAGGCAGTCCCTCCTGCATGGTATGTTAGGTCTTAGACTTGTCTCGGTCCACTCCTGACTATGGAGTTGGTCCCTCCTGCTTTTGTGCTCAAACAACGAGTATTGAGCCCATAACAAGTCGGATTAGCCTTCATGCTGCTAACCTTGGCCTTTTGATGCCTGCGTCGGTCGGGGGATGTCCTCGATGGCAATCCCCGGTGGTGCCTCGAAGTCACCCTTGTTGGAGGAAAGGTTCCCCTGCCCGGCGCCCTCATGGGAGCTACCTGATGTTGCCATGGCACCTTGCCAGGCGCCCTCACGGGCGCTGCCTGATGTTGCCATGGTGTCCTGCCAGGCGCCCTCATGGGTGCCAGGCGCCCTCATGGGCGCTGTCTGATGTTGCCAAGGTGTCCGCTGTCTGATGTTGCCAAGGTGTCCTGCTAGGCGCCCTCATGGGCGCTGTCTGATGTTGCCAAGGTGCCCTGCCAGGCGCCCTCATGGGCGCTGCCTGATGTTGCCATGGCGCCCTTCCAGGTGCCCTCATGGGCGCCAGGTTGGGCATGTCCTTAGCACTCTGCTGGTCTTCCTGATGCAGCATAGCTTGAGTGAGGTTGGCCAGGAGATCCAAGAGCTGACTCACATTCGAAGGCTGTGCAGATTGACTGGTGCCCTCATTAGGTAGGCTGACGACGTTGCCCTCATTTAGGCAGGCTGTCGACGTTGCCCTCATTAGGCAGGCTGTCGACATTGCCCTCAGGGGTATCCTATGGTCGGGGTGCAGGTATGGTAATGCTTTGAACCCGGGGTCTGCCTCAGGGAGCCATGGAGCAGCAAAAGAAAAGTTTGAGGAGTAGTGATTGTGGAAGATAGATATCTCCCACTGTGGTCGCCAATGTTCTGTACCTAGCAGCTTTCTGGAAGACTGCTGTTGGTAGGTCCCTTGCTGTCGTGGAAGTAGGTCAGTGAGCGCCCGGGGGGGGGTACCTGCAAGCAACTCCGACGCTCAAGTCAGTATGAGAGTAAGACAGTGTATATGCAAAGGAAGAGTGTTTACCTCGTGAGTGACTGTGCGAGCCAGAATTTATAGGAAATTGTTGTTCGTTGTGGACCGTCGGATCAGTGGAGGCGATCTGAACCCTCCAAGTGTATTGGGCTTGCATGTAGTGGATATGGGCCAAGTTGATTGGGCTGATCCATATTTCATCCCTAATCGCACCCCCTGGTATTGCTAATTTGACCTCTTGGTTGAGTCCAGAACACTTATGTTTAGCGTTATGCCAAGATTTAATTGTTACGAGTTATTGTATATCCATAAATATGTGTGAATCGAGTGAGAAAACCCAAGTGTCCATGTAATTAAATGCAAGGCCTTCGCATTATTCAGCAGTGCTTACTCGGTTGGGGCCCTTTGTCGAAGTAAATACATAAAATACCATCGGAATGATGATCCTAAATTAATGGCATACGTGGCGGAGGGAAGTCATGAGCCCCAAAACCAAGGCTCTCGCATTACTCACCAGTGATTTTTGGGTTGGAGTTCTCCGTTGAGGTTGAAGAAAGAATCTCTCGGGTTGTGCTACGAGGACAAGTGAAAAGATAATTAAAGAAGAAAACACCGAGAGGTTAAGGTAAGGGGTCACGAAGGAACTCATTGAGACTGTAGTCACATTGTTTATTTATGGGGTGTTTTTCAAATATATATGGCCAAAGCAAACAAGAACAAGAGAAGTATCCGCTGGAGTATTTCATTGTATTCATGTAGGATCCTTAGGGAATTAGTCATGTTATGCTCTGTCTCATTGAGACCATTATGTATTTTGGGTTGTATTTTGATAATTCATGTAGGATCCTTAGGACAGATGTTTTATGGATTTGAGTCAAGTTCATGTAATATTTGAGGTTCTGTCAAGTCATACTTGAGGTTCATGTGTATTACGGTACTTGTATCCAAGTAAACTAAGTTTAAGTTTAATTTTCAAGTTAAAGTTCAAGAAAAATCTGAAATCCATACCGGTTAATAATTTCTGATTTATTATCAATTGTCGATTACCATATATTTCTTAGTTAGTGGAAATATGGGATGTTGCACTTTGGTATCAGAGCAGTTCGACCTTGTCGGGCTTAGTGATTTTATGGTTAATAGATTAGATAGATCAAGTCAGCCAGGGACTGTGACAAGAATTTGTTAGAACCTCTCAGGACGTTGTGTGAAGCATTGAGCTTGATCAACTCTATATTTCATGCAATGTACTGAGAATAATGACAATTTGTTTCCTTAGCCCCGAAATCATTCCGTTTCGATGCCAATGCTTACCTAACCCTATCCTTCCCCTAATATATGTTAATATCCATTGGAGTTATTTGACTTTACTTATGTTTAGTGTTATGCCAAGATTTAATTTTTACGAGTTATTGTATATCCATAAATATGTCTGAATCGAGTGAGAAAACCCAAGTGTCCATGTAATTAAATGCAAGGCCTTCGCATTATTCAGTAGTGGTTACTCGGTTGGGGTCCTTTGTTGAAGTAAATACATAAAATACCATGGGGATCGATGACGATCCTAAATTAATGGCATACGTGGCGGAGGGAGGTCATGAGCCCCAAAACCAAGGCTCTCGCATTACTCAGCAGTGATTGTTGGGTGGGAGTTCTCCGTTGAGGTTGAAGAAATAATCTCTCGAGTTGTGCTACGAGGTCAAGTGAAAATATAATTAAAGAAGAAAACACCGTGAGGTTAAGGTAATGGGTCACGAAGGAACTCATTGAGACTGTAGTCTCATTGTTTATTTATGTGGTGTTTTTCAAATATATATGGCTAAAGCAAACAAGACCAAGAGAAGTATCCGCTGGAGTATTTCATTGTATTCATGTAGGATCCTCAGGGAATTAGTCATGTTATGCTCTGTCTCATTGAGACACTACAACATTTTGACCCTACGGCAACGCTCGAAAAATGTTGCATAAAGCCATAAAACCGTTGCCAACAGCTACGGCAACAGTTATCAAACCGTTGTACCTGCGGGTGTTGTCTTAGCTTTAGGCAACGGTTATTTGTCCCCAAAGGCAACGGAAGCTGAAAACCGTTGCTATTGCCAGTTGGAACGCAACGGCAACACTTTGAAACCGTTGCCAGGTATGGCAACACGTGGAAACCGTTGCCATAAAGTGGAAACCAAAACCGTTGCCATGTATGGCAACATGTAGAAACCATAACCGTTGCCATGCTATGGCAACACTTTAGAACTGTTGCCATGTATGACAAAACATAGAAACCGTTGCCATAAAGTGGAAACCAAAACCGTTGCCATGTATGGCAACATGTAGAAACCAAAACCGTTGCCATGGTATGGCAACACTTTAGAACCATTGCCATGTATGGCAACACGTAGAAATTGTTGCCATTTGTCTCAAACCGTCTCCAGCTATGGCAACACTTTTAGAACCGTTGCTATGTATGCCAACACGTACAAACCGTTGCCATAAATCCAAATGATACAATCACAGACCAAACGTTGACCATTGCCTGTTTATTTTAATAACAACGGTTTAAAAAACATTGCGATTGATCATCCAAGCTTCTTAATCACATCACAAACTTCTTAATCTAATCAAGGGAAAATTAAAGTTGTACATAAAATGTAATAATTTAACAGACAAATTGTATCATTATATTGCTACTTCAAAGACATAATTAGTGTATCTTAAACAGCATAATTTGTTGCTACAATAAGTACAAAAAAACATTGCAAAAGTTATATTACAAAAAACATGTTCCATTTCCAAAATAAAACTTGTCAAATCTTCAACACATGTCTTCAAACTCTTCATCATCCAAGCCATCAAGACCAAGATTTATACCTTCATTATTTTCCTACAAAAGTAACAAAATTCGATTAATGCCATAAAATCAGCAAAACAAGTGTTGCAAAAGTTCTGTGATGTGAATTTTCACTCTAGTTAGTGAAGTAAAATAGTTCTTTTAATCTCTTTAGATGGCATAGGGTCTGAACTCTTGGTGCAGCATGCATTATTATTAGTCCCTTTAATTTTTCAGAGAGAAATAATGAGTATTCAGATGCTTTAGCTTTGCTTTTCACTTTTTTGTTCCCTTCACTTGATTACAAATTAAAAAGGGTTGGTGATAAATAATATCATATAGGTGGAAGTGGAAGCACTTGTAATTCAAAGACCAAAAGTGGCCACAGTAATGAGCCAGGTTAAGAAGTTGGAGGTATCTGTCTTGGTATTAGGCCAAAAGAATTCATCTTAGTTCAGTGTGTATAATTTCTCTCTTAAGCTGGTAACAGTCCTATCTTATTTTCCACACACATTCAATTAATTTGCAACATTTTATATCATATACTTTCAAAAAAATGCAAATAATTCATCTTAGTTCAGTGTGTATAATTTGTTGATTATCTTTTACAGTATTTGTGGAAGCAGTAGTGTCATACCCCAATTTTGTCCGGCTTAGGTCAAAACCCTAATTTTCCACAAAAATAAATAAATTGAGGAGTGAGGAGCATTATGCATTGCATTTTTGAGTCCTGAAAGTCATTCCAGAGCTTTTAAAATCATTTTTAGAGTTGAAATACACTTCCTGGATAAATTAGGGTTTTAGGGTCAAAAAGGGCATTTTGGTCATTTCACAACAAAAACGGTTTTTCATCACAAATCACTGGGTAATCATCAGGGGAATTATTTGAGGAAGAATGCGCTTAATTAGATTTTATTTTTTTATTTTATGCGCATGGATGTTATTCATTTGCATAGAAAGCTCAAATTTAAAGATAAGGGTAAAATGGGAATTTCCTTCAAGGAGATGTATCAAATCAATTTTGGGAATGGTGGTATCATAGAATTTTGGGCCCAATGATTGATTTCCTAAGACATGGCCCAAAATGGTAAGATTTTCATGGAATAATCAAGAAAAGAATAATCAAAATATGGAAGGGATAATGTTGTGCACATGTGAGACAAATAGTACAATTGCCAACTTGCAAAAGTTGGCAAATTCTCACCCTCTCTCCTCTAATATGCGAATACCCCACTCCCTTCCTCACTCTCTATTTTGTGTTTTCTCCCTATCCTTAATCCATGTGATAAGTGATCTCAACCCTTCATTCAAAATTCAAAGTTCAATCCTAAAGCACTTCTCAAGAACAATGACCAAAATGACCCCTTTGCTTGGTGCCCAAGTTCAATTATTCATTTCCATTTATTTTCAGCTGATTATTAATTCATTTTTATTGCTTGATTACCATTTTAACCCTAGACCTAATCCCATTCTATAAATACCTCTCATATTCACTCATTACCCAAAACCTTGCTGCCCCCTCCTTTTTTATCGTGTTATTAACCTTTGGGCATTTGTTCATATTATTGATTGCAAAGGATAGGCTTACCCTAGTCTTGATGCAATTCCTTTTGTTCATGTTATTGAGAAATCATTGCTCACATGTTCACTAGCTTAACTAAGATCATTCTCTGCCTGTGATCAATTGTTTAATTGCTCTTGATGCAAACTTAAATGTCTTGATTTAATTGTGTGCCATCCTCTCCACTTGTATGACCTCCAAATGAAGACGTAAGCCTACTTGCTTGTTGTAGCATAGAGTCATTAGGGTAAATACACTCTTTCTTACACACACACACATTTGTCTTGAGAACCTTACTTTGCATCCTTGACATTTGAATCTTTGATTGTATTGGCATGTTTAGTCTTAGTTGACGTTCAACAAATGCGTGATTGCTCGATTAACGACTGTGCTTGAACTTTATAACCAATCGTTGATAATAACTTCACTCTTTCCCAAAAACCTCTCAAACTCTTTTCTAACAAATGCAAGTTATTAGTGACTATCACCCAAAGCCTTTGCTTGTTTGATTGTCATGAACGCTATCAAGAGTTATTAGTAATGATCACTCAAAGTCTTTGCTTGCTTGGTCATTATGAAAGCTTTTCCTTTTTCCAAACCCTTTCAAAAGCATTTTCATTTTCAAATTAGAACTACGTCGCTTTGATTCCCATTTGGGATACGTAGGAGCGAGTCTCGTTCTCGTCAAGCGCAGCAAATAAAAGTCATTTTAGCAATCAAAGACTAGCATTTGCGTAACAAAGAGAATCATTTCTATAAGCTAGAATCATTTTCAAACCCATCGTTGCCAGTGGTTAATCAGAACCTTTGTTCGTCTAGCCATTGGTAGCGATGTCTTTTCCCCCCAAAGAACAATAAGCTGTGATCACCCATAGCTTTTGGTAGTTTGATCATCCGTGCCAATCAATCTCTTTCGAAAACCATTTTCAAAAGAGCAAACAAAAAAAAAACGAGTTGCTACTAATAGTCAATCAGAACCTTTGTTCGTCTGACTGGCGGTGGTGACTCTCATTTTCAAGAGTACTTAGCGGTGATTACCCATAACCTTGGTTAGTTTAATCATTCACTAAATGCTCGTCCTATTTCGAAAACTCACTAAAAAGATAAAAGACAAAAACCTTTTCAAAGAAAAAGACAAACAAGAACTACGTAGCTTTGAATTCTCCATCGCACCGGGAGATACGTAGGAGCGAGAGGCTAACTCTCGTCAAGCGCCAAAAATAAAAATTTTCATTAAGTCTCCTCATTCCCTTTTCAATAAAGAAGCAAATTTAAGTATTTTCCAAATCAACACTTAAAACCACACGTTTAATTAAAGGTTCCCTTTCGGTAGAAAGGAGGTGTGGGGTGCTAATACCTTCCCCATGCCTAACCGACCCCCGAACCCAAATTTTCCGGTGTCCAAAAGGCCATTCGCTTTCCAAAAAGGTTTTTCTTCAATATTTTCCTTATAAAAAATATTGGTGGCGACTTCATTGTTTTAAAAAGTTGTAAACGAAGAAAGATCCCCTCAGGGACTTTTTCGGGCGCAACAAGTAGCAGCTGCAGCAGCACAGAGGAGTTTTTGGAGCATTGTATCAATAATGCAGAGTGTTTGACAATTGGAGTAAGGAAGAGAAGCCAGGGCAACAATGGCTACCTTATCATCACCTGGTGGCAGAAGAACTTCTGGCTTTTGGTTTAGATTAGATTAGTGCTAGTTTAGCTGCTGCTACTGGTTTTAGATCTCGTGATAAGAGGGATAAATGGGGAAAATAACCTTAATATTTCTATTGTAATCTATAATCTTTTATTTCACTGTGTAACTACTTCTAACTGTATAGCATATATATTGAATCAGAACATATCAGCATTGATCCCAACTGCTTCCGTAGCCAAAATTTAGAATGACGATACCAATCACAAAACACGTCATACCCATGATTATTCAATCTTAGCATTCAACATGTGACAATAAAAGGTTAGGGTAGCAGTATTTCAATTACAGAATTTTAATTACATTTATCAAACAGAGCACAGTATTTCAATTACAGAATTTTAAGATCATTATTCTGTCCATAAATTTTTAAACAAAGAAGTTATAATCTCCTTCCAAAGACAAACAAAGCACAGTTATCAAGAGTTGCAGTAAAAGTATTAGATACAAAAACAACTGGTGTTAGATACTTACTCTATGAGCTTCCAGGGCATGTGTTGATGTCGAAGAACGTGGAGCACTAGTAGCATCCGGCCAAAGCCTCCACATTCAACCCTGAGTTATTTTGATCTAATACGGTCTTTACTAGAAGCTGAAACTTTTTCTCCATGCCTTTCTGATTCTCTTGTAGTTTCTCTTGTAGTTTCTCTTCAAGTTCATTCATCTTATTGGCATGTTCTTTTCTTAGTAGTTCCATCTCATTTGCATGTGCTCTCTTCATTTCTACAACTTCTTCATTTCTCTTCAACATAGTAGGTGTTACCTCTCTTCCATGGGTACGTTGTAACACCCCATTCTACCCGACTATTTTCCATAGAGATCAGAGTTTCAAAATTTCTTTTTGAATGGAATGCTACACACGTACTTGATGTAACCATTTACAATACGCAACACCATTTAATAAATTAAGGTACTCTTGATTTCACCAACAAAATCCACACATTATAATTTAGACGACTCGCAGCGGAAAAATAACATAAACTCAAAATGCCAAACAACGGCCTCATCGGAATCATTAGGTCAATGCACACGAAAATCAACAACAATTAAATATCAATAGAAATCCTAAGCCAACCCCCTAGGTGTCACGTATCAGAGCAGACCGACTCGGGAGTGAAAGGAGTAAGCCTTTACTCAGAACTACCTGTAGTAAGCAACAACAGAAGGGTGAGTCTCAACTACATAATAAAGATTATAATAAGAAGTATATTACATCATAGCATCACACTCACACAGTCACACAGTAGCATAGACTATACAATCACCAACTAGCATGCTTATCATGAGGATGTATGCAATACAGTTATGCATGTGGTACCATTTTCCCAGACCGCAGCCTTATCATCATATTATCATCTCAGACCGCAGCCTTATCATTTCAATTTAGAACTCAGACCGCAGCCTTATTATCATAATTAACAACTCAGACCGCAGCCTTATGTATGCATGAGACTCCATGACAAAACCACAATCATAATTATTAACAACACGGTCCATGTACCCTATATCACATCTTTAATTAATCTTAGTTTTAGCCCCCATGGCCTCATCACCAACCAACTCATTATTTTCTCCTCACACTCACGTCCCTAGGACTAGGATAACACTTAGGGACCAATCTAGCACCATTAGACCCGAAACTCAAACACAAGTCACGGGCGCCCCACTAGGCGCCCTAGGCGGCCACACTTGGCGCCCCACACAACACCCAAACGCACAACCATAATAGACCACCTTAAAAATTGAAACCGCTCTAGCCAAAATGTTCAAAATGGGATTTGGTCACGTGAATACAGAATTTGGCTAGGTAAAATATGCTCAGAACATGATGTGTGCACAAGGCACCCCCAAAACAAGTCAAAATGATGCCCAATAGGACAACTTTCAAACCACAAGTGCAAATCTGGAAATTCTTTAGCCAAAATACTTAAAATATGATTTGGTCAGGTGAATACAAAGTTTGGCTCAGTAAAATATGCTCAGAACATGATGTGTGCACAAGGCACCCCTAAAACAAGTCAAAATGATGCCCAATAGGACAACTTTCAAACCACAAGTGCAAATCTGGAAATTCTTTAGCCAAAACACTTAAAATATGATTTGGTCAGGTGAATACAAAGTTTGGCTCAGTAAAATATGCTCAAAACATGATGTGTGCACAAGGCACCCCTAAAACAAGTCAAAATGATGCCCAATAGGACAACTTTCAAACCACAAGTGCAAATCTGGAAATTCTTTAGCCAAAACACTTAAAATATGATTTGGTCAGGTGAATACAAAGTTTGGCTCAGTAAAATATGCTCAGAACATGATGTGTGCACAAGGCACCCCTAAAACAAGTCAAAATGATGCCCAATAGGACAACTTTCAAACCACAAGTGCAAATCTGGAAATTCTTTAGCCAAAACACTTAAAATATGATTTGGTCAGGTGAATACAAAGTTTGGCTCAGTAAAATATGCTCAGAACATGATGTGTGCACAAGGCACCCCTAAAACAAGTCAAAATGATGCCCAATAGGACAACTTTCAAACCACAAGTGCAAATCTGGAAATTCTTTAGCCAAAACACTTAAAATATGATTTGGTTAGGTGAATACAAAGTTTGGCTCGGTAAAATATGCTCAGAAAATGATGTGTGCACAAGGCACCCCTAAAACAAGCCAAAATGATGCCCAACCGGACAATTTCAAAACCACAAGTGAAAATCCAGAAATTCTTTAGCCAAAGTGTTTTAAATAACATTTGGTCAGGTCAATACAAAGTTTGGCTCGGTAAAATATGCTCAGAAAATGATGTGTGCACAAGGCACCCCTAAAACAAGCCAAAATGATCAAAATAGAAAGGGTTAGGGAAATTCGAAACCTAAGCAATTGATAGAGAAAGGAAATCGAATCATAGAAGATTAGGAACCCTTACCTAAGATCAAGGCGCACAAACCCTAACTCCAAGCTTGAAATCGCCCTTCCTTCTCTTCTCCTCTCTTCGACTTTCTTTCTTTTCTTCTCTATTTCGACTTTCTTTCTTTCCTTTGACACTAGTGAGGCGCGACCTAGACCCCTAGTGTCTAAGGAGCGCCTAAGCCAACGGGCTTGGGCCTCTTGGGCCGTCACTTGAAATTCCGGTATTACCAACGCCATCCCCTTCAATTAAAATAAAATACCATATCATCACATAATAAAATAAAAAATAGTGCAACACTTTAAATAATTTAATCAATTACTTAATTAAATTATTTTAGGGTGTTACAACTCTCCCCCACGTAGGAAATTTCCTCCTCGAAATTCATACCTGAGTCAAATAGCTCTGGATAGGACTCCCGCATCCTACTCTCCAGCTCCCAAGTCACGCTCTCGCCAGTAGTTCCCAACCACACCACCTTCACTAAAACAATGCTTTTCCCTCTCAGCACCTTCACTTCTCTATCATCAATCCTCACTGGCATAGTCTCCACAGTGAGGTTATCTCGCACTTCAATATCATCCATATGGATCACATGAGACGGGTCCGGAATGTACTTCCGAAGTTGCGACACGTGAAATACGTCGTGCAAGTTCGAAAGGTTAGGCGGTAAAGCCACCCTATAAGCAACCTTTCCGACCCTCTCGGTGATCTGATACGGTCCAATAAATCTAGGAGTCAACTTCTTTGCTTTAAGTGCACGCCCAACACCAGCCATAGGCGTGACCCTCAAGAAAACATGCTCTCCAGCCTGAAATTCCAAATCCTTTCTTCTTCTATCATGGTAACTCTTTTGCCGACTTTGAGACTCTTTCATTTTCTCCCTGATCATTTTTATCTTCTCTGTAGTCTCTCTCACCAATTCAGGTCCAAGAACAACACTTTCGCCCGATTCATGCCAACACAAAGGAGTTCTACACCTCCGCCCATACAGTGCCTCATAAGGGGCCATCCCTATACTCGCATGGTAGCTGTTATTGTAAGTGAACTCAATCAACGAAAGGTGTGTATCCCACGCACCTCCCTGCTCTAAAACACACGATCTCAATAAGTCCTCCAATGACTGAATGGTTCTCTCTGTCTGCCCATCAGTCTGAGGATGGTAGGCTGAACTCAACCTCAATCTGGACCCCAATGCCTCTTGCAAGCTCCCCCAAAACTCCGAAGTAAACCTCGGATCCCTGTCAGATACAATACTCTTCGGGACACCATGCAACTTCACAACCACCCTAATATATATCTCGGCCAATCTCGCTACCGGATACGTGATGTTGATAGGAAGGAAGTGAGCAGACTTCGTCAACCTATCCACGATCACCCAAATAGAATCAAATCCCCGAACGGTTCTCGGTAACCCAGTCACAAAATCCATGGAAATGCTATCCCATTTCCACTCCGGAACATCTAAAGGTTGCATCAACCCCGCAGGCTTCTGGTGCTCGACCTTTGACTTCTGGCAAGTCAAACAGGCGTACACAAACTGTGCTACATCTTTCTTCATACCAGGCCACCAGAATAATTTCTTCAAGTCATGATACATCATTGTAGCCCCTGGATGAATACTCAGCTTGCTCCTATGACTCTCCTCAAGGATCATCTTCTTCATCTCAATATCATCGGGAACGCAGATTCTGTCTCTAAATCTCAACACACCCTGGAAATCCAACCTGAAATCCCCATCCACATTCTGATCACCCGCAACTAACAAGTCAACCAGCTTCACATCTAATTTCTGGGCGTCTCTGATACTAACCAAGAAGTCATTACCAATCTTCAGCATACCCAGCTTAACACTCCGCGGTGTCACTTCACAAACCAGACTCATATCACGGAATTGCTCAATCAACTCCAACTCTTTTACCATCATTGCTGACATATGCAAATTCTTTCGACTTAAAGCATCAGCCACGACATTAGCTTTGCCGGGGTGATAGTTTAAGCCAAAATCATAGTCTTTCAGCAGCTCTAACCAACGTCTCTGCCTCATATTCAGCTCCTTCTGATCAAACAAGTATTTCAAACTTTTGTGGTCGCTGAATACCTCGAATCTAGTGCCATACAAATAGTGCCTCCAAATTTTTAGCGTAAACACAATAGCAGCCAATTCCAAATCATGAGTAGGATAGTTCTTCTCATGAGTCCGCAATTGTCTGGACGCATAAGCGACTACCTTCCCATCCTGCATCAATACGCCCCCTAAGCCCATTCTGGAAGCATCACAATATACCACAAACGGTTGATCCGGCACGGGCAACACTAACACCGGAGATGTTGTCAATCTTTTCTTCAACTCTTGGAAGCTCTCTTCACATTTAGCATCCCAAACAAAAACTCTCCCTTTACACGTCAATTGAGTCAACGGAAGGGCTAGCTTTGAGAAGCCCTCTATGAACCTCCTGTAGTAACCAGCCAACCCCAAGAAACTCCTGATCTCAGTCGCAGACTTTGGGCTCTCCCATTGTAACACTGCATCAACCCTAGCTGGGTCTACAGCCATGCCATCACTAGAAATAATGTGACCCAAAAAGCTTACCTCACGCAGCCAGAACTCGCATTTGGACAACTTAGCATAAAGCTTCTTCTCTTTCAATACCTCAAGCACCAATCTTAAGTGCTCTGCATGCTCCTCTTCAGACTTGGAGTATACCAGAATATCATCTATAAAAACTACCACAAACCGATCCAAGTAACTATGGAAGATACGGTTCATGTACTCCATAAACACTCCTGGTGCATTGGTGACACCAAACGGCATCACAGAGTATTCATAGTGTCCATATCTCGTTCGAAACGCTGTCTTCTGGACGTCTTCATCTTTTACTTTAATCTGGTGATACCCTGACCTCAAATCAATTTTACTAAAAACCTTAGCACCCACCAGCTGGTCCATCAAATCATCAATTCTCGGAAGAGGGTACTTATTTTTAATAGTCACCTTGTTCAACTGTCTATAATCCACACACAGGCGCATACTCCCATCTTTCTTCTTTACTAACAAAACCGGAGCTCCCCATGGTGACACACTAGGCCTCACAAAATTCTTTTCAAGTAACTCTTCCAACTGCTTCTTCAATTCAGATAACTCAGAAGCTGACATTCGGTACGGAGCCATGGACACAGGCCTAGTACCGGGCACAAGATCAATTCCAAACTCTACTTCCCTCTCGGGTGGCACACTAGGAATCTCATCAGGGAACACTTCAGGGAATTCACACACCACCTGCAATCCTTCAACCATAGCTTGGTTTTCAGCAGACATAGACGCCATCAAAGCAAATAGTTGACCACCATCCTTCATTACCTTATGCAGCTGATCCCCAGACAACAAAACAGACTCTCCCTCCCCAGGAGGAAAGAAACTCACAGACTTGCTGAAAAAGTTGATGTGCACATGGTTATCCACTAACCAGTCCATACCAAGAATAACATCCAACCCTCCCAAAGGCAAACATATAAGGTCAACCAGAAAATCTCTGCCGAATACTGACAGAGGACACTTAGCACACAATAGAGAAGTAGTCACCGAACCCTTAGCCGGAGTGTCGATAACCATTTCCCTTTTCATATCAGACAATACTAGATTTAACTTTTCAGCACAAGCAGCAGCAATAAAAGAATGCGTAGCACCAGTATCAACTATAGCAATTAAAGGGGAACCATAAATAAAGCAAGTACCTCGAATCTCATTGGGCCCCTCTGAGCCTGCTAGCGCGAAAACTCTTCCATTGGATTTTTCTTTCTTCGGTTTGGTGCATTTAGAACTGAAGTGACCAGCTTCACCACAATTGAAACACACTGATTCCTTACGATCACAGTTAGACGCCATATGACCTTTCTTCCCACAACGGTAACACATTACCTCAGTCTTGCAATCGAAACTTTTGTGACCCGGCTTGCCACAGGTGTAACACACTATATCAGCGGGAGCACCTCCCCCACTAGGCTTCTTACCCTCAGAAAATTTCTTACCAGCACCTGCCTTCCACTTATTTTTACCTCCAGACACATCATATGGTTTTCCCCTAAACTGATTATTCCTCTTTTCTTTCCCAATCTTGTAGGCAGCAGAACTGTCCTCTTCATAAATTCTACTCTTGTCAACTAGTCTAGCAAAATCTCGAATCTCATGATATCCAATTGCCTTCTTAATATCGGGTCGCAGGCCACTTTCAAATTTCACACATTTAGAGAACTCTGAGTCAGCATCATTGGCGTAGTAAGGACAGAATTGGGCCAGCTCTTCAAATTTGGCTGCATACTCAGCCACAGTCTTATTTCCCTGTTTCAATTCTAGAAATCCCACCTATTTCTTGGCCCGAACGTCTTCAGGGTAGTACTTTCTTTTAAATTCCCTTGTGAAGACTTCCCAAGTAATCTCTTCACCAGCAGTGTTCAACCTATGCAGCATCCCTAACCACCACTTGTCAGCCTCTTCCGCCAGCATGTGCGTCCCAAACTTCACTTGCTGGGCAGCAGTACAATCCATAACACGGAATATCCGCTCTATCTCATTCAGCCACGACAAGGCTCCATCGGGATCATACCGACCCTTGAAGGTGGGTGGGTTTTCCCTCTGAAACGTTGCCAGATTACGGGCATTCATATCAGCAGCATTATGTTGATTCCCAACAGCTTGGGCTATGGCCTGCAGAGCAGCAGCCAAAGCAGCATCATCCCTTCTAGCCATCTCAACCTAGCACTGCAGCATAAACGACAATTTAGAACTAAAAATAAAACACCTAATTGTCATACACAATATGACAGACAGACACACTTGGTCGGACAGACCGAACTTTTTGCTCTGATACCACTAATGTAACACCCCATTCTACCCGACTATTTTCCATAGAGATCAGAGTCTCAAAATTTCTTTTTGAATGGAATGCTACACACGTACTTGATGTAACCATTTACAATACGCAACACCATTTAATAAATTAAGGTACTCTTGATTTCACCAACAAAATCCACACATTATAATTTAGACGACTCGCAGCGGAAAAATAACATAAACTCAAAATGCCAAACAACGGCCTCATCGGAATCATTAGGTCAATGCACACGAAAATCAACAACAATTAAATATCAATAGAAATCCTAAGCCAACCCCCTAGGTGTCACGTATCAGAGCAGACCGACTCGGGAGTGAAAGGAGTAAGCCTTTACTCAGAACTACCTGTAGTAAGCAACAACAGAAGGGTGAGTCTCAACTACATAATAAAGATTATAATAAGAAGTATATTACATCATAGCATCACACTCACACAGTCACACAGTAGCATAGACTATACAATCACCAACTAGCATGCTTATCATGAGGATGTATGCAATACAGTTATGCATGTGGTACCATTTTCCCAGACCGCAGCCTTATCATCATATTATCATCTCAGACCGCAGCCTTATCATTTCAATTTAGAACTCAGACCGCAGCCTTATTATCATAATTAACAACTCAGACCGCAGCCTTATGTATGCATGAGACTCCATGACAAAACCACAATCATAATTATTAACAACACGGTCCATGTACCCTATATCACATCTTTAATTAATCTTAGTTTTAGCCCCCATGGCCTCATCACCAACCAACTCATTATTTTCTCCTCACACTCACGTCCCTAGGACTAGGATAACACTTAGGGACCAATCTAGCACCATTAGACCCGAAACTCAAACACAAGTCACGGGCGCCCCACTAGGCGCCCTAGGCGGCCACACTTGGCGCCCCACACAACACCCAAACGCACAACCATAATAGACCACCTTAAAAATTGAAACCGCTCTAGCCAAAATGTTCAAAATGGGATTTGGTCACGTGAATACAGAATTTGGCTAGGTAAAATATGCTCAGAACATGATGTGTGCACAAGGCACCCCCAAAACAAGTCAAAATGATGCCCAATAGGACAACTTTCAAACCACAAGTGCAAATCTGGAAATTCTTTAGCCAAAATACTTAAAATATGATTTGGTCAGGCGAATACAAAGTTTGGCTCAGTAAAATATGCTCAGAACATGATGTGTGCACAAGGCACCCCTAAAACAAGTCAAAATGATGCCCAATAGGACAACTTTCAAACCACAAGTGCAAATCTGGAAATTCTTTAGCCAAAACACTTAAAATATGATTTGGTCAGGTGAATACAAAGTTTGGCTCAGTAAAATATGCTCAAAACATGATGTGTGCACAAGGCACCCCTAAAACAAGTCAAAATGATGCCCAATAGGACAACTTTCAAACCACAAGTGCAAATCTGGAAATTCTTTAGCCAAAACACTTAAAATATGATTTGGTCAGGTGAATACAAAGTTTGGCTCAGTAAAATATGCTCAGAACATGATGTGTGCACAAGGCACCCCTAAAACAAGTCAAAATGATGCCCAATAGGACAACTTTCAAACCACAAGTGCAAATCTGGAAATTCTTTAGCCAAAACACTTAAAATATGATTTGGTCAGGTGAATACAAAGTTTGGCTCAGTAAAATATGCTCAGAACATGATGTGTGCACAAGGCACCCCTAAAACAAGTCAAAATGATGCCCAATAGGACAACTTTCAAACCACAAGTGAAAATCTGGAAATTCTTTAGCCAAAACACTTAAAATATGATTTGGTCAGGTGAATACAAAGTTTGGCTCGGTAAAATATGCTCAGAAAATGATGTGTGCACAAGGCACCCCTAAAACAAGCCAAAATGATGCCCAACCGGACAATTTCAAAACCACAAGTGAAAATCCAGAAATTCTTTAGCCAAAGTGTTTTAAATAACATTTGGTCAGGTCAATACAAAGTTTGGCTCGGTAAAATATGCTCAGAAAATGATGTGTGCACAAGGCACCCCTAAAACAAGCCAAAATGATCAAAATAGAAAGGGTTAGGGAAATTCGAAACCTAAGCAATTGATAGAGAAAGGAAATCGAATCATAGAAGATTAGGAACCCTTACCTAAGATCAAGGCGCACAAACCCTAACTCCAAGCTTGAAATCGCCCTTCCTTCTCTTCTCCTCTCTTCGACTTTCTTTCTTTTCTTCTCTATTTCGACTTTCTTTCTTTCCTTTGACACTAGTGAGGCGCGACCTAGACCCCTAGTGTCTAAGGAGCGCCTAAGCCAACGGGCTTGGGCCTCTTGGGCCGTCACTTGAAATTCCGGTATTACCAACGCCATCCCCTTCAATTAAAATAAAATACCATATCATCACATAATAAAATAAAAAATAGTGCAACACTTTAAATAATTTAATCAATTACTTAATTAAATTATTTTAGGGTGTTACATACGTACTCTCCCATGTTTTTCTTTACCAACCACCTTTTGAAAAGCTTCCGAAGGAGAATGACCAGAACTCACGAAGTCTTGAAGTTTTATCTACCATATTTAAAAAGCAATCACACTTAATTAAAGATATACAGTATTATATTTGAAATGAATCAAATGATAAATTCATTTGATAAAACTTACAATTGTATCATTTGTTTCTTCGTTCAATTGCTTTCCATTCTTACTTTGGCGTGTTTCGATGAACAACTCAAGTTGAGAAGGAGGCTCTCCATCCTCACTACTTGCACACTACCAAGATAATAAGCTCATTAACACAATAGCAAAGGTAAGGTCTAAAACAGAACCACGTGTAGAAAGTAGAAACAAGTCAAATAGTCAATGACTGGGTCCTATTTGTGGATTTACCAAGGCCCTTTTGGATCCTTCCTTCATCAGTGCCTATTGTTTGGGACTGGAAAATAGGATAGATCAAATCATGCTTTCATTGTAAATAGGACAGATTCATACAAATGCATGCTTTCATTGTAAATTGGAGAGTATATTTAACTATGCTTCCAGGTATTACTGATAGACAAAATATATATTAGTATTTTGGCTTAAATATCACTTACCCCTCTGCAAATATCACGTTTATCCATTTACCCCCCTGAAAAAAAGTTTTAAAACAAACCTCGCAAATAAAAAGTGTTTGCAGTTAGGTCCCTGCTGTTAAATTTTGTTAACAGCGTTAACTTACGCTGAGTTGGCACGAAACGTGGCAGTACACGTGTATTGATCACTCTCACCTCACCTCACTCCGCCATCACTTTCTTCTGAACTCTGAACACTGCCATCGCCATCACTCTCCTCTGAACTCTCACCTCATCACTCTCAGATCACTCTCTCAGCAGTGTCACCTCTCTCTCACCTCACCTTCATATCTCTGTGACGATGGCGAAGGTATTTGACGAAGACGGTTGAAACATTGGGGAAGACGAAGGTAAAGGAACTAAGGACGAAGACGAAGATTAGTAGCTGGTGTTGATGAAGAGAAGGGGTTGACGAAGAGAATAGAGCTCAGGTTTGCACATGCCGTAATCATTGCACTTTTCAGAGTTTAGTATAGAAATATGTTGGGTTTTGTGTTGACTATTGTGTATTACATGGATGAATATGTTGGGTGTAGTGTTGTTATTGTGTTAATGTCTACTTTAGGTCTATAATGTAAGGTTGAAATGTCTAATTTAGCCCTTTTGTTCTGTTTTTATAGTGATGGCTTTTACTGTTGTGTTTCATTACAGTGGGAAGTTTGTTTAGAATTTGATACTTGAGTATGAAGGGGGCGATGAGTCATCAGTGGCAGGTCTAGATGTTGATAAATGGTCATACTTTGAAGCTGTTGGTATCTTGAAGGATTTAGGGTTTCAATATGGTAGTTATAGACTATGGTGGAAAGGTAAGGAAGATGAATTGGTTAAGAGATTGTTGTTTGATGAGGATGCATTACAAATAGCTGGTATCTTGATGCTCATATCTACACTGAGCACTTTGAGCAACATAGCTATTCAACTGATGCAAATGAAGGAACTCAAGGGACTGAGGCAGTCAATAAAGGGGAAGAAAGTGAGAGGGAAGAAAGTGAAGATGGACTTAAGGGTATTCATATGGATGACAGTGAGGAAGAGAGAACAATGGGCAAAGATGATGGCTTTGGACATGAAGAGGAAGATCATACACCACCTACAGCTCCATCACCATCAATTTTATCATCAGGTGGATCAAGAATTGTCATAAATGGCACCCCCTACAGAGTAAAAGCTAGGGCAAACAGAACACCAAATAAGAGTAATCGTACAAGTACTAGTGACAATGTTCAGGATGTGGGTGAACTAGATGCTGGCTACATGACTGAGGAGTTGGGCAGTAGTGACCCAGATGAAGAAAATGATGACAGAAGGTACCATCCAAAATATGAGAGAATTAGGCCTGAGGAGCTTGACAAAAATTTCAAGTTTAAGGTTGGTTTATAATATGGTAGTCTTGATGAGTTTAGAGATGCAATTAGAGAGTGGACAATATTAAACGGGAGGGAGATAAACTTTGTCAAAAATGAGTGTAAAAGGGTGAGGGTAGAATGTAAGGTCAAATGTGGTTTTAAGGCACTTGTTAGTAAGGTGGGGTATAAACAAACTTTTAGAATGAAAACTTGGGTGGGGGCCCACACATGTGCTAGGGTCTTAAATAATAAAAATGCCAGGTCAAAGTGGGTGGCCAAAACAGTGGCCAAAAGGTTAAAAAGTACTGACAGTGTAAAGGTGAAAGACATAATGTCTGAAATTAGGGCAACGTACAAGGGTGGAATAACATTTGGTAGAGCTTGGAGGGCTAAAAGAATGGCACAACAATTAGTTGAAGGTGATGCAGAAAATCAATATTCTCTGTTATGGTAATACATGCAAGATTAAGCTACTCAGACCAATAACAACACTACAGCCAAGGTTTGGGTCATTTTATTTCTGCTTTGATGGGTGCAAGAAGGGGTTCGTGATGGGTTGTAGGCCATTTATTTGTGTAGATGGCTGCCACCTGAAGACCAAATTTGGTAAACAGCTTCTAGTAGCTGTTGGGAGACTTTTTGACACAAACAACGAAAGAATGAAGAGAGGCGAATTAAAGGGTGGGCGACTTGGTCAGACATTGTGCTTCTTACAGCTACTTGAAGCAAGTAATGCAAGATGAAATGTACACCATGACTCTTGTAGCCAATAATTTTTCTTTCAGCTAATTGAACACATCTTGAAATGTTTGATACACAACCATCAGGCATTTTTGCTTTCTTTAAGACACCACAAAAAGTTGACTTCTCATTCGGTGTCATGGAGAAACATGCTTTTGCAAA
Source organism: Astragalus membranaceus (assembly GCA_039519185.1). Lineage (NCBI taxonomy): Eukaryota > Viridiplantae > Streptophyta > Magnoliopsida > Fabales > Fabaceae > Astragalus > Astragalus membranaceus. The sequence continues at coordinate 47,402,588 of CM076854.1, read as the reverse complement.
CATAAGTTTTTTACCTTGATTTGTCTCTTTAGGGTGAAGTTTCTTCCTAATGCCCATTTCTTGCAAGTCAAAACGAGCTTTTTCATGATCTCTCGTCTTACCCGGAATATCCAGCAAAGTGCCAATGATGTTATCAAATATATTCTTCTCTATGTGCATCACATCAAGGTTATGTCGTAACAAATTGTGCTTCCAATATGGTAATCAAAAAAAATGGATCTTTTCTTCCATGGACCATCATTTTGCCTTTTTTGAGTCTTACCAAAGACATTTTTAAAGTTTACCAACAACTCTAAGATATCTTCTCCTTCTAACAAAGCTGGTGAAGATCCATATTCTGTAGTCCCATTAAAATCTCTTGTATTCGATCTATATTTATGATCCATAGGCAAAAATACCCGGTGACCCATGTAACACACCTTTCGACTATGTGTTAAGACTTTTGGCAAGTGCACCAAATGTCGCAAGTAATATAATTTTACGGTAAGTACCGGTCGTATCCACAGGGATTGTGATTCATTGTCAATAGGCAAGTTGTTAATTCTAAGTCGTGATACTTGTGATAGAATTGGTTTATTGTAACAACGAAATAGAAAGTGCAATAACATAAAGTAAGATAGAAGCGAATTGGGATCGACTCATCTCCCCTCTACTCTTATATGACCTTCGGCCACTCTCAAAGTAATTATCCAAATTATCCGATTCAATTCCCTAAATTAGGCTAAGAACAATCCCTTGTCTCGAAACCCCTATTACCCTAAGAGTTACCCTAATTCCTTAGGCGATTCATGCCAAAGGGTAAAGCATTAAGTTCAAGAAATAAAGAATTCACTCACACAAATTCCCACTCCTACGATCATCAATGGCGGCCGAATGAAATAAGAATTCACGAAACCCAATTACATATTCCTATGATAATTCAAGTCGTGACCTAAGCCCCAATCTCCAGCGAACAACCCACATTCCTATGGTGATGATAAACCTAGATCGATACAAATATCATGTGTACTTGTAAAGCATTAAGAACATAAGGCATAGGCAATGGATAAAATGAATAAAGACTTGACTTGACCATAACAAAGCATTCATACAAGGGTTTAAGGAAGAGTCATCTCTCCCAAATAAAAACTATCTAATTACATGGCATAAAAGGGGTAAGATTAAAGAGTAGAAGAAGATTACATAGAGATGGATCCATGAGAACCTCAAAACCCTTGTTCCCAAGGTGTTGGGAAGGCCCCAAAATCACCTCCAGCTGCTGCTCCAAACCCTAGAATCGTTCCCCAGCCGAAGAGGAGATTCAGAAATCGCAAAACTGATATTTTAACCAAAGTTTCGGCCACGCATCACGTCGCGATGGTGCCTGGTCGCGTCGCGACTTTCTCCAGAAAGTTTGGTCGTGGCGCGATCGTTCTGGCTGCTTGGTGCGAAGGCTGTCTGATCTTTTTCCTTTCTTCTTTTCTCCGTTTCGTCACTAGGCAAGTGTCTGGTTCGCTAGTAAACGCCACATCAAATTGAAGGTTTTTCATACATTTTGTTACAACTCCACACTTATTACAAAAAACTAAAATTATGCTAAAACCCTTAGCAATTGGCTGAATCAAACAATAAACCACCGACATTTTGGTTGCAAACTGAATGAAAATCATCATATAATAATGACTCAACACGACCCCAAACTTAGATCATTGCTTGTCCTCAAGCAATTCACTCAATTCAGGCTGTGGCAATTTGTTATTCAGCTTCCACATCGTTCACATACCACAACTCCTTCAACACATCAGAAGATATCATCCAATCATAATATAGTAGCAAGACAATTGAATTGGAAAACACAAGATCATAAGCAGGCAAGCAATCTCAAGTCCTCTCTTTTCCACACATCTCACTACTGTTTCTCTCTTGAGGTGTTTTGGGTGTTCACTCAATTCACAGTACCTGCATCATCGTTTCATAGGCTTGAACAAGTACTATACAAATCAATACACAGGAAATACACTCACACTTTTGAGGACTTTCAAAGGTTGTAATGGGGCTTAGGTAAGGGTGGATAAATTTTGGATAAGTAGGTTAAAACTTGGAGTTAGACCTACCTCTCTCTTTGTCAATTTCAGCACTATTGTTCACTTACCCATTTTCCCCAAAGCATTCCACAAGAGAAGGAACTATTCACTTATTCTTTATGTATAACTTTTTTTTCTTTTTTCTTTGAAATATATCTATATATATATATATATATATTCTTTTTTTTTTCTTAAACTTTGTATGTTCCTTTCTCTTGTATACCACCCCAAACTTAGAATGTTGCTATTCCATGAGCAACCCCAAACTTAGAATGTTTCCCCACTCTCATGCTTTTATCTACCTAACTCCAAGTTAAGAAAAACTAGGCTATGATTTGCAGGAAAAAAAAATAAAAATAAACAATTAGGCTCAGAAGGGCTAACAAAGGATAACAATTAGTGGGTTGGCTAGAAAGGCTCAGGGGTGCCAAATTTTTTTGCCTCAGTGTGTATGTAAAACACATGCATGACAGTTAAGTACAAGCTCAAGTTCTGCAGACTAATGCAAGCAAGGAATAATCACACAATGAATAGAATAAGTGTTTGGCTCAAACCTCTCAGCTGGGATTTTTAAGAGATGAACTTTCAAGAGCTTGCCCAAAGATGATCTAGATCTTCCTCAACCTTTGACTTAGCCTCTAATACTATCTGATGATAAAATCTGATTTGGAGGAGTCACATGGTAGCTGCAACATGTTAGACTGAACAATCACCACAGAGAACCAGTTCAAAGATTGCGGTGCATCATCATCAATGTACAAGCTAGACAGCAACCAAAATGCAACATTAACTTTTTCCGGTTTGCCTTTTACGATCTTCCAATCTCGGGGTCAAGCAGCAATTCTTTTGAATCTTGCCCCCGCATAATTAGCTCGCTGAAACACTAAACAAACCATCAAAAGGTCCAACACAATAACTGAGGATCTGAATAAATAAAACCAAAATAAAATACTGAAATAAATAAAATAAAATAAAATAAAAAACAACTAAGAATCAACTCATTGTCTTATCAATAATGAAATCAACAATCCCCGGCAACGGCGCCAAAAACTTGTTAAGACTTTTGGCAAGTGCACCAAATGTCGCAAGTAATATAATTTTACGGTAAGTACCGGTCGTATCCACAATGATTGTGATTCATTGTCAATAGGCAAGTTGTTAATTCTAAGTCGTGATACTTGTGATAGAATTGGTTTATTGTAACAACGAAATAGAAAGTGCAATAACATAAAGTAAGATAGAAGCGAATTGGGATCGACTCATCTCCCCTCTACTCTTATATGACCTTCGGTGTAACAGCCCAAAAATATTAGGTTGTTTATTTAATTGGTTAAATGAGGTTTAGGTGGTAGAAATCAATTAATAAAATAGGAGTTGAGAGTTAGAAATGACAATAACAATAATGGGTGGTTTTAATTAGTAGAATTATAATGGTGGAGGGGTTTTATTTAATTAAGTTATTTAAGGCTTACAATATTTATTTTAGTTAATTAATTAACTTAGAACTTTATTTTATTTAGGAGGTGTTGGAATGAATTTGGGAGGTGCAACTATAAGCCCATGACCCATAAGTGGTCATGTGCTTCGAATATGGCCAAGGATTGTTAAGTGAAAGGGTCCATGACCCATTAGCTAGGTGTGTCTCGAAGTTAGGGGTTTAAGGGGGTTGTAGGGTTTTAGTTTCACTTCGTATTTTCAAAAGCCAAAAGAAAAGAAAAGAAAATAGAGGAGTGAGTAGAGAGGAGGCTGAACCGTGAGCTTGGAGAGGAGGAAAAGGAAGAGGAGAAATCGTGAAGCTCAAACCTAGGAAGAAGGAGGAAGAAGCTCACGCATTGCTCAAGGAAAGAAAGAGAGAGGGAAGACTTGTGGGTGTTTGTTGGTGACTCTTGGAGGGTGCTAGGTTTCTTCATCTTCATAAGGTAAGGGGGGATTCTCTAGCCTAATGGGTTTATGTATGATGGGGTTTATGAGGGATAAACACTAGGTTGTCATGAGCATGTTTGTCTTAGTGTGAACTACATGAATTAGAGCCTATAATGCCTTGTCTTGAAATTTATGCAAACCATGATGAAGGCATTCTGAAATTCGTGTTATATATGCGCATATGTGATAATTAAAATGTTGATTTCATGTTGATAGCCATTGGTGTTGAAAATGTATTGATTTGTGATGGAATAGTCATGTTTTAGTGTATGCATGCAAGGTGTTTGATGAATTGTGTGTGAGAATTATTTTTGGTGAAAAACATGATGGTCAGTCTTATATTGATAAATTAAGGTTGGAGATTTAATTTGGGAATTTTTGGTGGTGAGGAACTCGAATTTGGTTGGCTCTTTAGGCTCCTAGGGAGTTTGGGTGTTGCTGGAAATTCTGTCTAAGTCTGTGTCTAGCTCCTGGGAGCCAGGCGCCCATGTGCTGTGTCTGTGTTGCCTGTGTCTGGTTCTGTGTCTAGACACTGGGCGCCGGGTTCCCTTGTCTGCGCCACTGTGTTGCAGAATTGGGTTGCTCGTGTCTAGGCACCATGGGAGCCGAGGGTCCCGGAGATTGGATGCTCGGTTTGCTTTCAAATTTGGTATGGGAGTTCCTGGGCACAAAAAGAGTCAGTTTCAGGTGTTGGGTCAAAATTTGGCCGTGTTCCTTGTGCCATTGGCGCCAAGGGCGCCAACTTTTTAAGAGTGGTTTTGCAATTTCGGGCTTTTGGTTATCATATATATGTTAAATGGGTCGTACAAAATGAATTTTTTGGTCAGAAACCTTGTGGTTCAGTTTGGCTCCTAGGCTCCTATGGGTGTCTAAGTGTGTCTCAGTTTCTGTCTCAGTTCTGTCTAAGTGCTGGGAGCCAGGCGCCTATGTTATGTGCCAAATTTTCAGGATGTTGCCTAAATTGTCCCAAATTTATTTTTGACATAACTTTTGACTCGGGTGTCCGTTGTGGACGGTTCAAAGTGCATTTTGAAGCTTATTCAGGTGCCCACCTGGATATTCTATTTTCTGGGAAGAACAAACCATTTTTCAGACATTGGTCTCAGGTGTTGTGTAAGGTGTCCGTTAGGTGTCTTCGGTGCCTCAAAATAGTTTAGAAAAGTAATAATTCTGAAAGTTGTCATTTCTTTGGCGTGATTATTGGTTGTTGCTAGTTGGGCACCTCAAGTGGCTGTCCCGGTGATAGTGTTGTCGTTGGGAATCCGTTTTGGTGCCTCGGTGTCATTTAAGGTGGTTGTTTTTGGTGTCGTTAAAGGTGGTTGTCCTCGGTGTCATTAAAGGTGGTGATTTTGGTGTCGTTAAAGGAGGTTGTACTCTAGATTTAAAGGAGGTTGTATTTAAATATTTAAGGAGGTTGAGGCTTCGGTTTAGAGCAATAGGAGGTTGTGCTTGTAAGATGGTCATTAATGTTAAAGGATGTGGATATGATTGTTATAGGTGGTTGCTGCTGGTTGCGTTTGATGCATTAGCATGGTGTTGTATACACTTCATTTGCATGATTGTTTTAAGGAGGTTGGGGCTTCGGCCCATGTTTAAGGAGGTTGGGGCTTCGGCCCATGTTTAAGGAGGTTGGGGCTTCGACCCATGTTTAAAGGAGGTTGTATTGGTACCACATGCATTATGCCCACTGTTGGGGCTGCATCCATGCATTGCATAACATGTGTGATGATCTCGGCGACTGTGCCTTGGTGATGTTTGTGATGATGAAATAACTGTTCTACCCTTGATGTTGGAATCGACTGTTTTGCCCTTGACGTGTGTTTGGTGTGGTAGACTTAGGTGTTATGTTCTATCGTATTCCTTATCATGTATTCCTATTATGTGTGAGATATCTCACCCCCTTTCTGTGGTATGTTTACAGGTTAGTTCGAGTGAAGGCAGTTTACCTTCACGTAGTCGGGTCGGTGTCTGCTCTGATAAGTAACACTCGGGGAAAGTCGTTGTTTAATGTTTTGGTTACTTTAAATCTTGTACTAAAGACTCATGGTTTGACTCCGCTGCATGTTTTAATGAAGTTGTTTTATATTTAAAAACTCGGATTTTATGTTGTTAACAATGTAACACTTCTTTGGCGCGAAAAACTCTGATAATTCTAAATAAATCTATTGGGTAGAAAAGGGGTGTTACATTGTGTAACACCCCTTTTCTACCCGTTACTTTAATTGGAAAATCAGAGTTTCAAAATTTCTTTTCATCGCAAGGAATGTTACACATACTCAAAATCAAAACGTCGTACTTCAAATAAATAGTTCAACATCAAATAATTGTGCAATACGTAGCACGCCCCTAATGGGGAATAACTCAAACATCATTCATCGTCACCACGACCGTGACATCAATAAAACCAATTACGCAGCGGAATATAAATAAGAGAAAACATTAAATAACATATAACAACCAAAATAGTCTTAAAACATCGAGTTCGTTTTCCCCCTGAGTGCTACGTATCAGAGCATGACGACCCGACTCAAAATTAGTGAAGATACCTAGGTCTTCACTCGTGATCACCTGCACGTTACCGCATAGGGGTAACATTCAAACAGAAGGGTGAGTCCGATTCAATCCATATAATAGATCACATGATAAGCAATAAGTCAAGTCACAGCTCTAGAGTAATCACATCACAATCATCAATTACATCAGTACAATAACTCATCACTATGTCATGTAGGCATATGAAATGCAACCCACTCGCGGGCATATGCATGAGGTACCTTTTCACAAAAGTCGCTTAGCCTTTTGGGCCTCATCGTCACTTAGCCTTTTGGGCCTCAAACGTCACTGGGTTTATGCATATGGGAGGCATGAGACACTATGACATGCACCACGCACAAACACACAATCACGGTCAACTATGTGACCCGTCACTTACCAATTTGCCAAATAAGAGGCACAGCACCTGTCAATTCATAATTACACACAACAACGTCACTTAGCCTTTTGGGCCTTATCGTCACTTAGCCTTTTGGGCCTCAACGTCGCTTATTTTCATCGTCACTTATCCATAAACGTCACCAAAACAAACAATAGCCACTAAGGGCAAAACAGTCATTTACGCATCATCATCAATAATATTGGCCACTAAGGGCAAAACGTCCTTTAACTAGCCACTAAGGGCATCATCGTCATTTACACATCATCATCAATAATATTAGCCACTAAGGGCAAAACGTCAATTAACTAGCCACTAAGGGCATCATCGTCATTATAGAAGTCACCAGAAAATAATAAGTTTTTATTTCAAAAATAAGACACACAGGTAGACAACTGGAAAAGCTTCCCAACACTTTTTGAAACGTTCAAAACGGATGCCCGAGTCAAAAGATACGTCAAAAACAGAATAGGGGGAAAAATGAGACAAATTCGACAGCTTCTGTCTCAACAAATTCGACAGCTTCTGTCTCAACAAGTTTGACAGCTTCTGTCTCAACAAGTTCGACAGCTTCTGTCTCAACAAATTCGACAGCTTCTGTCTCAACAAATTCGACAGCTTCTGTCTCAACAAGTTCGACAGCTTCTGTCTCAGTAGCTTCGACAGCTTCTGTCTCAGTAACTTCGACAGCTTCTGTCTCAGCACTTCGACAGCTCCTGTCTCAGCACTTCGACACAGGCAGCAACACAGATACTGGCGCAGGCAGCAACATTGGCGCACATAAGCAACACCCACCGAGACAACTCCAAAATGACACGTGCAAAAATAAAACCACTCGAGCCAAAATGCTTAAAATTGAATTTGGTCACATGAATACAAAATATGGCACGGTAAAATGTGCCCAGAAATTGAAATTGCACCCAAAATCTCGTTTACGCACACATAAGCAACACACTTGCAGCAACAGAATTTCAGCAACAGTTTCAGCAACACAACATCAAACATATGGCGCCCTAGGCGCCCATGCCACAACCAAAAATGGATTTTTCAGCCACAAATCATGATGATCACGCATGCATCACTAATCAAACATGAATTTACACACAAATCAAGGGCGTGAAATAGATCTAGGGTTCTCTAACTTACAACCTATCATGAACATCTATTATATAGAAAGATAGAACTCCCCTAACCTTGGATTTGAAGAACGAAAGCCCTAGAGACAATCACGAACGGAACCACAGCAACAAAATCACGTTCCTCTTTTCTCCTTGGGTTTCGCGACCTTCTTCTCCTCTTTCTCTCCTCTCCACGGCGCCTCTCTCTATTCCTCTCACAAATTCGCAAATGATGGAACAAAACCCTAACTCCACATGACCTAGTGTATTCGCATATCACTTAGATCATGGGCTTGGGCTTTTCACTTAAGCCCAAGTCTAGCTAATTGGCGCCTTCATCTCCTAATACCACCTACACCATTTTAATATAATTTCTAATAATTAAATTATATCCAATAAATTAAAATAACTTCCTAAATACTTAATTAAATAAATTAATTAAATATTTTGGGTGTTACATTCGGCCACTCTCAAAGTAATTATCCAAATTATCCGATTCAATTCCCTAACTTAGGCTAAGAACAATCCCTTGTCTCAAAACCCCTATTACCCTAAGAGTTATCCTAATTCCTTAGGCGATTCATGCCAAAGGGTAAAGCATTAAGTTCAAGAAATAAAGAATTCACTCACACAAAATCCCACTCCTACGATCATCAATGGCGGCCGAATGAAATAAGAATTCACGAAACCCAATTACATATTCCTATGATAATTCAAGTCGTGACCTAAGCCCCAATTTCCAGCGAACAACCCACATTCCTGTGGTGATGATAAACCTAGATCGATACAAATATCATGTGTACTTGTAAAGCATTAAGAACATAAGGCATAGGCAATGGATAAAATGAATAAAGACTTGACTTGACCATAACAAAGCATTCATACAAGGGTTTAAGGAAGAGTCATCTCTCCCAAATCAAAACTATCTAATTACATGGCATAAAAGGGGTAAGATTAAAGAGTAGAAGAAGATTACATAGAGATGGATCCATGAGAACCTCAAAACCCTTGTTCCCAAGGTGTTGGGAAGGCCCCAAAATCACCTCCAGCTGCTGCTCCAAACCCTAGAATCGTTCCCCAGCCGAAGAGGAGATTCAGAAATCGCAAAACTGATATTTTAACCAAAGTTTCGGCCACGCATCGCGTCGCGATGGTGCCTGGTCGCGTCGCGACTTTCTCCAGAAAGTTTGGTCGTGGCGCGATCGTTCTGGCTGCTTGGTGCGAAGGCTGTCTGATCTTTTTCCTTTCTTCTTTTCTCCGTTTCGTCACTAGGCAAGTGTCTGGTTCGCTAGTAAACGCCACATCAAATTGAAGGTTTTTCATACATTTTGTTACAGCTCCACACTTATTACAAAAAACTAAAATTATGCTAAAACCCTTAGCAATTGGCTGAATCAAACAATAAACCACCGACATTTTGGTTGCAAACTGAATGAAAATCATCATATAATAATGACTCAACACAACCCCAAACTTAGATCATTGCTTGTCCTTAAGCAATTCACTCAATTCAGGCTGTGGCAATTTGTTATTCAGCTTCCACATCGTTCACATACCACAACTCCTTCAACACATCAGAAGATATCATCCAATCATAATATAGTAGCAAGACAATTGAATTGGAAAACACAAGATCATAAGCAGGCAAGCAATCTCAAGTCCTCTCTTTTCCACACATCTCACTACTGTTTCTCTCTTGAGGTGTTTTGGGTGTTCACTCAATTCACAGTACCTGCATCATCGTTTCATAGGCTTGAACAAGTACTATACAAATCAATACACAGGAAATACACACACACTTTTGAGGACTTTCAAAGGTTGTAATGGGGCTTAGGTAAGGGTGGATAAAATTTGGATAAGTAGGTTAAAACTTGGAGTTAGACCTACCTCTCTCTTTGTCAATTTCAGCACTATTGTTCACTTACCCATTTTCCCCAAAGCATTCCACAAGAGAAGGAACTATTCACTTATTCTTTATGTATAACTTTTTTTTCTTTTTTCTTTGAAATATATCTATATATATATATATATATTCTTTTTTTTTCTTAAACTTTGTATGTTCCTTTCTCTTGTATACCACCCCAAACGAATGTTGCTATTCCATGAGCAACCCCAAACTTAGAATTTTTCCCCACTCTCATTCTTTTATCTACCTAACTCCAAGTTAAGAAAAACTAGGCTATGATTTGCAGGAAAAAAAAAATAAAAATAAACAATTAGGCTCAAAAGGGCTAACAAAGGATAATAATTAGTGGGTTGGCTTGAAAGGCTCAGGGGTGCCAAATTTTTTTGCCTCAGTGTGTATGTAAAACACATGCATGACAGTTAAGTACAAGCTCAAGTTCTGCAGACTAATGCAAGCAAGGAATAATCACACAATGAATAGAATAAGTGTTTGGCTCAAACCTCTCAGCTGGGATTTTTAAGAGATGAACTTTCAAGAGCTTGCCCAAAGATGATCTAGATCTTCCTCAACCTTTGACTTAGCCTCTAATACTATCTGATGATAAAATCTGATTTTTAAGACAACATAGAATACTCAGCCTTCATGCACCACCAAGGTGGGAAATTATATGGTATCAATACGACAGGCCAAGTACTATGAGACAGATTCATGGATTTAAAAGGATTAAATCCATCACTAGCTAGCCCAAGTCTTATGTTGCGTGAATCAGCAGCAAAGTCAGAATGTCGCTTATCAAAGTCTTTCCATGCCTCTCCATCAGCTGGATGCCTCAACTTCCCATCTTTAGAACGCTCTTCTTCATGCCACCTCAATGAGTCAACTGTCTTTGAGCACATGAATAACCTTTGAAGTCGAGGAATCAAGGAAAAGTGTCTCAAAACTTTATTAGGAACTTTATGAGCTTTACTGTTTTCCTCAACTTGATAATCTCCTTCGGCATTAACAACCCACTGTGGAAAACCTCAAACAGAGCAGGAAGTGTCGTTCTCATGATCTTTCCAATATAACATGAAGACAAGCATCGATCTTTTTATAATCAAGACCTAGGTCCCTTATCATGCCTCAGGTTTTATTGAATGTTTCCGGAATGTTCAACTGAGGCATAGCTTCTCTCAAAAGCTCTAAGAGAGCATTGAATGATGCATTGCTCCAACCATAAAGACACTTTAACAAATATAGTCGAATGGTGAACGATAAATTAGAGAAGTTTTTGCAACCCGGGTACAACTCTTGTTTTGCTTCTTCTAAAAGACCATAGAACTTTTTAGCACCTTCACTGAGACCTTCATTAACTCCACATTCTCCGTGTGCGACATCTCTGAATCTTTCATATAGTAGTCCATCAACATCATCAATTTCGTCATCTTCTTCATTTGTGCCACCGTCGAGACGATTGGGGTCTTTACGCTTTTCACCATGACGAATCCAGACATCATATCCTGTAACATCCGCTAATTAGCTAATTTAATTTATTTAAATTAGCTAAAAGGTTAAGGTGAATATTGACTAAATGGGATATTTAGCACAAGATGGTATCACTAATCGGTTTAATTAGCATAGCTATTTAAATATGTGAGGCTTTAAATAGATGATTTATTGTGCCTAAGTTCTAAGCTAATTTCATTGAGTTAAGTCACCTAGAACTAATAGGGAGCCTTAGGAGGAGAGTACCAGCTGAAGGGTAAATGGGTCTTTTCCCCAACCCACTTAAACCCCCAGCTGAAACTCAAACAAACCAAAAACACTTCACTCCATTTGAAGAAATTTCAGAAACTCAGCAAGGGAGAGAGAGGAGGTCGCGAAGAGAGAGAGAGAGAGAGAGCCCAAGATTGTTGATGCATGTCCCTTCTGATTCCATCATCTAAACCTGAATTCCAACCTCTATCTACTGATGTAAGTTTCATCACCTTATTACCCTCCAACCTCTTTCCACAATTCTTGAAGGTTTGAGCTTCACTTTGACCAAAGTGGAGTTTTGGTGCTCCAAGTAGTTGCATGTCTTCATGGAGCCTCACATTCAGTCCTAAGACCTATCTTTCTTTGCCAAAGACCTATTTGAAGTTCGATTGAGCAGCGGGGGGCATTGTCACGTGGCTGTCCAAGCGATCGAATATCGGAGTTCGTTGTTGGAGAGGATTCGGGGTGAGTTCTTGTCATTTTGGAGCGGTTGAATTCACGGGGTTTCGTTGTTTGTGATTTTCATCACAATACGGTGAGTTCTATACTCGCTTAGGGACGTTTTGTTGTCGAGTCATGTTACTTTCAGAAATGATATTATGGAAAATCCACTTTGTGAAAACTTGGCGAAAACGTTTTTATCGAAAAACCGTTAATGGTAAATGGTTCGAATTGATGAGATTGTTGTTTGATGATATGTATTGTTTTGATTGTTTATTCGCTTTCTCTGGTCTGGAATAATAATTGTTATGTTAGGATATCGACCGGAACGAAATTGGAATCGAAACGGACTTGGAAAAATGACACGAAACTGGAAAATTGGCTACTGGCAAAGACGCACGGATCGTGCCTCACAAGGGCACGGGTCGTGCGCCTTGTTCGGAGTAGCCTAGAAAATGGATTTTTGACACAGCACGGATCGTGCGCCCCTGGGCACGAACCGTGCGTGACCTACGCAAATCAGCCTTTTCAAATTTTAAGACACGCACGGGTCGTGCGCCCTTGTGGCACGGACCGTGCGCCCTGTAATTTTTTTAAAACAAAAAAAAACTGAATTTTCATTTATACGCACGGGTCGTGCGCCTCTGGAGCACGGACCGTGCGGATCCTTCTGTTACCCTAACCCAAAACCCTTTTTGATCCGTTCCAAACGATTCTGATTCCCTTCCGATCGATTCCCCATTGTTCCCCAAGGATGGAAACGCACTTAAGTCCTGAAATGAAAGGAGTTTGAGGTAAATCTCACAAGCTATAAATGTTAAGGAAAGCCGTACATTAGTAAGACGCGAGTGTACACAAGTTAACTCACAAAAATCAAGGTAAGAAATGTTAATTCACGGTAAAATACCTTCCCTCGCGGAAGGGTAGATGGTACATGAATGAAATCCTAGACGGCCCAATACGAGTACATGCATATATTTAATATATATAATAAATACAAGAGGTTAAGGGTGACGACCCTTAGAGGATTTAGCATGCTAGGGGAGGGGAAGTCATCATCCCCAAAACCTAGACTCAAGAGGTTTCGCCCACTAGTAATAGCGGGATGGGTTCACCAAAGCCAAAGAAATGCCTAAAAATAGGTAGGCTGAGGTGTTATGCTAAGAGAATGAAAAGAAATGTAATGCGTAGTTGCTTAGTAGGGCAAAAAATTACAAGAGGTAAAATATGATAGGCTTCATGTGTCGCTTAGGAGGGCCATGAGCATAAAAGTTGCACCAAATTAATATATGTCCACGTGGTTGCTTATTAGGGCCACGAGTTCAAAGTAAATCATAATAAACCGCTAGAGTTAGTAAGGGGTCTCGATAGGACTCACTGAGATAATGTTTATCTCACCCTTCATTTTTGTGGTTTTTACAGAGAAACAGGGGAAAGCAAAGGCGACGAAGCACGGTTAGCCGGTGCGACTCATGGAATCATGGGAAATTGGATTTCCTGTTTAGCCCTTTGTATTTTTATTTAGTTATGTCACCGATTGTATGACTTTCACTGTTTAAGTTGTAAAATCGTTTCCGCTACTTTATGTTTTGAGTATTGAACACCAGGATTATGTACAAGTCTTAAGTTTTGAAACTTAAGCATTTTCAGGAAGTTAATGAGGTTCAGAGAACCATTTGATATGTATTATCGAAAGTTTTAGTTGTGTTCAATATTTCAATAACAGGAAGTTACTCTGATGTATGCCATTTAGTGCATTTCGGTGATTCTACAAGTTAGAATTTATTGGGGTGCTACATTATGGTATCAGAGCAGTTCGACCTAGTCGGGCTTAAACAGTTAGGGTGGTTTTGTCCCTCGAGTAATTCTGCTATTTTGCTTCTTATGATGCTAAGAGACATTGAGACTGATCAACTTAATACTTGGTGTATCATTTGCAGAATTATGGCAGGAGGATCGAGGAATAACCCACCAATTGATCCGCATTCTGCATGGATGCAGAATATGATCGAGAGGCAACAGAAGATGATGGAAGATATGTTACTAATGCAACAGAATGCTCAAGCTCAGCCTCAGCAAGTTCCTGAGCCTCAAGTTGACCCAAGGAGGGTTTTCTCTGAATTTCTGAAAATGAAGCCGTCCGAATTCAGAGGAGGACCGGATGTCATGGAAGCCCAGCATTGGCTGGATGACATAGAGAAGATTTGCTTAGCTATGCAAGTCACTTATGAGGACAAGCTGAGATTGGCGACACATATGCTGAAGGGAGAAGCCAACAACTGGTGGACTAACGCCAAAGCCATGATGGCAACTATAGGTACACCCCAGACTTGGGAACATTTCAGGCAGGTATTTTTGGAGCAGTTCTTTCCGACAACTGTGAGGTTTGACAAGGAGAATGAGTTTTTGACTCTCACTCAAGGAAGTTCAACTGTGGGTCAGTACGCGGCTAAGTTTGAAGAGTTGTATCAATTCTTCGGTTTGGTCGGGTATGCTCCCAATGACAAGTGGAAAGCTGATAGGTTCAAGTATGGGTTAACGGAAGACATTGCTCAGAGTCTAAGTTCTTTTGCTTATACTAACTATGCCACCATGGTTCAGCAAGCTTACATAGCTGAAAGTGATTTGAAGAGGTTATATGCAAGCAGGAAAGTATTCCATCAGAATAAGAAGAATGTTGGATCATCCAACAATCAGATGGGTCTCAGGCACAACTCCAACAAAGGGAAACAGGTTCAGTCGTCGAACTCCTAAAGATTCAGTACATGTTCCAACTGTGGAAAGTATCATCAGGGTAAATGTCAAATGGGGTCCAACCAGTGTTATTACTGCAAGAAAGAGGGTCATTATGCACGTGACTGCCCAGCAAAAGAGAAGAGTCAAGGAGATAGCCCTGCTGCTACTACAACTCATGGGAGGGTTTACACTTTGGACGCCCAGAAGGTCACACCATCAGATAATCTACTAAGGGGTATGGGATCTCTTTTTAATAACTCTGTTAGTATTTTATATGATTCGGGTGCGACCCACTGTTTTCTATCTCAAATCTGTGTTGAACGGTTGGGATTGGCTTTAACTCCTTTGCCTCAACCAATCTCCATTAAGACTGCTGCTGAGGGTAGTATTCAAACCCAAGCGATATGTGAAAACTGTCTTCTAACTATTGGAGACAGAAATTTTGTGGTGGACTTCATTTGTTTACCAATGAAGGGTATGGACATTGTCTTAGGAATGAGTTGGATGACGGCCAACCATGTGACTATAGATTGTTTTCATCGAACTATCGGTTTCGCCTCCGAGTCAGTGGAGCTACAACCGCCCAATTCTGAAGTTGTTATTTCTTTCACTTCGGCCAGTAATTATCTGTTCCAAGGCGCAGAAGCTTATGTCATGATGTTGTCTGCATCCACTAAGACAGGTCTAGATTTATCTTCTCTGCAAGTTGTTAATGAATTTCTTGATGTGTTTCCTGATGAAGTTCCTTCGTTACCTCCGGATCGTGAGGTGGAGTTTTCTATAGAGTTGGTTCCGGGCACTGGACCAATTTCTATAGCCCCGTATAGAATGTCGTCGTTAAAGTTGAGGGAATTGAAAGATCAATTGGAAGAGTTAATTTCCAAGCAGTTTATCCGGCCGTGTGCCTCACCATGGGGTGCTCCAGTGTTACTTGTCAAGAAGAAGGACGGAAGTATGAGATTGTGTATCGATTATCGTCAGTTGAATAAGGTGACTATCAAGAACAAGTACCCTCTATCGAGAATTGATGATTTGTTAGACCAATTGAGAGGAGCTTTTGTATTCTCAAAGATTGATTTGAGGTCCGGCTATCACCAAATCAGGGTTCGAGCTTTGGACGTCCCGAAGACCGCTTTCCGTACAAGGTATGGACACTATGAATTTGTAGTGATGCCCTTCGGTTTTACCAATGCCCAAGCCATATTCATGTATTATATGAATCGGATTTTTAACCCCTACCTGGATCAGTTTGTTGTGGTGTTTATTGACGATATCTTGGTGTACTCTATGACAATTGAAGAGCATGTGCAACATCTCCGAATTGTTCTGAACGTACTCCGGGAGAAGAATTTATATGCTAAGCCATCCAAATGTGATTTTTAGATGCCCGAAGTTAAATTTCTGGGTCATGTGATATCTCAGGCAGGTGTTGCAGTGGACCCAGTAAGATTGAAGCTGTGGTAGACTGGGAACAACCATCTACAGTTACTGAGGTAAGAAGTTTCTTGGGATTAGCTGGGTATTATCGAAGATTCATTGAAGGATTATCCCATCTGGTTCTTCCACTCACTCGGTTAACTCGCAAGGATCAGCCGTTTGTTTGGGACTCAGACTGTGATAATTGTTTTGCGGAATTGAAGAATCGTTTGACTTCTGCACCAGTCCTAATTCTTCCAGATCCGTCCGTAGGATTCCAAATCTATTGCGACGCCTCTGGTAAGGGTTTGGGATGTGTCCTAATGCAGAATCAACAAGTAGTTGCTTATGCCTCCAGACAGTTGAAACCGCATGAAGAGAATTACCCAACTCATGATTTAGAGTTGGCGGCGATTGTGTTTGCCCTAAAGATTTGGAGACATTACCTGTATGGGTCTCGGTCGAAGTCTTTAGTGACCACAAGAGCCTTAAGTATTTGTTTGACCAAAAGGAGCTGAACAACAGACAGAGGAGATGGGTAGGGTTCCTGAAAGATTATGACTTTGAGTTGAAGTACCATCCTGGTAAGGCTAATATTGTGACCGATGCTTTGAGCAGAAAATCTATCCACACTGCAGAACTGATGATTCATGAGATGTCACTGTTGGAATCGTTTAGAGACCTTAATTTGAGAGTGAAGCCAAGAAGGAACAAGTTGGTGTTGAGTCACATTCGGATTTCGAGTCCATTGAGGAATCTGATTCGCTCAGCCCAAGAGGTTGATTTAGAGCTGCAAGCGCAGAAGTGGTTACCGAGCTACACCGAAGACGGTGATGGCGTAATTTGTTTTGATGGTAGAATCTATGTGCCGAATGATGAGAATGTGAAGAGGCAAGTTTTAGAAGAGGCTCATAAGAGTCGGTTCTCAATACATCCTAGGTCTACCAAGATGTATCGAGATTTGAAGCAGTTGTATTGGTGGCCGGGTATGAAAGTGGATATTGCAGAGTTCGTGTCTCGATGCTTGACTTGTCAAAGGGTCAAGATAGAGCACCAGAAGCCAGGTGGCCAGTTACAGCCGTTGAATGTACCTGAATGGAAATGGGAAAGCATTTCTATGGATTTTGTCATGGGATTGCCACGGTCCCAAGCCGGAAATGATTCTATTTGGGTAGTGGTGGATCGCCTGACCAAGTCCGCCCATTTTATTCCAGTGCGTTCGAATCACAAGGTTGCTAGGTTAGCAGACGAGTATCTCAAGAATATTGTGAAGTTGCATGGAATCCCTACAAGTATCATCTGTGATCGAGATCCCAAGTTCACATCTCGGTTTTGGAGAGCATTGAATATGGCGTTGGGAACAACGGTGTGTGTTAGCACCGCTTACCATCCACAGACAGATGGACAGACTGAGAGAACAATCCAGACATTGGAGGATATGTTGAGGGCTTGTGTACACGATAGTGGAGGCAGATGGGAGGATCACCTTCCATTGGTGGAATTTTCGTACAACAACAGTTACCATTCTAGTATCGGAATGGCTCCATATGAAGCATTGTATGGAAGGAAGTGTAGAACACCATTGTGTTGGTGGGATGTAGGTGAGCAGAGATTGTTGGGACCGGATTTAGTCCGTGAGACTACGGAGAAGATCCGTCAGATAAGAGAAAGGATGAAGGCCGCTCAGAGTCGACAAAAGAGTTATGCCGATAAGAGAAGAAGGCCGTTAGAATTCGAAGAAGGAGACCATGTCTTTTTTAGGCTTTCTCCGACTATTGGTACCGGTATTGCTTTGCGAGCGAAGAAGCTCAGTCCTCGTTATGTCAGACCTTTCCAAATTATCGAGCAAGTTGGGCCAGTAGCATATCACATTGCATTACCTCCAGAATTGTCCAGATTACATGATGTGTTTCATGTATCACAGTTAAGGAAGTATATTCATGACCCGAATCAACCCTTAAGTCATGAAACGATCGACATCCAACCAGATCTATCTTATCAGCCTACTCCAATCAGGATCATCGAACGTGGCGAGAAAACGCTCCGGACGAGATCAATTCCTATTGTCAAGGTGCTTTGGGACGGTGCATCACCCGACGAAGCAACGTGGGAAGTAGAAGAGAACATGCGGGTGAAGTATCCCCATCTTTTCGATTGAGGTACGTTTTGTCAATTTTGAGGACAAAATTTTTAAAAGTTGGGGTGATTGTAACATCCCCTAATTAGCTAATTTAATTTATTTAAATTAGCTAAAAGGTTAAGGTGAATATTGACTAAATGGGATATTTAGCACAAGATGGTATCACTAATCGGTTTAATTAGCATAGCTATTTAAATATGTGAGGCTTTAAATAGATGATTTATTGTGCCTAAGTTCTAAGCTAATTTCATTGAGTTAAGTCACCTAGAACTAATAGGGAGCCTTAGGAGGAGAGTACCAGCTGAAGGGTAAATGGGTCTTTTCCCCAACCCACTTAAACCCCCAGCTGAAACTCAAACAAACCAAAAACACCTCACTCCATTTGAAGAAATTTCAGAAACTCAGCAAGGGAGAGAGAGGAGGTCGCGAAGAGAGAGAGAGAGAGAGAGAGAGAGAGAGAGAGAGAGAGAGAGAGAGAGAGAGAGAGAGAGCCCAAGATTGTTGATGCATGTCCCTTTTGATTCCAACATCTAAACCTGAATTCCAACCTCTATCTACTGATGTAAGCTTCATCACCTTATTACCCTCCAACCTCTTTCCACCATTCTTGAAGGTTTGAGCTTCACTTTGACCAAAGTGGAGTTTTGGTGCTCCAAGTAGTTGCATGTCTTGATGGAGCCTCACATTCAGTCCTAAGACTATCTTTCTTTGCCAAAGACCTATTTGAAGTTCGATTGAGCAGTAGGGGGCTTTGTCACGTGGCTGTCCAAGCGATCGAATATCGGAGTTCGTTGTTGGAGAGGATTCGGGGCGAGTTCTTGTCATTTTGGTGCCGTTGAATTCACGGGGTTTCGTTGTTTGGGATTTTCATCACAATACGGTGAGTTCTATACTCGCATAGGGACGTTTTGTTGTCGAGTCATGTTACTTTCAGAAATGATATTATGGAAAATCCGCTTTGTGAAAACTTGACGAAAACATTTTTATCGAAAAACCGTTAATGGTAAATGGTTCGAATTGATGAGATTGTTGTTTGATGATATGTATTGTTTTGATTGTTTATTCGCTTTCTCTAGTCTGGAATAATAATTGTTATGTTAAGATATCGACCGGAACGAAATTGGAATCGAAACGGACTTGGAAAAATGACACGAAACTGGAAAATTGGCTACTGGCAAAGACGCACGGATCGTGCCTCACAAGGGCACGGGTCGTGCGCCTTGTTCGCAGTAGCCTAGAAAATGGATTTTTGACACAGCACGGATCGTGCGCCCCTGGGCACGAACCGTGGGTGACCTACGCAAATCAGCCTTTTCAAATTTTAAGACACACACGGGTCGTGCGCCCTTGTGGCACGGACCGTGCGCCCTGTAATTTTTTTAAAACAAAAAAAACTGAATTTTCATTTATACGCACGGGTCGTGCGCCTCTGGAGCACGGACCGTGCGGATCCTTCTGTTACCCTAACCCAAAACCCTTTTTGATCCGTTCCAAACGATTCTGATTCCCTTCCGATCGATTCCCCAATGTTCCCCAAGGATGGAAACGCACTTAAGTCATGAAATGAAAGGAGTTTGAGGTAAATCTCACAAGCTATAAATGTTAAGGAAAACCGTACATTAGTAAGACGGGAGTGTACACAAGTTAACTCACAAAGATCAAGGTAAGAAATGTTAATTCACGGTAAAATACCTTCCCTCGCGGAAGGGTAGACGGTACATGAATGATATCCTAGACGGCCCAATACGGGTACATGCATATACATATAATATATATAATAAATACAAGAGGTTAAGGGTGACGACCCTTAGAGGATTTAGCATACTAGGGGAGGGGAAGTCATGATCCCCAAAACCTAGACTCAAGGGGTTTCGCCCACTAGTAATAGCGGGATGGGTTCACCAAAGCCAAAGAAGTTCCTAAAAATAGGTAGGCTGAGGTGTTATGCTAAGAGAATGAAAAGAAATGTAATGCGTAGTTGCTTAGTAGGGCTACAAATTACAAGAGGTAAAATATGATATGCTTCATGTGTCGCTTAGGAGGGCCATGAGCATAAAAGTTACATGAAATTAATATATGTCCACGTGGTTGCTTATTAGGGCCACGAGTTCAAAGTAAAGCATAATGAACCGCTAGAGTTAGTAAGGGGTCTCGATAGGACTCACTGAGATAATGTTTATCTCACCCTTCATTTTTGTGGTTTTTACAGAGAAACAGGGGAAAGCAAAGGCGACGAAGCACGGTTAGCCGGTGCGACTCATGAAATCATGGGAAATTGGATTTCCTGTTTAGCCCTTTGTATTTTTATTTAGTTATGTCACCGATTGTATGACTTTCACTGTTTAAGTTGTAAAATCGTTTCCGCTACTTTATGTTTTGAGTATTGAACACCAAGACTATGTACATGTCTTAAGTTTTGAAACTTAAGCATTTTTAGGAAGTTAATGAGGTTCAGAGAACCATTTGATATGTATTATCGAAAGTTTTAGTTGTGTTCAATATTTCATTAACAGGAAGTTACTCTGATGTATGTCATTTAGTCCATTTCGGTGATTCTACAAGATAGAATTTATCGGGGTGTTACATATCCTCTTTCAATTCCGAAATATACCAAATGATTAAATACAACTCCCCATTTTTTCCAAAAAGCATTGTGACAATCAATACAAGGGCGTAGAATCTCTTTCCCTTGGGGTTTTCCTATGGTGTATGCATAATTTAGGAAAAACCCAACACCAAGAATGTACTCTGGGCTATCTCTTGCTGATTTCATCCACTCTTTGTCCATCGAGTTTACTAGAATAGTAACAAATAAGAAGGTTGAAGAATATCTCATTCTCATGCTTTATACTTGTTTTCTTCATATGAAGGCTTGTCCAAATAGTTCACAAGTTTTACGAAGTTAAAATTATGACTTTGATTCTGCATTTAATCATATTTCAGGATCCTAGTTGTTATATGTCAGGTTGAAACTGATAATGCATAAAACTGATAATGCATAAAGCTGGAGTTAATATCTTGCTAAGGGGAGATATAATATGATTATTATTTTGTTCTGGCAGCTTATAAACTCAGTCTGGCTTGTCCTCATGAGTTGGTATTCACTATTTCAAGGCTTTTTGAACATTCATTGCATTCATTAGTTTCACGTGAGATGAGCAAGATGAGCAGCATATATTCTTCACAATTTAAGTCATTAAAGACAGAAAGTGACATATATATCAGTTCAATTTTAACAAAGCCTTTACCCAATTTTCACACTGTTTATTCAAAGTTCAAACTACATATATATCCTACTTGTAATGTTGTACATCAATCCACCATAACAGATTTATTGCAAACATCGACTAACTATTTGCATTTGAAGTTAGTTAAAAAAAATCTAATAATCAGATACCTCAATTTTTCTATAGTAATAATGAATATCTTCGATAAATTCCACCACGGTTAGAGATAGCAAATATTCATTATAGAGTAACCACAGTGGAGCCAGGCAAAGTTTGACAACAGAATATTGTATGAAGCTATACAAACAATCAGAATATTTTAAAGGTAGACCCACTCATCATACTTTCAAACAATCAAAATATTTTCAAACATAATATTCTATGTTCAGACCCAATCAGAATATTTTCAAACAATCAGAATATTGTGTGAAATATGAATCATTATAATTACCTTTTGATTGCAATAACAGGTAGACCCACTCATCATACTACTACTCTATGTTCTGATGCCCAGGCAGATAGTTTCCTTCGTAGTCTCAAGAATCTAAAATAGGAAAGGACGATTAGAGATCATGAAATTGAAAGTAGAGATGAACATTTAAGATGGACATTAATGTGACCATTCTAAACTGTAAAAATACTTTGAAAGCATGGTATGATCTAATTGGTTGTTTTATATATAAACTTGTGATCTTATGATATACATGGTACCAACTACTGCCTGGAAGATGCTCGTAGTTTCCCATTATAATCTCTAGATGACAGTTCCTTTGGAGAGTGCAATCACCTCTAATAAGGTTACTACTAAAAGGAAAATAGAATAACATAATGCAAAGAAACCACCTGGAAACACACCCTTCCTATATTACCCTTACACACATCATAGGTTCCCTTACCCCATAACCAACTACTACAGACACACACCTTCACCTCTGTTACATTACACAATTCCTTTCCCACCACTTCTAGAGTACACGTCCCAAATTACATTACAAGCATTAAGTTCCACCTAAATTCCCAAATGATTAAAAAAAATAAAAGATGCATTAACTAGGGTTTGAAATCGCAAACTATTCCAGTAGATGATGTGAAATTGAAATCTGAACCTAACTAGGGTTTATTCAAATTGAAATCCAGTAGAAGAGAAATCACCGGCAAATGAAGAAAAATGGTGTTGTCGGAGCGGTGTGATATGCAGAGAAGAAAAAGAAAGTTCGGACGTGAAGAAAAACACCCTTGCAGTGATGAAATCGAACTCAGGATTTCACGCTGGGTTTAACAAAAACGCTGTTGCAGTGATGAATTCGGACGTGAAGAAAAACGCCCTTGCAGTGATGAAATCGAACTCTGGATTTCACGCTGGGTTTAAGAAAAACGTTGTTGCAGTGAAGAAAAACGCTGGGTTTTCTGGGTTTCCATTTTACGCTGGGTTTTCTGATCTCTTCACGGGAATACGCTGGATTTTCGGGTTTTCGGATCTTCACGCTGGGTTTTCTGATGCTCACGATCTTCACGTTGGGTTTCCATTTCACGCGAATACTCTCCTTGATCTTCACACGAATACGCTGGGTGTTTTGTTTTTTTTAAAAAAAAAAAGAAAGGTTAAAGAAGAAAGAGCTTCACGCGAAATCAGTACGCGGCATATTTTAGCGCCTATCTTTTCACTTTTTTTAATAATGAATATATGGGAACGGTTCTAAACCGTTGGATATAGATGAAACAAAACCGTTGCCCTTGACATTTCGGAGACGGTTTTAAACCGTTGGCTGAAGATAAAACAAAAAACCGTTGCTATTGACCTTTAAGCAACGGTTTTCAACCGTTGGCTGAAGATATAACAAAAAACTGTTGCTATTGTCCTTTAAGCAACGGTTTATAGCCGTTGCCGAAAAAAAAATTAAAAAAAAAAACACCAACGGTTTCATAAAACCGTTGCCATTTCTACCTAAGGCAACGTTTTTTTAAGAGTAGCAATTTTAGGCGTTGCCGTAGGGCCAAAATGTTGTAGTGAGACCGTTATGTATTTTGGGTTGTATCTTGATAATTGTATCAAAAAACTATGTTCTAGGACAGCCGTTTTATGGATTTGAGTCAAGTTCATGTAATATTTGAGGTTCTGTCAAGTCATACTTGAGGTTCATGTGTATTACGGTACTTGTATCCTAGTAAACTAAGTTTAAGTTTAATTTTCAAGTTAAAGTTCAAGAAAAATCTCAAATCCATACCGGTTAATAATTTCTGATTTATTATCAATTGTCGATTACCATATATTTCTTAGTTAGTGGAAATATGGGATGTTGCACTTTGGTATTAGAGCAGTTCGACCTTGTCGGGCTTAGTGATTTTAATGTTAATAGATTAGATAGATCGAGTCAGCCAGGGACGGTGACAAGAATTTGTTAGAACCTCTCAGGACGTTGTGTGAAGCACTGAGCTTGATCAACTCTATATTTCATGCAATGTACTGAGAATAATGACAATTGGTTTCCTTAGCCCCGAAATCATTCCGTTTCTATGTCAATGAACCCTATCCTTACCCTAATATATGTTAATATCCACTGGAGTTACTTGACTTTACTTATGTTTAGTGTTATGCCAAGATTTAATTGTTACGAGTTATTGTATATCCATAAATATCTGTGAATCGAGTGAGAAAACCCAAGTGTACATGTCCATGTAATTAAATGCAAGGCCTTCGCATTATTCAGCAGTGATTACTCGGTTGGGGTCCTTTGTTGAAGTAAATACATAAAATACCATGGGGATGATGATCCTAAATTAATGGCATATGTGGCGAAGGGAAGTCATGAGCCCCAAAACCAAGGCTCTCGCATTACTCACCAGTGATTTTTGGGTTGGAGTTCTCCGTTGAGGTTGAAGAAATAATCTCTCGGGTTGTGCTACGAAGACAAGTGAAAAGATAATTAAAGAAGAAAACACCGATAGGTTAAGGTAAGGGGTCACGAAGGAACTAATTGAGACTGTAGTCTCATTGTTTATTTATGTGGTGTTTTTCAAATATATATGGCCAAAGCAAATAAGAACAAGAGAAGTATTCACTGGAGTATTTCATTGTATTCATGTAGGATCCTTAGGGAATTATTCATGTTATGCTCTGTCTCATTGAGACCATTATGTATTTTGGGTTGTACTTTGATAATTCTATAAAAAAACTAAGTTCTAGGACAGTCGTTTTAGGGATTTGAGTCAAGTTCATGTAATATTTGAGGTTCTGTCAAGTCATAGTTGAGGTTCATGTGTATTACGGTACTTATATCCAAGTAAACTAAGTTTAAGTTTAATTTTCAAGTTAAAGTTCAAGAAAAATCTCAAATCCATACCGGTTAATAATTTCTGATTTATTATCAATTGTCGATTACCAT
Source organism: Astragalus membranaceus (assembly GCA_039519185.1). Lineage (NCBI taxonomy): Eukaryota > Viridiplantae > Streptophyta > Magnoliopsida > Fabales > Fabaceae > Astragalus > Astragalus membranaceus. The sequence continues at coordinate 47,377,566 of CM076854.1, read as the reverse complement.
ATATTTCTTAGTTAGTGGAAATATGGGATGTTGCACTTTGGTATCAGAGCAGTTCGACCTTGTCGGGCTTAGTGATTTTATTGTTAATAGATTAGATAGATCGAGTCAGCCAGGGACTGTGACAAGAATTTGTTAGAACCTCTCAGGACGTTGTGTGAAGCACTGAGCTTGATCAACTCTATATTTCATGCAATGTACTGAGAATAATGACAATTGGTTTCCTTAGCCCCTGAAATCATTCCGTTTCGATGTCAATGAACCCTATCCTTACCCTAATAAATGTTAATATCCATTGGAGTTACTTGACTTTACTTATGTTTAGTGTTATACCAAGATTTAATTGTTACGAGTTATTGTATATCCATAAATATGTGTGAATCGAGTGAGAAAACCCAAGTGTACATGTCCTTGTAATTAAATGCAAGGCCTTCGCATTATTCAGCAGTGATTACTCGGTTGGGGTCCTTTGTTGAAGTAAATACATAAAATACCATGGGGATGATGATCCTAATTTAATGGCATACGTGGCGGAGGGAAGTCATGAGCCCCAAAACCAAGGCTCTTGCATTACTCACCAGTGATTTTTGGGTTGGAGTTCTCTGTTGAGGTTGAAGAAATAATCTCTCGGGTTGTGCTACGAGGACAAGTGAAAAGATAATTAAAGAAGAAAACACCGAGAGGTTAAGGTAAGGGGTCACGAAGGAACTCATTGAGACTGTAGTCTCATTGTTTATTTATGTGGTGTTTTTCAAATATATATGGCCAAAGCAAACAAGAACAAGAGAAGTATCCGCTGGAGTATTTCATTGTATTCATGTAGGATCCTTAGGGAATTAGTCATGTTATGCTCTGTCTCATTGAGACCATTATGTATTTTGGGTTGTATTTTGATAATTCTATCAAAAAACTAAGTTCTAGGACAGTCGTTTTATGGATTTGAGTCAAGTTCATGTAATATTTGAGGTTCTGTCAAGTCATAGTTGAGGTTCATGTGTATTACAGTACTTGTATCCAAGGTAAACTAAGTTTAAGTTTAATTTTCAAGTTAAAGTTCAAGAAAAATCTCAAATCCATACCGGTTAATAATTTCTGATTTATTATCAATTGTCGATTACCATATATTTCTTAGTTAGTGGAAATATGGGATGTTGCACTTTGGTATCAGAGCAGTTCGACCTTGTCGGGCTTAGTGATTTTATTGTTAATAGATTAGATAGATCGAGTCAGCCAGGGACTGTGACAAGAATTTGTTAGAACCTCTCAGGACGTTGTGTGAAGCACTGAGCTTGATCAACTCTATATTTCATGCAATGTACTGAGAATAATGACAATTGGTTTCCTTAGCCCTGAAATCATTCCGTTTCGATGTCAATGAACCCTATCCTTACCCTAATAAATGTTAATATCCATTGGAGTTACTTGACTTTACTTATGTTTAGTGTTATGCCAAGATTTAATTGTTACGAGTTATTGTATATCCATAAATATGTGTGAATCGAGTGAGAAAACCCAAGTGTACATGTCCTTGTAATTAAATGCAAGGCCTTCGCATTATTCAGCAGTGATTACTCGGTTGGGGTCCTTTGTTGAAGTAAATACATAAAATACCATGGGGATGATGATCCTAATTTAATGGCATACGTGGCGGAGGGAAGTCATGAGCCCCAAAACCAAGGCTCTTGCATTACTCACCAGTGATTTTTGGGTTGGAGTTCTCTGTTGAGGTTGAAGAAATAATCTCTCGGGTTGTGCTACGAGGACAAGTGAAAAGATAATTAAAGAAGAAAACACCGAGAGGTTAAGGTAAGGGGTCACGAAGGAACTCATTGAGACTGTAGTCTCATTGTTTATTTATGTGGTGTTTTTCAAATATATATGGCCAAAGCAAACAAGAACAAGAGAAGTATCCGCTGGAGTATTTCATTGTATTCATGTAGGATCCTTAGGGAATTAGTCATGTTATGCTCTGTCTCATTGAGACCATTATGTATTTTGGGTTGTATTTTGATAATTCTATCAAAAAACTAAGTTCTAGGACAGTCGTTTTATGGATTTGAGTCAAGTTCATGTAATATTTGAGGTTCTGTCAAGTCATAGTTGAGGTTCATGTGTATTACAGTACTTGTATCCAGGTAAACTAAGTTTAAGTTTAATTTTCAAGTTAAAGTTCAAGAAAAATCTCAAATCCATACCGGTTAATAATTTCTGATTTATTATCAATTGTCGATTACCATATATTTCTTAGTTAGTGGAAATATGGGATGTTGCACTTTGGTATCAGAGCAGTTCGACCTTGTCGGGCTTAGTGATTTTATTGTTAATAGATTAGATAGATCGAGTCAGCCAGGGACTGTGACAAGAATTTGTTAGAACCTCTCAGGACGTTGTGTGAAGCACTGAGCTTGATCAACTCTATATTTCATGCAATGTACTGAGAATAATGACAATTGGTTTCCTTAGCCCTGAAATCATTCCGTTTCGATGTCAATGAACCCTATCCTTACCCTAATAAATGTTAATATCCATTGGAGTTACTTGACTTTACTTATGTTTAGTGTTATGCCAAGATTTAATTGTTACGAGTTATTGTATATCCATAAATATGTGTGAATCGAGTGAGAAAACCCAAGTGTACATGTCCTTGTAATTAAATGCAAGGCCTTCGCATTATTCAGCAGTGATTACTCGGTTGGGGTCCTTTGTTGAAGTAAATACATAAAATACCATGGGGATGATGATCCTAATTTAATGGCATACGTGGCGGAGGGAAGTCATGAGCCCCAAAACCAAGGCTCTTGCATTACTCACCAGTGATTTTTGGGTTGGAGTTCTCTGTTGAGGTTGAAGAAATAATCTCTCGGGTTGTGCTACGAGGACAAGTGAAAAGATAATTAAAGAAGAAAACACCGAGAGGTTAAGGTAAGGGGTCACGAAGGAACTCATTGAGACTGTAGTCTCATTGTTTATTTATGTGGTGTTTTTCAAATATATATGGCCAAAGCAAACAAGAACAAGAGAAGTATCCGCTGGAGTATTTCATTGTATTCATGTAGGATCCTTAGGGAATTAGTCATGTTATGCTCTGTCTCATTGAGACCATTATGTATTTTGGGTTGTATTTTGATAATTCTATCAAAAAACTAAGTTCTAGGACAGTCGTTTTATGGATTTGAGTCAAGTTCATGTAATATTTGAGGTTCTGTCAAGTCATAGTTGAGGTTCATGTGTATTACAGTACTTGTATCCAGGTAAACTAAGTTTAAGTTTAATTTTCAAGTTAAAGTTCAAGAAAAATCTCAAATCCATACCGGTTAATAATTTCTGATTTATTATCAATTGTCGATTACCATATATTTCTTAGTTAGTGGAAATATGGGATGTTGCACTTTGGTATCAGAGCAGTTCGACCTTGTCGGGCTTAGTGATTTTATTGTTAATAGATTAGATAGATCGAGTCAGCCAGGGACTGTGACAAGAATTTGTTAGAACCTCTCAGGACATTGTGTGAAGCACTGAGCTTGATCAACTCTATATTTCATGCAATGTACTGAGAATAATGACAATTGGTTTCCTTAGCCCCGAAATCATACCGTTTCGATGTCAATGAACCCTATCCTTACCCTAATATATGTTAATATCCATTGGAGTTACTTGACTTTACTTATGTTTAGTGTTATGCCAAGATTTAATTGTTACGAGTTATTGTATATCCACAAATATGTGTGAATCGAGTGAGAAAACCCAAGTGTACATGTCCTTGTAATTAAATGCAAGGCCTTCGCATTATTCAGCAGTGATTACTCGGTTGGGGTCCTTTGTTGAAGTAAATACATAAAATACCATGGGGATGATGATCCTAATTTAATGGCATACGTGGCGGAGGGAAGTCATGAGCCCCAAAACCAAGGCTCTCGCATTACTCACCAGTGATTTTTGGGTTGGAGTTCTCCGTTGAGGTTGAAGAAATAATCTCTCGGGTTGTGCTACGAGGACAAGTGAAAAGATAATTAAAGAAGAAAACACCGAGTGGTTAAGGTAAGGGGTCACGAAGGAACTCATTAAGACTGTAGTCTCATTGTTTATTTATGTGGTGTTTTTCAAATATATATGGCCAAAGCAAACAAGAACAAGAGAAGTATCCGCGGGAGTATTTCATTGTATTCATGTAGGATCCTTAGGGAATTAGTCATGTTATGCTCTGTCTCATTGAGACCATTATGTATTTTGGGTTGTATTTTGATAATTCTATCAAAAAACTAAGTTCTAGGACAGTCGTTTTAGGGATTTGAGTCAAGTTCATGTAATATTTGAGGTTCTGTCAAGTCATAGTTGAGGTTCATGTGTATTACGGTACTTGTATCCAAGTAAACTAAGTTTAAGTTTAATTTTCAAGTTAAAGTTCAAGAAAAATCTCAAATCCATACCGAATAATAATTTCTGATTTATTATCAATTGTCGATTACCATATATTTCTTAGTTAGTGGAAATATGGGATGTTGCACTTTGGTATCAGAGCAGTTCGACCTTGTCGGGCTTAGTGATTTTATTGTTAATAGATTAGATAGATCGAGTCAGCCAGGGACTGTGACAAGAAATTGTTAGAACCTCTCAGGACGTTGTGTGAAGCACTGAGCTTGATCAACTCTATATTTCATGCAATGTACTGAGAATAATGACAATTGGTTTCCTTAGCCCCGAAATCATTCCGTTTCGATGTCAATGAACCCTATCCTTACCCTAATATATGTTAATATCCATTGGAGTTACTTGACTTTACTTATGTTTAGTGTTATGCCAAGATTTAATTGTTACGAGTTATTGTATATCCATAAATATGTGTGAATCGAGTGAGAAAACCCAAGTGTACATGTCCATGTAATTAAATGCAAGGCCTTCGCATTATTCAGAAGTGATTACTCGGTTGGGGTCCTTTGTTGAAGTAAATACATAAAATACCATGGGGATGATGATCCTAATTTAATGGCATACGTGGCGGAGGGAAGTCATGAGCCCCAAAACCAAGGCTCTCGCATTACTCACCAGTGATTTTTGGGTTGGAGTTCTCCGTTGAGGTTGAAGAAATAATCTCTCGGGTTGTGCTACGAGGACAAGTGAAAAGATAATTAAAGAAGAAAACACCGAGAGGTTAAGGTAAGGGGTCACGAAGGAACTCATTGAGACTGTAGTCTCATTGTTTATTTATGTGGTGTTTTTCAAATATATATGGCCAAAGCAAACAAGAACAAGAGAAGTATCCGCTGGAGTATTTCATTGTATTCATGTAGGATCCTTAGGGAATTAGTCATGTTATGCTCTGTCTCATTGAGACCATTATGTATTTTGGGTTGTATTTTGATAATTCTATCAAAAAACTAAGTTCTAGGACAGTCGTTTTATGGATTTGAGTCAAGTTCATGTAATATTTGAGGTTCTGTCAAGTCATAGTTGAGGTTCATGTGTATTACAGTACTTGTATCCAGGTAAACTAAGTTTAAGTTTAATTTTCAAGTTAAAGTTCAAGAAAAATCTCAAATCCATACCGGTTAATAATTTCTGATTTATTATCAATTGTCGATTACCATATATTTCTTAGTTAGTGGAAATATGGGATGTTGCACTTTGGTATCAGAGCAGTTCGACCTTGTCGGGCTTAGTGATTTTATTGTTAATAGATTAGATAGATCGAGTCAGCCAGGGACTGTGACAAGAATTTGTTAGAACCTCTCAGGACATTGTGTGAAGCACTGAGCTTGATCAACTCTATATTTCATGCAATGTACTGAGAATAATGACAATTGGTTTCCTTAGCCCCGAAATCATACCGTTTCGATGTCAATGAACCCTATCCTTACCCTAATATATGTTAATATCCATTGGAGTTACTTGACTTTACTTATGTTTAGTGTTATGCCAAGATTTAATTGTTACGAGTTATTGTATATCCACAAATATGTGTGAATCGAGTGAGAAAACCCAAGTGTACATGTCCTTGTAATTAAATGCAAGGCCTTCGCATTATTCAGCAGTGATTACTCGGTTGGGGTCCTTTGTTGAAGTAAATACATAAAATACCATGGGGATGATGATCCTAATTTAATGGCATACGTGGCGGAGGGAAGTCATGAGCCCCAAAACCAAGGCTCTCGCATTACTCACCAGTGATTTTTGGGTTGGAGTTCTCCGTTGAGGTTGAAGAAATAATCTCTCGGGTTGTGCTACGAGGACAAGTGAAAAGATAATTAAAGAAGAAAACACCGAGTGGTTAAGGTAAGGGGTCACGAAGGAACTCATTAAGACTGTAGTCTCATTGTTTATTTATGTGGTGTTTTTCAAATATATATGGCCAAAGCAAACAAGAACAAGAGAAGTATCCGCGGGAGTATTTCATTGTATTCATGTAGGATCCTTAGGGAATTAGTCATGTTATGCTCTGTCTCATTGAGACCATTATGTATTTTGGGTTGTATTTTGATAATTCTATCAAAAAACTAAGTTCTAGGACAGTCGTTTTAGGGATTTGAGTCAAGTTCATGTAATATTTGAGGTTCTGTCAAGTCATAGTTGAGGTTCATGTGTATTACGGTACTTGTATCCAAGTAAACTAAGTTTAAGTTTAATTTTCAAGTTAAAGTTCAAGAAAAATCTCAAATCCATACCGAATAATAATTTCTGATTTATTATCAATTGTCGATTACCATATATTTCTTAGTTAGTGGAAATATGGGATGTTGCACTTTGGTATCAGAGCAGTTCGACCTTGTCGGGCTTAGTGATTTTATTGTTAATAGATTAGATAGATCGAGTCAGCCAGGGACTGTGACAAGAAATTGTTAGAACCTCTCAGGACGTTGTGTGAAGCACTGAGCTTGATCAACTCTATATTTCATGCAATGTACTGAGAATAATGACAATTGGTTTCCTTAGCCCCGAAATCATTCCGTTTCGATGTCAATGAACCCTATCCTTACCCTAATATATGTTAATATCCATTGGAGTTACTTGACTTTACTTATGTTTAGTGTTATGCCAAGATTTAATTGTTACGAGTTATTGTATATCCATAAATATGTGTGAATCGAGTGAGAAAACCCAAGTGTACATGTCCATGTAATTAAATGCAAGGCCTTCGCATTATTCAGAAGTGATTACTCGGTTGGGGTCCTTTGTTGAAGTAAATACATAAAATACCATGGGGATGATGATCCTAATTTAATGGCATACGTGGCGGAGGGAAGTCATGAGCCCCAAAACCAAGGCTCTCGCATTACTCACCAGTGATTTTTGGGTTGGAGTTCTCCGTTGAGGTTGAAGAAATAATCTCTCGGGTTGTGCTACGAGGACAAGTGAAAAGATAATTAAAGAAGAAAACACCGAGAGGTTAAGGTAAGGGGTCACGAAGGAACTCATTGAGACTGTAGTCTCATTGTTTATTTATGTGGTGTTTTTCAAATATATATGGCCAAAGCAAACAAGAACAAGAGAAGTATCCGTTGGAGTATTTCATTGTATTCATGTAGGATCCTTAGGGAATTAGTCATGTTATGCTCTGTCTCATTGAGACCATTATGTATTTTGGGTTGTATTTTGATAATTCTATCAAAAAACTAAGTTCTAGGACAGTCGTTTTATGGATTTGAGTCAAGTTCATGTAATATTTGAGGTTCTGTCAAGTCATAGTTGAGGTTCATGTGTATTACAGTACTTGTTTCCAGGTAAACTAAGTTTAAGTTTAATTTTCAAGTTAAAGTTCAAGAAAAATCTCAAATCCATACCGGTTAATAATTTCTGATTTATTATCAATTGTATATATTTCTTAGTTAGTGGAAATATGGGATGTTGCACTTTGGTATCAGAGCAGTTCGACCTTGTCGGGCTTAGTGATTTTATTGTTAATAGATTAGATAGATCGAGTAAGCCAGGGACTGTCACAAGAATTTGTTAGAACCTCCCAGGACGTTGTGTGAAGCACTGAGCTTGATCAACTCTATATTTCATGCAATGTACTGAGAATAATGACAATTGGTTTCCTTAGCCCCGAAATCATTCCGTTTCGATGTCAATGAACCCTATCCTTACCCTAATATATGTTAATATCCATTGGAGTTACTTGACTTTACTTATGTTTAGTGTTATGCCAAGATTTAATTGTTACGAGTTATTGTATATCCATAAATATGTGTGAATCGAGTGAGAAAACCCAAGTGTACATGTCCTTGTAATTAAATGCAAGGCCTTCGCATTATTCAGCAATGATTACTCGGTTGGGGTCCTTTGTTGAAGTAAATACATAAAATACCATGGGGATGATGATCCTAATTTAATGGCATACGTGGAGGAGGGAAGTCATGAGCCCCAAAACCAAGGCTCTCGCTGTAACACCCCGGTATTTCTTTAACAAAGAAATACCTAAATATACAATTTGGTATAAATCAGAGTATAAAAATTCCTGTTCAGATACACATCTTTACAAGAAACAGCGGAAACTAATAAATAAAATAATACAAGCTCGAGTCGTACGACCGAATACAGATACAACTACAGAAGAACAAGGACAACTAAAAGTAATTCAATCTTCGATCTTCTCCTCGAACCCGACGACCAACTGTGACACCTGCTGTCCTTATAACCTGTTCTCTGTAAAAACAACAAATATGGATTGGGTGAGACAACTTGTCTCAGTGAGTCCTACCGTGCCCCCTCACCGACACTCGGTTCAATTATTAAACCGTTAACAATGTTTAATTAGCTACCACGAGCTATAATCGAAATGCCAAGCAAATCGTGTTCTCAATTAAGTTTTTTAATAGCTTAGCTTAAACCGACTGCAATCCTTGCTAATCCCGGTAGCTATAGCTTAACATAAACCGACTGCAATCCTTGCTAATCCCGGCAATGTTAACTTACAATTTTAACTTAGCATAAGCCGACTGCAATCCTTGCTAATCCCGGCAACCCGTGAGTTGACCACGCCAAAACACATTCAGGGCCTAGGTAAGGGGTCATGACTACCCTCCCTAGTATGCTATTTGTCGGATCGTCACCCAACGCGATATATGTATTACAATACATATCGATTCTCGAGAGTTAGATAATATATATCTATTTGATCACCAAATGATCTATCACATATGTTTATTTGATAATTTATATCTTTTTGATCACCAAAGGATCGTTCACATAATTCTTTAGATAATTTATATCTTTCGATCTATAACCCGTTTTGAGGAATTCTTAAGTTAGACCTCCGGCATTATAATCTTGTTATAACATATTATTGTCTTATAACCCGTTTTGATGAATAATATAAAACATCCGGCATTATAATCATAATCAGTTGACATATATAACATATACATATTCAGTAGTCATCAGCCGATGTTCTCACACGCGCACTATGGTTTTCGTTCTCGATCAAATAGGTTTTCGAAACTCTTTTCCAAAAACATGAGTTGAATGGTTTCAAAATAGTTATTTCAGTAGGTTAACAACCTTAAAATTAATTAGGAAAGAGATTAGAAAAGGTTCGGGATTGAACGGAGCGTTGAACGAGAAAAACGGAATTACGCATCAAAAGGGGTCACAGTGGCGCGCGGCGCGCAACCCACGCGCGACTGGCGCGCGACTTGACAGAAGCGCAGCCCAGAATCACGCGCGGCGCGCGAGTGGACAGAACTCCCAGTACTGATGCTCAACTCGCACCTTTTCTCACTATCGCTCTCCGTTCGCTCTCGATTCGATTCCTAATCTTCATTCCCCTGAATCTCAGAAAATTCACAATATTCCAGACATATATTCAACACAAAAATCATCACCAAAATCCTTTCAATTGTATCATGATTTTCATAAAACGAAAAGAGGTATTTTCGCGAAAAGTCAGAATTTGTTTTCGAAATCTTCGGGACTCGGTTTTAAACAGATTTTCGGAATACACAAACAGTTCAAAATATTCAAAATGTTCAACTCTTTTTATTCCCTATTCGTGAGTAAGACTCACCCGGTTGACGATTGCCGAGAAATCACGTCGAAACACGAACGATCGGACTGAAATCAAGGAGACTACCGAACGAGCACCGAAAACACCAACGAGGCCATAACATCAACATCTCCCTTGCTGAACTACTGCAACAGCAACTTCACTTGCTTGAATAATCTGAGGTGGCAACCCAAATGATAGATCCTCTTCCAAATTCAAATGGAAGAACAAGCTTCTTGACTTGAAGATGCATTTAGAATTGTAGTTTTCCAGGATCAGAGTGCGAATTTCAAACAGAATTATCTTGGTCAAAACCTAACCAAAACTATTCAAATCTGTGCCCATTGTGAAGGTAATTATGTCTACTTTCTCATGGAGGAAGTTTCACGCGCATGCATCCAGTAGATTGAGAGATATCACCGAAACTATGTGACTGGTCCAGGACAATGTTTGATTCTGAAACCGAAATTTGTGAACAGGATATCTCTCTCATTTCTCCATAATATCATACGGTTCTTGTGCCCAAAATGAAGAGATTTTTGTCTACTTTCCAGAGAAACAAGAATCGTGATCATAGGAGTTGTGTGGTGGAAGATACAAACAAAACACTGGGAGTAGTGCATACGGGTTTTACCCAGAAATTTGATGAGCTTGAATCATCAACCTCAAACTCTTGTAACTACGAATTTGGGCTTCCATTCACCGAACCAGCAGTAACCCTCCATTCTTATCAGTGGAAACAGCAACTGGATTTGCCACAAACTCCCTTTAAATTCGCAAATGCAAGATATATATACTTCTACTTGGAATGCCGAATTTCAGCTAATCAAGAGCATGCAACAAGATTGAACTTCAGAATTTCATCACCTTCACCATGATAGCTTCAATCCGAAAATGGACAAGGAGATTGGGGAAGAATCAGGTTCCGATAATAGGCTTAATGGAATCAGAATGGAAAATAGAGTGAAGAAGAAGCAAGAACACTCACATGCAATTGAGATTGAGAATTCTCCCTCCATCTTCTTCCCCCTAGCTCACGACCTCTCCCTCTCCTTTCTTCTATTCTATTTCAGTTTTTAGTTTTCTGAAAGTTGTTGAAAGTGTGAGGGAATGGGTGAAATCAGCAATTAAATGGCTGAGGAGGGTTTAAATGGGAGTGAAATGTCCAAAATGACCTTGGTTCTATAATCCTCATTTTAGAATCCATTAAGTACTCACCAAACCGCTCGACTCATGAATGTAAATACCATTTTCATGATCGTATCATGACTAGGATCCGGTTATTATATCGTTGGGTGATTCATCTTCGATGTGAGGTAAAAATGACGATTTTACCCTTCAGCTGAATTGTTCATTAAATTTATGACCAAGCCGCAATTAAATGCAGAGCAGGATTTTCTTGGGACTTTTCCTCGACTATTCTTCGCCGAGACACGAACAATTATTCCCACAAATAATTAATCGGTCTTAGGCTTCATAGATCGAGTCCTTAAAAATTAGGGATGTTACAATCACCCCAACTTTTAAAAATTTTGTCCTCAAAATTGACAAGACGAACCTTAAGCAAAATATATTGATATCGGGTCATCATGTCCTCTTCCAATTCACGAGTAGCCTCTTCGGCTGAGAAGCCTTCCCAGACTACCTTGACAATCGGAATAGTCATTGACTCCAATGCCTTCACGCCACGCTCTAGGGTATGATTAGGATAAAGGTTGGAATGATAACTCCGGTCGAAGATCGATCGTTTCAACGCTCAACGGCTGAAGTGGATCTGGAATACATTTTCTCAACTGAGACACGTGAAAGACATCATGAAGATACAGACTTTCTTCAGAAATTAACTATTCCGACCTCTTGGAAGCTGACACTAATTGTTATGGACAATGGAATGCCTACAATCTGTTGAGGATACGAACTCATAGTTATGGTATCCACACATCATGCACTATCGAAGTCAGGAACTCAGAAGGTTTCAGCCTAGCCGTAGCTTGAACTGGAACGAAACGATGACTTTAAGAGAGTTTCTTTGGAATCAAACCATACGGTATCCAGAAGAAAAGTTTTCTTTTCTTCCCGAGTTACGCTCATATAGGCGCTTGACTCATTTTACCAAAAATCTCGACTGAAGCAACAGAGTTATTTTATAAAACAATTTGACTCTCAGTCCCACGGAATGTACAAAATACTTTTTCTTGCAACTTGACCAAGAAGACTATAAAATAGTGGCGACACATTCTTTTGTTAATCCTTTTCCAAAACTTGAAAGCACAGTCGTTTTACTTTGATGAAAATTCTTTTCAGTGGGGTTTTAGAATAATGATACCTCGATAAATAAGAGTATCAAAAAAAAACGTTATTTCACCCCAACTTATAAATGGCCTTACTCGATGCACGATGTTTCAACCAAGCGGGATCTCATTCTCAAATTTTTAAACTTTGCAAGTTCGAAAGTGAGGATAAAGGTGTTATTTTGTTGGAGTCAATCATTTGTGCGATCAAAATCTCGCAAACTTTTATCGTGCTTGAGTTCGGTTCCGTTAAAACAAGATAATTAGGTTCGTTCGAGGAAGGGATCGGGAAGGACATTGAGCCGAAAAGAAGGCGGGTATTTGCTTTAAAAATTCTTCTCAAGCCGCTATTCCACTCGATTCAATTCACTTCCTTTCAATTCCTTTCTCGAATCGATCCAAGATAAAACTTCGAGATTAAAAACAAAGGTTCGTATTTCATGATGAAAAATAGACACGACTTGATCGTCTTAAGAGACTACACAAAGGTTATAGAGTTCACTATCACGGACTCATGTGTCATACAGTCACTGTCCAATCATTTAGTCTCAAACCGACATACGGTTCATCTTCAGATATTCTACCATTATACAGGGGTAGTGGGTGGAAGGGTAAAAACATTATAGGTACTCAACTCATTGGATTCATAGAAACGCATCGTGTGCTGGACCACAATCGGACAATTCCGAATTCAGCACATACTTGATTTATCGACGTCTAACCATAGGTTAATGGAATGGAGAATTAGCATTGACCCATCCAATGGATCAAAGTCACAACAACTTACTGTTGATCTTAACTAATTCAAGGTTAACGATTGGAATTTCGTTTCAGTAGCGGAAGCTTGAACACTATAACAGTCGAATGATGATTTCCCAAACATGGCTTTGTCGGAGTTTTCTAAGTCGACGATTTATCCAATTTCAGCTGTCTTCCTAGATCGACTAGACTTGAACTTTGATACCTATCCTTCATAGATCTTGATCACTCAGATCCTAAGGAGATGTGAATTCCGATATTAGGAATCCTACGAGGACGACATAGGGCTTTCTTTCGAAGATGAGGTTTAGAGTCATTCTAGACAATCTTTGGTTTCTCGATTAACTTCAGCGCAGCAATTATTCTCGGATTAGTTACGAAATTGGAATTGCGGTGGCACCAGGGGATTTTGAAAACAAAAGCTATTTTGGGAATCAAACGAGCATACCATAAGTGTTTTCGTATTGATTCGTTGAAATTGTAGTACTTATCATTTAGAATTTTCCCCGGTCCCGCTTCTTTCCGAACTTCCGCGTCTATCCAGACATAATTATTACCTTGCATTAATCGATCTAGCTTCAGAACGGTTTCTACTCCACGACAACATTACGTTTTCTACGCAGGTGACTTAAAGCTCCTCGATCTTCCAACTGGTTAGCTGAGGTATCATAGATTAAGATTTCGGAATCATTTATAACGGTTGAATGGCCATCAGTACTACTGACAATTGCCGGAAGTAGGTTTCTTGGAAAAACATACAGTAAACGTGATTCAGAACTGATGTTCAAAAGTCTAATCCGAGTGATTGGAATCCTTTTTCCAATTACCAGTACAACAGGGAGGTTCACATTCCACGAACGCTTAGAGTTTATGGTTCGGATTTAAAACAGAGGTATGTTTCACAATATAATTGGAGGTACGGTTCGCAATCCACCCATCAGTGTAGATATTTTCGTTAGCTTTCCAACGCCTCTCGGAACATAAAAATCGGAGTTCCAGAGCAGAAGTTACGAACAAAATGAGTCGGAAGACTAACGAGAATTTCTCACAAACCGTGATCGGAATGCTTCCAGCAGCAGATTGAAATAAGGTCATTTCTACTGATTACACATACTGATTTGCTTTGAATGATTTGATTCACAATTCCTGATCGGGACTTAACCTGATCGGTACCTTGTGATTCTGCTAGACAATATTGATGAGGGACTATCTTTACTCGGTTGGCTTCCATCACCTATCACAGGGTGACTTCGAAGAAGAATAATCGGGATCTGTACTTGAAATTTTCTGGAGGGACTTCCTCAACTGATACCTAAACTGGGATTGACTGACATCAGAAGGTAAGATTTATGATGAAAACGATATCTCTATAACTGATACGCTGACTAAATAAGGTCAGGGTTTCGGGTATTAACTAATCTGACAGATTTCAGTACACTGACGTTACTGCCGCACAATGGCTTCGCTTGATTTGTACTTCTCGATAAGATCTAAGACGTTTCACGCCGCGATTCACTAGCCGCATCAGATTCACTTACTGAACAACCGCCCACAGTTTCCTCGAACCATTGCGGATGCCCATCGTTATTACCAAAGGTCATATGTAGCCCTCTGCTGCCGCTGCACGTTCTGATGGAACGAAAAGGCTGAGAATCCTATGGTGTAGGGTTTTGGACATTTTCGGGGCTGAGGCAACTACCTGTCATAATTTTCAGTACATTACATGAAACATTGAGTGGATCCTGACTCAATACGTCACATAACATCCTAAAAAGGTCTGACATATAATTGTCTAAGTCCCTAGCTGACTCGATCCTATACTCTCGACCCGAGAGTCACTAAGTCCGACAAGGCCGAACCGCTATGATACCAAATGTAACACCCCGGTATTTCTTTAACAAAGAAATACCTAAATATACAATTTGGTATAAATCAGAGTATAAAAATTCCTGTTCAGATACACATCTTTACAAGAAACAGCGGAAACTAATAAATAAAATAATACAAGCTCGAGTCGTACGACCGAATACAGATACAACTACAGAAGAACAAGGACAACTAAAAGTAATTCAATCTTCGATCTTCTCCTCGAACCCGACGACCAACTGTGACACCTGCTGTCCTTATAACCTGTTCTCTGTAAAAACAACAAATATGGATTGGGTGAGACAACTTGTCTCAGTGAGTCCTACCGTGCCCCCTCACCGACACTCGGTTCAATTATTAAACCGTTAACAATGTTTAATTAGCTACCACGAGCTATAATCGAAATGCCAAGCAAATCGTGTTCTCAATTAAGTTTTTTAATAGCTTAGCTTAAACCGACTGCAATCCTTGCTAATCCCGGTAGCTATAGCTTAACATAAACCGACTGCAATCCTTGCTAATCCCGGCAATGTTAACTTACAATTTTAACTTAGCATAAGCCGACTGCAATCCTTGCTAATCCCGGCAACCCGTGAGTTGACCACGCCAAAACACATTCAGGGCCTAGGTAAGGGGTCATGACTACCCTCCCTAGTATGCTACTTGTCGGATCGTCACCCAACGCGATATATGTATTACAATACATATCGATTCTCGAGAGTTAGATAATATATATCTATTTGATCACCAAAGGATCTATCACATATGTTTATTTGATAATTTATATCTTTTTGATCACCAAAGGATCGTTCACATAATTCTTTAGATAATTTATATCTTTCGATCTATAACCCGTTTTGAGGAATTCTTAAGTTAGACCTCCGGCATTATAATCTTGTTATAACATATTATTGTCTTATAACCCGTTTTGATGAATAATATAAAACATCCGGCATTATAATCATAATCAGTTGACATATATAACATATACATATTCAGTAGTCATCAGCCGATGTTCTCACACGCGCACTATGGTTTTCGTTCTCGATCAAATAGGTTTTCGAAACTCTTTTCCAAAAACATGAGTTGAATGGTTTCAAAATAGTGATTTCAGTAGGTTAACAACCTTAAAATTAATTAGGAAAGAGATTAGAAAAGGTTCGGGATTGAACGGAGCGTTGAACGAGAAAAACGGAATTACGCATCAAAAGGGGTCACAGTGGCGCGCGGCGCGCAAGCCACGCGCGACTGGCGCGCGACTTGACAGAAGCGCAGCCCAGAATCACGCGCGGTGCGCGACTCCCGCGTGAACGGCGCGCGAGTGGACAGAACTCCCAGTACTGATGCTCAACTCGCACCTTTTCTCACTATCGCTCTCCGTTCGCTCTCGATTCGATTCCTAATCTTCATTCCCCTGAATCTCAGAAAATTCACAATATTCCAGACATATATTCAACACAAAAATCATCACCAAAATCCTTTCAATTGTATCATGATTTTCATAAAACGAAAAGAGGTATTTTCGCGAAAAGTCAGAATTTGTTTTCGAAATCTTCGGGACTCGGTTTTAAACAGATTTTCGGAATACACAAACAGTTCAAAATATTCAAAATGTTCAACTCTTTTTATTCCCTATTCGTGAGTAAGACTCACCCGGTTGACGATTGCCGAGAAATCACGTCGAAACACGAACGATCGGACTGAAATCAAGGAGACTACCGAACGAGCACCGAAAACACCAACGAGGCCATAACATCAACATCTCCCTTGCTGAACTACTGCAACAGCAACTTCACTTGCTTGAATAATCTGAGGTGGCAACCCAAATGATAGATCCTCTTCCAAATTCAAATGGAAGAACAAGCTTCTTGACTTGAAGATGCATTTAGAATTGTAGTTTTCCAGGATCAGAGTGCGAATTTCAAACAGAATTATCTTGGTCAAAACCTAACCAAAACTATTCAAATCTGTGCCCATTGTGAAGGTAATTATGTCTACTTTCTCATGGAGGAAGTTTCACGCGCATGCATCCAGTAGATTGAGAGATATCACCGAAACTATGTGACTGGTCCAGGACAATGTTTGATTCTGAAACCGAAAATTGTGAACAGGATATCTCTCTCATTTCTCCATAATATCATACGGTTCTTGTGCCCAAAATGAAGAGATTTTTGTCTACTTTCCAGAGAAACAAGAATCGTGATCATAGGAGTTGTGTGGTGGAAGATACAAACAAAACACTGGGAGTAGTGCATACGGGTTTTACCCAGAAATTTGATGAGCTTGAATCATCAACCTCAAACTCTTGTAACTACGAATTTGGGCTTCCATTCACCGAACCAGCAGTAACCCTCCATTCTTATCAGTGGAAACAGCAACTGGATTTGCCACAAACTCCCTTTAAATTCGCAAATGCAAGATATATATACTTTTACTTGGAATGCCGAATTTCAGCTAATCAAGAGCATGCAACAAGATTGAACTTCATAATTTCATCACCTTCACCATGATAGCTTCAATCCGAAAATGGACAAGGAGATTGGGGAAGAATCAGGTTCCGATAATAGGCTTAATGGAATCAGAATGGAAAATAGAGTGAAGAAGAAGCAAGAACACTCACATGCAATTGAGATTGAGAATTCTCCCTCCATCTTCTTCCCCCTGGCTCACGACCTCTCCCTCTCCTTTATTCTATTCTATTTCAGTTTTTAGTTTTCTGAAAGTTGTTGAAAGTGTGAGGGAATGGGTGAAATCAGCAATTAAATGGCTGAGGAGGGTTTAAATGGGAGTGAAATGTCCAAAATGACCTTGGTTCTATAATCCTCATTTTAGAATCCATTAAGTACTCACCAAACCGCTCGACTCATGAATGTAAATACCATTTTCATGATCGTATCATGACTAGGATCCGGTTATTATATCGTTGGGTGATTCATCTTCGATGTGAGGTAAAAATGACGATTTTACCCTTCAGCTGAATTGTTCATTAAATTTATGACCAAGCCGCAATTAAATGCAGAGCAGGATTTTCTTGGGACTTTTCCTCGACTATTCTTCGCCGAGACACGAACAATTATTCCCACAAATAATTAATCGGTCTTAGGCTTCATAGATCGAGTCCTTAAAAATTAGGGATGTTACACTCGCATTACTCACCATTGATTTTTGGGTTGGAGTTCTCCGTTGAGGTTGAAGAAATAATCTCTCGGATTGTGCTACGAGGACAAGTGAAAAGATAATTAAAGAAGAAAACACCGAGTGGTTAAGGTAAGGGGTCACGAAGGAACTCATTAAGACTGTAGTCTCATTGTTTATTTATGTGGTGTTTTTCAAATATATATGGCCAAAGCAAACAAGAACAAGAGAAGTATCCGCGGGAGTATTTCATTGTATTCATGTAGGATCCTTAGGGAATTAGTCATGTTATGCTCTGTCTCATTGAGACCATTATGTATTTTGGGTTGTATTTTGATAATTCTATCAAAAAACTAAGTTCTAGGACAGTCGTTTTAGGGATTTGAGTCAAGTTCATGTAATATTTGAGGTTCTGTCAAGTCATAGTTGAGGTTCATGTGTATTACGGTACTTGTATCCAAGTAAACTAAGTTTAAGTTTAATTTTCAAGTTAAAGTTCAAGAAAAATCTCAAATCCATACCGAATAATAATTTCTGATTTATTATCAATTGTCGATTACCATATATTTCTTAGTTAGTGGAAATATGGGATGTTGCACTTTGGTATCAGAGCAGTTCGACCTTGTCGGGCTTAGTGATTTTATTGTTAATAGATTAGATAGATCGAGTCAGCCAGGGACTGTGACAAGAATTTGTTAGAACCTCTCAGGACGTTGTGTGAAGCACTGAGCTTGATCAACTCTATATTTCATGCAATGTACTGAGAATAATGACAATTGGTTTCCTTAGCCCCGAAATCATTCCGTTTCGATGTCAATGAACCCTATCCTTACCCTAATATATGTTAATATCCATTGGAGTTACTTGACTTTACTTATGTTTAGTGTTATGCCAAGATTTAATTGTTACGAGTTATTGTATATCCATAAATATGTGTGAATCGAGTGAGAAAACCCAAGTGTACATGTCCTTGTAATTAAATGCAAGGCCTTCGCATTATTCAGCAATGATTACTCGGTTGGGGTCCTTTGTTGAAGTAAATACATAAAATACCATGGGGATGATGATCCTAATTTAATGGCATACGTGGAGGAGGGAAGTCATGAGCCCCAAAACCAAGGCTCTCGCATTACTCACCAATGATTTTTGGGTTGGAGTTCTCCGTTGAGGTTGAAGAAATAATCTCTCGGGTTGTGCTACGAGGACAAGTGAAAAGATAACTAAAGAAGAAAACACCGAGTGGTTAAGGTAAGGGGTCACGAAGGAACTCATTGAGACTGTAGTCTCATTGTTTATTTATGTGGTGTTTTTCAAATATATATGGCCAAAGCAAACAAGAACAAGAGAAGTATCCGCTGGAGTATTTCATTGTATTCATGTAGGATCCTTAGGGAATTAGTCATGTTATGCTCTGTCTCATTGAGACCATTATGTATTTTGGGTTGTATTTTGATAATTCTATAAAAAAACTAAGTTCTAGGACAGTCGTTTTAGGGATTTGAGTCAAGTTCATGTAATATTTGAGGTTCTGTCAAGTCATAGTTGAGGTTCATGTGTATTACGGTACTTGTATCCAAGAAAACTAAGTTTAAGTTTTATTTTCAAGTTAAAGTTCAAGAAAAATCTCAAATCCGTACCGGTTAATAATTTCTGATTTATTATCAACTGTCGATTACCATATATTTCTTAGTTAGTGGAAATATAGGATGTTGCGCTTTGGTATCAGAGCAGTTCGACCTTGTCGAGCTTAGTGATTTTATTGTTAATAGATTAGATAGATCGAGTCAGCCAGGGACTGTGACAAGAATTTGTTAGAACCTCTCAGGACGTTGTGTGAAGCACTGAGCTTGATCAACTCTATATTTCATGCAATGTACTGAGAATAATGACAATTGGTTTCCTTAGCCCGGAAATCATTTCGTTTCGATGTCAATGAACCCTATCCTTACCCTAATATATGTTAATATCCATTGGAGTTACTTGACTTTACTTATGTTTAGTGTTATGCCAAGATTTAATTGTTACGAGTTATTGTATATCCATAAATATGTGTGAATCGAGTGAGAAAACCCAAGTGTACATGTCCATGTAATTAAATGCAAGGCCTTCGCATTATTCAGCAGTGATTACTCGGTTGGGGTCCTTTGTTGAAGTAAATACATAAATTACCATGGGGATGATGATCCTAATTTAATGGCATACGTGGCGGAGGGAAGTCATGAGCCCCAAAACCAAGGCTCTCGCATTACTCACCAGTGATTTTTGGGTTGGAGTTCTCCGTTGAGGTTGAAGAAATAATCTCTCAGGTTGTGCTACGAGGACAAGTGAAAAGATAATTAAAGAAGAAAACACCGAGAGGTTAAGGTAAGGGGTCACGAAGGAACTCATTGAGACTGTAGTCTCATTGTTTATTTATGTGGTGTTTTTCAAATATATATGGCCAAAGCAAACAAGAACAAGAGAAGTATCCGCTGGAGTATTTCATTGTATTCATGTAGGATCCTTAGGGAATTAGTCATGTTATGCTCTGTCTCATTGAGACCATTATGTATTTTGGGTTGTATTTTGATAATTCTATCAAAAAACTAAGTTCTAGGACAGTCGTTTTATGGATTTGAGTCAAGTTCATGTAATATTTGAGGTTCTGTCAAGTCATAGTTGAGGTTCATGTGTATTACAGTACTTGTATCCAGGTAAACTAAGTTTAAGTTTAATTTTCAAGTTAAAGTTCAAGAAAAATCTCAAATCCATACCGGTTAATAATTTCTGATTTATTATCAATTGTCGATTACCATATATTTCTTAGTTTGTGGAAATATGGGATGTTGCACTTTGGTATCAGAGCAGTTCGACCTTGTCGGGCTTAGTGATTTTATTGTTAATAGATTAGATAGATCGAGTCAGCCAGGGACTGTGACAAGAATTTGTTAGAACCTCTCAGGACGTTGTGTGAAGCACTGAGCTTGATCAACTCTATATTTCATGCAATGTACTGAGAATAATGACAATTGGTTTCCTTAGCCCCGAAATCATTCCGTTTCGATGTCAATGAACCCTATCCTTACCCTAATATATGTTAATATCCATTGGAGTTACTTGACTTTACTTATGTTTAGTGTTATGCCAAGATTTAATTGTTACGAGTTATTGTATATCCATAAATATGTGTGAATCGAGTGAGAAAAACCAAGTGTACATGTCCTTGTAATTAAATGCAAGGCCCTCGCATTATTCAGCAATGATTACTCGGTTGGGGTCCTTTGTTGAAGTAAATACATAAAATACCATGGGGATGATGATCCTAATTTAATGGCATACGTGGAGGAGGGAAGTCATGAGCCCCAAAACCAAGGCTCTCGCATTACTCACCAATGATTTTTGGGTTGGAGTTCTCCGTTGAGGTTGAAGAAATAATCTCTCGGGTTGTGCTACGAGGACAAGTGAAAAGATAATTAAAGAAGAAAACAGCGAGAGGTTAAGGTAAGGGGTCACGAAGGAACTCATTGAGACTGTAGTCTCATTGTTTATTTATGGGGTGTTTTTCAAATATATATGGCCAAAGCAAACAAGAACAAGAGAAGTATCCGCTGGAGTATTTCATTGTATTCATGTAGGATCCTTAGGGAATTAGTCATGTTATGCTCTGTCTCATTAAGACCATTATGTATTTTGGGTTGTATTTTGATAATTCTATCAAAAAACTAAGTTCTAGGACAGTCGTTTTAGGGATTTGAGTCAAGTTCGTGTAATATTTGAGGTTCTTTCAAGTCATAGTTGAGGTTCATGTGTATTACGGTACTTGTATCCAAGTAAACTAAGTTTAAGTTTAATTTTCAAGTTAAAGTTCAAGAAAAATCTCAAATCCATACCGGTTAATAATTTCTGATTTATTATCAATTGTCGATTACCATATATTTCTTAGTTAGTGGAAATATGGGATGTTGCACTTTGGTATCGGAGCAGTTCGACCTTGTCGGGCTTAGCGATTTTATGGTTAATAGATTAGATAGATCAAGTCAGCCAGGGATTGTGACAAGAATTTGTTAGAACCTCTCAGGACGTTGTATGAAGCACTGAGCTTGATCAACTCTATATTTCACGCTATGTACTGAGAATAATAACAATTGGTTTCCTTAGCCCCGAAATCATTCCGTTTCGATGTCAATGCTTACCTAACCCTATCCTTACCCTCATATATGTTAATATCTATTGGAGTTACTTGACTTTGCTTATGTTTAGTGTTATGCCAAGATTTAATTGTTACGAGTTATTGTATATCCATAAATATGTGTGAATCGAGTGAGAAAACCCAAGTGTACATGTCCTTGTAATTAAATGCAAGGCCTTCTCATTATTCAGCAGTGATTACTCGGTTGGGGTCCTTTGTTGAAGTAAATACATAAAATACCATGGGGATGATGATCCTAATTTAATGGCATACGTGGCGGAGGGAAGTCATGAGCCCCAAAACGAAGGCTCTCGCATTACTCACCAGTGATTTTTGGGTTGGAGTTCTCCGTTGAGGTTGAAGAAATAATCTCTCGGGTTGTGCTACGAGGACAAGTGAAAAGATAATTAAAGAAGAAAACACCGAGAGGTTAAGGTAAGGGGTCACGAAGGAACTCATTGAGACTGTAGTCTCATTGTTTATTTATGTGGTGTTTTTAAAATATATACGGCCAAAGCAAACAAGAACAAGAGAAGTATCCGCTGGAGTATTTCATTGTATTCATGTAGGATCCTTAGGGAATTAGTCATGTTATGCTCTGTCTCATTGAGACCATTATGTATTTTGGGTTGTATTTTGATAATTCTATCAAAAAACTAAGTTCTAGGACAGTCGTTTTAGGGATTTGAGTCAAGTTCATGTAATATTTGAGGTTCTGTCAAGTCATAGCTGAGGTTCATGTGTATTACGGTACTTGTATCCAAGTAAACTAAGTTTAAGTTTAATTTTCAAGTTAAAGTTCAAGAAAAATCTCAAATCCATACCGGTTAATAATTTCTGATTTATTATCAATTGTCGATTACCATATATTTCTTAGTTAGTGGAAATATGGGATGTTGCACCTTGGTATCAGAGTAGTTCGACCTTGTCGGGCTTAGCGATTTTATGGTTAATAGATTAGATAGATCGAGTCAGCCAGGGATTGTGACAAGAATTTGTTAGAACCTCTCAGGTCGTTGTGTGAAGCACTGAGCTTGATCAACTCTATATTTCATGCTATGTACTGAGAATAATGACAATTGGTTTCCTTAGCCCCGAAATCATTCCGTTTCGATGTCAATGCTTACCTAACCCTATCCTTACCCTCATATATGTTAATTTCTATTGGAGTTACTTGACTTTGCTTATGTTTAGTGTTATGCCAAGATTTAATTGTTACGGGTTATTGTATATCCAAAAGTATGTGTGAATCGAGTGAGAAAACCCAAGTGTACATGTCCATGTTATTAAATGCAAGGCCTTCGCATTATTCAGCAGTGATTACTCGGTTGGGGTCCTTTGTTGAAGTAAATACATAAAATACCATGGGGATGATGATCCTAAATTAATGGCATACGTGGCGGAGGGAAGTCATGATCCCCAAAACCAAGGCTCTCGCATTACTCACCAGTGATTTTTGGGTTGGAGTTCTCCGTTGAGGTTGAAGAAATAATCTCTCGGGTTGTGTGTTGGCTCCCAATCATATGATGTAAGTTAGGCATTTCTAGGACCAATTGTGCAGGGTTTTTATTGTATAACAGTCATTATCTGGGATTTAGTTCAGTTTTAGATCATTGTAGTAGGAAGTTCAATTGTAAGTTATTCCTTCACTTTTGGAGCTAAATGGGACTTGAAGACCTCTTAATTGGTTGTGGCATCTTTCGGCGAACCAGACACTTGCCCGGAAATGCAGCAATCTGGAGGAATTTTGCAAGCCAGAACTTTCTGTCATTCTTCGCGTCGCGACCAGGAGGGTTCGCGACGCGACTTGGAGCAGTTTTGCGAGGCCTGAAGTTTCTGTCATTTGTCGCGAAGCGACGGCCACGGGCCGCGTCGCGATGGTGCGTAAAAATTAGGGTTTTTAAAGCCGTTTCAGTAATTTTACAAAGGACTTCGTTTTTGGGATTTGGAACCACGTTTTGGAGCAGCTGGAGGTGCGATTTTGGAGCCTTCTCACCACTTGGGAACAAGGGATTGAAGGTTCTAATGTCTTCCTTTATGATTGTTTTCTATTTTATGTTGGTCTCCACTCTTAGGATGATTTGTAACTAATTCTCTTAGATTAGGGAGAGATGAATCTCCCAAACCTATCATGTGAACCATTGATCTAGTTAATTCAGTTGTTATTCGATTTGCTTGTCTAATTACCTATGTTCTTAACGCTTTTCAATTACATATGATAATTGCGATGACCCAGGCTAATGATTGCATAGGGATATGAATTAGTAGCTGGAAATTGGGTTTTTAGGTCACATGCTAGTAATCATCATAGGAATATGTGGTAGCTTATGTGAATTCATTATAATTCTTAAATCTTAATGCATTACCCTCTGGCACGACTCACCTAAGGAATTAGGGTAACTCTTAGGGTAATAGGGGTCTTGAGACAAGGAATTGCCCTTGACCTAAATTAATGAATTGAATCTAGAAATTGAATAATTAACTTGAATTGGCTAAGGTTCATGTGATAGGCGAGGTGAGAGGATTCGATCCCTAGTCGTTTTTCTCGCATTATTAATTCACGTTCGTGTTCTGTTATCAGTTACTCAATTTATCAAATATCTACAATCTACGAATTTACAATTTTGCTAGTGTTGTCAACGCGCAATCCCTGTGGATCGACCGGTTCTTACCGATAAATTTTATTACTTGCGACATTTGGTACACTTGCCAAAGTCTTAACAAGTTTTTGGCGCCGTTGCCGGGGATTGTTGACTTTGTTGTCGACAAGGCAAACGAGTTGATTCTAGATTTTTAGTCTGTGTTTGTTTTTAGTTACTTAATTTTGCTACTTGTTGGTTTCTTGAATTTGTTGACGTTTGCTTCAGTGTTTCAGAGATTTGTGCATGCGGAGCAAGGGTCCACAAGAACTCTTGTTTGACCCGGAAATTGAAAAACTAGCAAAGGCAAATCGAAGGAAGGCTAAGCTTGCCAAGCAGCAAGCAAGGGAATTGTCACAAGTACAATCAACTTCTACCGCGGTACCGGAAGAGTTTTCTAGTGAGGAGGAAGAGATGGCTGATCCTCCACCTCCACCCCGACGTACTCTAGGTGATTTCGGGCGAAGAAATCAAGGTGCCCAAGCATTAGCATTTCAACCAGTGGGCGTGGCCCAGTTTGATATCAAATCCTCTGTGCTCACAGCCTTGAAATCATAGCAATTCTCTGGGTCGGATGCCGAAGACCCAAATCAGCACTTGTTCCAATTCTACGAGATATGTGGGACTACACACCCGGAGGGAGTGACCGATAGTGCAAAGAAAGTCCGGCTGTTTCCTTTCACTCTCACAGGGAGAGCCAAGGATTGGTTGAACACTCTCCCAGGAACAATCAACACCTGGAATGACCTTGAGAACAAGTTCTTGGAGAGGTTCTTCCCAATCTCTAAGTTCATAAGGAAACGAGCTGATATCTCAAATTTTACACAGGGAGAGTCCGAATCGTTGTATGACTCTTGGGAACGATTCAAACTACTACTCAAGAAGTGTCCTGGCCATGGCATAGAAGATTTCCTACAGTTACAAACCTTTTGCCATGGGCTGAGACCACAAACAAGAATGATGTTGGATGCCTCAGCTGGAGGATCCTTAGGTACCAAGACTTGGGAAGAAGCCAAGCAGTTGGTTGAAGACATGGCTTCCAATGAGTACAGGATCCAAAATGATAGGGGGGCTGACAAAAAGAAAGGTGTGCTGGAGCTTGATTCAAACAGCGCGGTGTTAGCCCAACAGAAACTAATGACCATGCAAATCGAGGCTCTCACTAAGCAATTAGCGGCAGCATGTGAAGTAGGCTCAAAAGCTCCAGCAACAGTACAAGCAGTGCAAGCAGGTGGGTGCAATTATTGTGGTAGGGAATCCCACGAAGGTGATTGTGCAGCTTATGGAGAAGCATTGGAACAGGCCAACTATATGGGAAACTTCCAAAGACAAGGCGGGAATCCATTTTCAAACACCTATAATCCAGGGTGGAAGAATCATCCCAATTTTTCTTGGAAGAATAACAATGACGACACGAGTTCCAACCAACAACAGTCTCAGGCACCTGCCAATGAACAACAGAAACCACCTTCTCGGTTGGAGGATGCATTGACACAGTTTATGCAGATGACCAAAAATACCTTCCAAGCTCAAGAGCAGGTAATGAAAAACATGGAGAAAAACCATGAAGCATCAGTGAAAATTTTGGAGGTACAGATTGGTCAGTTATCGAAGCAACTTGCGGACACATCCAAAAGTGGTTTCCCTGCCAACACTGTGGATAACCCGAGAAAAGAGAATTGCAATGCCATCCATCTGAGAAGTGGTAAGGAGTTGGAACCGTCTGAAGTAACCAAGCCCAGGGAAAAGAAAGCAAATGAAGAGAATGAGGAAGCGGGTAAAGACAACCCTCATGTGGAACCCAAAGAAATTCCAGCTTACATGAAACTGCCCTATCCTCATGTGAGCAAGAAAAATCAGAAGGATGAGCAGTTCTCCAAGTTCATGGAGGTGTTCAGAAGCCTCCAGATCAATATACCTTTTGCTGACGCCCTGGAAAAAATGCCGGTCTATGCGAAGTTCATGAAACAGTTATTGACCAAAAAGAAAAGGTTGAAGGAGAACGAAATGGTAGCGTTGACAGAGGAGTGCAGTGCTATCATTCAAAACAAAATACCTCCTAAGCTGAAGGATCCAGGAAGCTTCACCATTCCCTGTGCAATTGGTGATGTGACTATAGATAAGGCACTCTATAACTTGGGGGCAAGCATAAACCTAATGCCCTTGGGAATGTGGAAAAAGCTTGGGGGAGGTGAAGTCAAACCGACCCACATGACCTTGCAACTGGCCGATAGGTCAATAAGGTATCCGTATGGTATTGTGGAGGATGTCCTGGTAAAGGTGGGAAAATTCCTCTTCCCGGTAGATTTTGTGATTCTACAGTTGGATGGTGACACTGAGGTCAAGAGTTCAATGGATGGGGAAAATGACATCCCTTTCATTTTGGGAAGACCTTTCCTAGCCACTAGTAGAGCTGTCATAGATGTAGCCGATGGGACGGTGAAGCTGAGAGTGCAAGAGGAAGAGGTGACCCTAAAAGTGATCAAGGCAGCAAGAAAGGATGAGAAAAAGGAAGGGTGCTATAGTATTGAGGAACCCCAGATAACAGCCAAAAACAGAAGGCACATTCACTCTTCACCAGACAAGTCACCGGGCGAGTGGGTTGATCTAAAGGAAGTGGTGGGAGAGCCTGGCTGGAAATTCAATGGAGAAAAATTGGAAGGAGCTGTGAATGGGGCACTTGAAGAGCAAAAGGCTCCACCGGGGCCAATGTGAGATATCTTCTGAACCGTCAAGCTAGTGACGTTAAAGAAGCGCTGAGTGGGAGGCAACCCACTGAGGTACCAAGTCTTTAATTCAATTTCAATTCCAGTCTTTAATTCACTTTATTTTTGCTGTTAGCCTTAGGCATGGGAAGAAAAGTTTGTGTTCGGTCAAGTTCATGTCGCTAAAAGGAAGTAATTTCAAAGAAAAAAAAACTGTTCTGGTCTATTTCGCGTCGCGAGCCTGTTATGTCGCGTCGCGATTGGTTGAAAAATTGCCCAGAAAATGTTTCTGCCATTTCTCGCGTCGCGAAGAAAGGCGTGTCGCGTCGCGATGTTTTAAAATTTTTTTGAAACCGTAACGGTTCTGTGTAATCTCGCGACGCGATGCACACGGGCCGCGTCGCGATGCAACGTAATTTAGCCCATAAACTGGACAGTCCGAACACAAACCAGTGTTCTTCAAAATTTTGCCTTAGTTTTTCTCTGGATTAGCTATTCCCCCCAATTTCCCCATTACTGTTTTGCTTTTATTTTGTGGTGAATTTGCACACTTTCACGGATTCTCCCCCGTCTCCATCTCCAGGTAGCAATTCTCCTCCATCTCCATCTTTAAACTTGCAATGTTTTTATTTAGTTTTCAGTGAATTAGGGGGACACGAATCGTGAGTTTGGGGTTGAATTAGGAGTTGGATTGTTGTCCCCCACCCCTCTACATTGCATGCTTGCTGTTATTTCTGAATAGGGAGGGTTGTTGAATCAAATTGTGGTTGGATTCTTGTTGATTTTGATTGTATAAAAGGTGTTTGTTAAAATGCTTCAATGAAGTTCTTGGTGCTCACCAAGTGTTTGTGAAATTGCTCCTATGAGTTTTGGCTAAGCAACTCTATTATTTGTGGAAATGTCTAAGTAAGGTCTGTTTTGGGGTTGCTAGCCTGTTTCTAATTTTGAACATATTCACAACCTTAGGGTAGATGACTTTGAGTCCAGAAACTATGTTTTGGCTGTGGATTATTTTTCTCTGCTGGAGTGGGGCCCACACAAGGGACCCACCGAGAACTAACGACTGGTGCTGGATTCTTTTTGTTTTGAATTTTACAGGACATCACAGGTAAGCAGAAATGATGAAGAAAAGCAAAGCAGGAACCTCCAAGAAAAGGCGAGGGGAACCCGCAATTGAGATTGACAGATTCAGGTCCCCCGTACATGAGGAGAGGTACCACCAAGTGGTCAAAGGGAAAAAGATAAATCCTGAAAGGGCCTTTAACCTTAGCACGGGGGAATTCCCCATCATTACTTCCACTCTCCGGGAATTGGGTTGGCTCTCGCTCAACTCAATGATCAAACAAGCTAATCAAAGTTTGGTGAGGGAATTCTATGCAAATGCCTATGGAGATGAAGACAATAGAGTTTCAGTGGTGAGGGGAAGAGAGGTGTCCTACTCTCCTGATACCATCAACAGTCTCCTCGGGCTACCCACCACTGTTAATTGTGCCATGATGGATGCTTGGGACAACAAGGGGGCGCACGATTATGAGGGTTTGCTGAGGGAGTTGTGTCGTGAAGGGGAGTTGTGTCGTGAAGGAGCAGCCTGGGACAGACATCTTATCGGTCCGATTGGTCAAGACTATCCCCGCCGCTTTTGCAATATGGCTCTGAAGGCCATTCCTAAGGCCTGGAACAATTTCTTCAATCAGACTATCATTTCATGCTCCAACTCCACTGATGTAAAGACAAAGGTAGCCATGGGACTGCAAGCTATCATGAGTGGCCAGAGGGTCAATCTGGGGAGAGCCATTTCAGCGAGTATTGCAGAGATTGCCAGATGTCCTAGGGCTAGATTGGGGCACTGTTCTATCATCCATGCTTTATGTAGACAGTAGGGCTGCCCGGAGTACCCAGATGATCTTCTAACCGACCCCAGGGAGGGTATAACAGCAGCATGGATCTTGAAGCAGCCCGAGGGGCCCCTTGATGGAGCAGCGCCACAGCAGCCAGCACCTCCAGCACCACAGCAGCCAGCAGGCTCATCTTACAGGGAGCAGTTTCAGACCGACTCCTCTTTCCATTATGACCTCCTCATGGCCAGCTGGTGCGGGTCGTCTCTGTCATTGCAGCAGCAGGGCATAGATACTTCACACCTGGCATCATACAGAATCCACCGTGCTGCTGAGGAGTACATGGCCGAGAACAGAGCAGCCGCCGCTTCATCTTCTTCAGTCCCACATGCAGAGCAGCAGCAGGCCCCCCAGGATCCACTTCTTTCAGGAGACGAGTATTTGGAGGAGCACATTTCCTTCCCATGAGCAGGAGGCTCATTTATTTCCTGTTTTACTCAGACATTTTTATTTTTATTTTGCACTTTTTGGTTGTATTTTGCCCTATTTTGACTTTATTTTCGCACATTGGTCTGTACTTATTATTATAACTTACTCTGTGATAGTGGGGCACCACTGCCCTATATTTTGTTTTGTTTTGTTTTGTTAAAGCAGCTTCAATAGTGATGACCTGTGGCATTTGGGGTCGCATGTTTGCATTTTTCCTTTTGACACTCGCACTTCAAGTTTTATCATCAAGTAATAGCAGGGGTCATGACAAACGTTGCGGAAGTTCTTTATCATCTGTGAGAAGCATCTCTCAAGTTCCATCTCTATGATCCCAACTGTGAGGTTTGAGCCTAAACACGTTCTTATCTATATTGTGTGTATTCCTTGCCTGCATTAGTCTGCAGAACTTGACATTGTGCTTAATTGTTTTTTGCATTTGATTTTCATACACACTGAGGCATTTCTTTTGGCACCCCTGAGCCTTTCAAGCCAACCCATTAATGTTTATCCTCTGCTAGCCCCTCTGAGCCTGTTGTTAAAAACTGTATGTTGTTTCTCTGACAATCATAGCCTAGTTAATTCTTAACTTGGAGTTAGGTAACAAAAGCTGTGAGAGTGGGGAAAGTTTTAAGTTTGGGGTTGCTCGTGGAATAGCAACGAACTAAGTTTGGGGTGGTATACAAGAGAAGGAACAAGAAAACAAAGAAAGAAAAAAAAATACATATATATATATATATATATATGTATATATACATATCAAAAAAAAAGAGAAAAATAAATAAATAAATTCCTTCTCTTGTTTTGTTATATGCTTCGGGGAAAATGGGTGAGTATTGCGTGAAATTGACAAAAGAGAGGTAGGCCTAACTCCAAGTGCAACCTACTTATCCAAATGTATCCACCCTTACCTAAGCCCCGCTATAACCCTTAAAGTCTTCAAAATGTGTGTATGCAATTTCATTTGTCTAAGATGATATAGAACTCTGTCAAGCCTATGAAACGATGATGCAGGTACTGTGAATTGAGTGAATACCCGAAACACCTCAAGAGTGAAACACTGGTGAGATGTGCGTACAGAGAAAACTTGAGAATGCTGCCTGCTTATTATTCGGTATTTCCAATTCAGTTGTCCTGCCACTGTATTAGATTGATGATGATAATTGATGTGCTGATGTGTTTAAGGTGATGTATTACATGTAACAGCTAAATAGAAAAATCAGCCACAGTCTGAATTGATTGTTTGCTTGAGGACAAGCAAAAGTTTAAGTTTGGGGTTGTGTTGACTCCCAATCATATGATGTAAGTTAGGCATTTTTAGGACCAATTGTGCAGGGTTTTTATTGTATAACAGTCATTATCTGGGATTTAGTTCAGTTTTAGATCATTGTAGTAGGAAGTTCAATTGTAAGTTATTCCTTCACTTTTGGAGCTAAATGGGACTTGAAGACCTCTTAATTGGTTGTGGCATCTTTCGGCGAACCAGACACTTGCCCGGAAATGCAGCAATCTGGAGGAATTTTGCAAGCCAGAACTTTCTGTCATTCTTCGCGTCGCGACCAGGAGGGTTCGCGACGCGACTTGGAGCAGTTTTGCGAGGCCTGAAGTTTCTGTCATTTGTCGCGACGCGACGGCCACGGGCCGCGTCGCGATGGTGCGTAAAAATTAGGGTTTTTAAAGCCGTTTCAGCAATTTTACAAAGGACTTCGTTTTTGGGATTTGGAACCACGTTTTGGAGCAGCTGGAGGTGCGATTTTGGAGCCTTCTCACCACTTGGGAACAAGGGATTGAAGGTTCTAATGTCTTCCTTTATGATTGTTTTCTATTTTATGTTGGTCTCCGCTCTTAGGATGATTTGTAACTAATTCTCTTAGATTAGGGAGAGATGAATCTCCCAAACCTATCATGTGAACCATTGATCTAGTTAATTCAGTTGTTATTCGATTTGCTTGTCTAATTACCTATGTTCTTAACGCTTTTCAATTACATATGATAATTGCGATGACCCAGGCTAATGATTGGATAGGGATATGAATTAGTAGCTGGAAATTGGGTTTTTAGTTCACATGCTAGTAATCATCATAGGAATATGTGGTAGCTTATGTGAATTCATTATAATTCTTAAATCTTAATGCATTACCCTCTGGCACGGCTCACCTAAGGAATTAGGGTAACTCTTAGGGTAATAGGGGTCTTGAGACAAGGAATTGCCCTTGACCTAAATTAATGAATTGAATCTAGAAATTGAATAATTAACTTGAATTGGCTAAGGTTCATGTGATAGGCGAGGTGAGAGGATTCGATCCCTAGTCGTTTTTCTCGCATTATTAATTCACGTTCGTGTTCTGTAATCAGTTACTCAATTTATCAAATATCTACAATCTACGAATTTACAATTTTGCTAGTGTTGTCAACGCGCAATCCCTGTGGATCGACCGGTTCTTACCGATAAATTTTATTACTTGCGACATTTGGTACACTTGCCAAAGTCTTAACATTGTGCTACAAGGACAAGTGAAAAGATAATTAAAGAAGAAAACACCGAGAGGTTTAAGGTAAGGGGTCACGAAGGAACTCATTGAGACTGTAGTCTCATTGTTTATTTATGTGGTGTTTTTCAAATGTATCTGGCCAAAGCAAACAAGACCAAGAGAAGTATCCGCTGGAGTATTTCATTGTATTCATGTAGGATCCTTAGGGAATTAGTCATGTTATGCTCTGTCTCATTGAGACCTTTCTGTATTTTAATAATTGTATCAAAAAACTAAGTTCTAGGACAGCCGTTTTATGGATTTGAGTCAGGTTCATGTAATATTTGAGGTTCTGTCAAGTCATACTTGAGGTTCATGTGTATTACGGTACTTGTATCCAGGTAAACTAAGTTTAAGTTTAATTTTCAAGTTAAAGTTCAAGAAAAATCTCAAATCCATACCGGTTAATAACTTTTGATTTATTATCAATTGTCGATTACCATATATTTATTAGTTAGTGGAAATATGGGATGTTACACATTGGTATCAGAGAAGTTCGACCTTGTCGGGCTTAGTGATTTTATGGTTAATAGATTAGATAGATCGAATCAGCCAGGGACTGTGACAAGAAATTGTTAGAACCTCTCAGGACATTGTGTGAAGCACTGAGCTTGATCAACTCTAAATTTCATGCAATGTAATGAGAATAATGACAATTGGTTTCCTTAGCCCCGAAATCATTCCGTTTCTTTGCCAATGCTTACCTAACCCTATCCTTACCTTAATATATGTTAATATCCATTGGAGTTACTTGACTTTATTTATGTTTAGTTTTATGCCAAGATTTAATTGTTACGAGTTATTGTATATCCATAAATATGTGTGAATCGAATGAGAAAACCCAAGTGTCCATGTAATTAAATGCAAGGCCTTCGCATTATTCAGCAGTGATTACTCGGTTGGGGTCCTTTGTTGAAGTAAATACATAAAATACCATGGGGATGACGATCCTAAATTAATGGCATACGTGGCGGAGGGAAGTCATGAGCCCCAAAACCAAGGCTCTCGCATTACTGAGCAGTGATTGTTGGGTTGGAGTTCTCCGTTGAGGTTGAAGAAATAATCTCTCGGGTTGTGCTATGAGGACAAGTGAAAAGATAATTAAAGAAGAAAACACCGAGAGGTTAAGGTAAGGGGTCACGAAGGAATTCATTGAGACTGTAGTCTCATTGTTTATTTATGTGGTGTTTTTCAGATATACATGGCCAAAGCAAACAAGAACCAGAGAAGTATCCACTTGAGTATTTCATTGTATTCATGTAGGATCCTTAGGGAATTAGTCATGTTATGCTCTGTCTCATTGAGACCGTTATGTATTTTGGGTTGTATTTTGATAATTGTATCAAAAGACTAAGTTCTAGGACAACCGTTTTATGGATTTGAGTCATGTTCATGTAAAATTTGAGGTTCTGTCAAGTCATACTTGATGTTCATGTGTATTACGGTACTTGTACCCAAGTAAACTAAGTTTAAGTTTATTTTTCAAGTTAAAGTTCAAGAAAAATGTAAAATCCATACCGGTTAATAATCTCTGAATTATTATCAATTGTCGACTATCATATATTTCTTAGTTACTGGAAATATGGGATGTTACATATATCCTCGGGTTGTACTGACTCTAAAATTGAGTTGTCCAAGAAACAAGAAGTACAAAGGAAATGCAAAAAGTAAAGGAGGCAGTAGAAATACTCAAAATCCTTACTTCATTCATAAGGCCCGAAGGCCGATTCAATTACAAGTTTCCCAGATACTAGAGGACTTTTAAAAAAAAAAAAACAACGAAGAATTACATGGTGACTGACAGGGGCATCCCCCTCAGCCTCATTAACTTGAGAGTCCTCTACAACCTCAGGTGCCACAACGGGAGTTGCCTTCGATTGAGGAACCCCTTCATCTGCAATGGTGTTTGGGGAGTCCTCGTTTCCTGCCTCGTCAGCAACTAGCTTAGCGACATCCCCAACTATCTCTTCCACAATCTGGCCGTCATGGACTACCTTGTAAATATCCTTAGCAGATAAATCGAGCACGAGGTCTAAGACCTTCACCTGGGCCTGAGCAGCTTCGAAGCCTCCCTCAAAGGCGAACACTGCCTGAGTCTCAACTTCAATAATTTTGGCCCCAAGCTCGGCCACTTTGGCTTCCAACGCCTCCTTATCCGAGATCCACTGAGTCTGAAGCTCCAGCAAGGAATCTCTATTTGCTTCGGCGACCTTCAGGCTCTCCTCGAAATCACCTAGCTTCCGCCTTATTGCATCCAAGTTGCGAGACCAGTCCTTCTAGATCATCTCAGAATACTCAACCTTTTTCCCAAAAGAGCCTCCAACTTTACCAGCTTACGGAGCCCTTCAATGCCACCCACCTCGGCATGCTCTTGAGTAGTCTCAGTCTTCTACCTCTCGCGGTCGATAATGTGGGCTTCCAAAAATGGCCCCATTGCAGCCACCCGAAGGGCATAAGAGATATCAGCTCGATACACCCCGAGCTCACTAGCAGCCTCCATCATGGCGTCATCTTCCTTGCCGATGACTTTGTCAACCAAGAAGTTGCAATTACGAACTGAATTCCACAATGAATCACTAGGTTGGGGCTTGGTATGAGAAAACTCCTTGAGGTGCTCGTAATAACGAGACCAATCGGGAATGTTCAACTTGACAAAACCCAGAGGCCGCTTATCCACCTTGGTAGGGTAGACCCCGGAGGGAGACGAAAGACCACTTGTGGCAGGGGCCAACCTTTTGCTCAACTTAGGTTGGGGAGTCCTCTCCTGAGTGGCGGAGGCTTCCTTCGACGTTGAAAGAATAGAGCTCGGACCTCCAGAGCTACCCCCTCTGGGAGCTTTAGAATCGATCACTACAACCTTTCCTCTCTTGGCAGCTTCTGAACGGGCTCTAACAGTGGCTCGGTCCATGTATCCCATGGAATTATCTGTAAAGAGGTAAAACAAAGATCAAAACCAGCACCAACAAAGCAATATGCTGGAACAATAAAAAATAAATGGGGCTCACCATAAATGATATCCAGCCATGTAACTGGTATCGAGCAATCAAAATTTTGTTATCTATTCCAGGCAACTCCTCAAGGCACTTGATAAAAGCTTGGTCCATGGGAGAAAGTTTATCAAACTCGACCTCCTTAATGGGTCGGGGAAACTGATTCTAATACAAGGGATAGTGTTTTCCACCCTTCGGAGTCTAGAAGAGCTTATTCCCAGTCTCTGCTCGGATCCGGAGGAATCTAGTTTTCCAATATTTAGCAGAAGACTCAAAAAGTTTTAAAAAGCCTTGACCGGATATTTGGTTGAGTGAGCACTGTTGTGATAATTGATGTGCAAGTATACATAGTTGTAACAGCCCAAAATAATTAGTTAATTTATTTAATTAATTATCTAGGGTTTGTGTTTGAGAAAAATAAAATAAAATGATAGGAATAATTATTTAGGGATTTTATGTGATAGAATATTAGAAATAATTAGTTGTTAGTATATGTGGATAGGTGGTGGCGAATTACAGGTGTTAGTGGAGGCCCATGATTAAGTCATAAACTAAGAAAGCCCATGATTGGTTAAGTGAGCCTATAAATAAGGAGTTTTTAAGTTAGGGTTTCTTTAGTTGAGAAAATTAGATTTTGTGAGAGAGTGAGAGCTAAGGAGTGGCGGCCAAGGCAAGGAAAAAGAGAGGAATTTCGTGGCTTCCATAGAGAAAAAGAAAGAGAGGAGTTCGTGACCAAGAAAGAAAAGAGGAGGATCTTAGTTGCTGAATTTTGATGGTAGCTTGCTCACCAAGAGATAGGTGTTCTTCAATTAACAAGGTAAGGGGGCTCTCGTTCATAGTTAATAATTTATAAACCACGAAATCATGGGGACTAGGTGTTAGGAGTAGTTGTTTAAATTGGTTCATGATTGTTTGGGTATTTTTATGTGGTGTTGTGTTGTCTTCATGATTGATAACCATATGGGGTGAAACTATGTTGATTAGTGTTGAAATGAACATGTTGTGAACTATGCATGCAAGGTGTTCGATGTTTTGTTTGATGATTTAATTGATGTTTGGTTGCTGATTTTTGTGATGAACATGATGATTTATGTTTATATTAGTGATTTGATGTTGGTGACTTAATTTGGTGTTAATTGTGCAATTATGGTGTTAAAACTTTCTGTTGGGAAATTCTGGATACAGGTTCGTTCTTTTTGATGCTACGTCTGTTCAGGTGGTCCAAAAATTGTGTGGTTTACTATTTTAGAAACTAGACTTATTTATCTTTAATTTGGCACTGGTTTGATTGAAATCGGAGTCGTGTGGCTCGAGATATAGGTGTCACAATTTAGGAAAATATCCTGGAGTAATTCTGTGTCTAGGTTCGGTATTTCGGTTATAACGTTTTCATCTGAACTCCGTTTTGAATGGTTCCTGTCCCTTTGAAAACTAGATTCAATTTCCTTTGTTTGGGCACAAACCCCATGTCTTTTGGTTGAGTTTTGATCATTCTAGAGGTGCCACAAGTTAGGTCATGGTGGCTGTTCCGTTTTCTGAACCCTGATACTTGTTTGTTGAAACTGTACTAATTGGCTCATTGTTTCGAACAAAGAAAACCATAGTCAGGAACTAGACATTCTCAGGTTTCTGTAGAGGGGTCGTTTGTTGAAATCCGATGTCGTTTACTATTTTAACTAATTCGCCGAATTCTGGCTGCCGTGTTCGCGTAGCCCAGGGTGTCGCTGTTGTTCCCAAATTTGTTTTCTAAATATCTTTTGACTCGGGTGTCCAAATTTGATGGTCCAAAATGCGTTTCGAAGCTTATTCAGGTGCCTACCTGGATATTCTAATTTTAGGCGAAAATAAATTATTTTTCAGAGGGTTCTGGGCAGATGTTGTCCGAGGTGTCTAAAATGTAGTTTTGCTTGCCTATTCCGTGTCGATGTCCTAAAAGGGTTTAATTGAATTGGTGTTGGTGTAAATGGTGGGTCTGTTTGGTGAGTCTATTTGGTGAGTTTAATTGGTGAGTCAATATGGTGAGATTATTAATTATTTGGTGATGGTGAGTTAATTAATAGAAATGGTGAGTCTATTAATTATTTGGTGATTGGTGAGTATATAAATTATTGGTGAGCAATATAAATACGTTTATGATGATGTCGTGAGGTGATTGTGATGTTTATGATGCATATTAATGGTGAATATATCTTGGTGATTGGTGAGTATATAAATTATGGGTGAGCAATATAAATACATCATTCGGTGTTTGGTGTCATGGTGCATAGTCATGGTGTCGCATAATCATATGCATTTCTGGTGAATAGGCCTCGGCCTCCTAAAATATTTTGGTGTTTGGTGAATGCCCTCAAGGCAATTTTGGTGAATAGGCTTCGGCCTTATTATAAATTTTGGTGAATGCCCTCAAGGCAATTTTGGTGAATGGATCCACATGCATATGCCCAGTGGAGTTTTGGGTTGCATTTCATACATTGCATACACGTCCTGTGTTTGATTGCGTTTCCTTAAACTAATGGTATAACTGTATTCTGGGTGTAACTGTATTTGGTGTGACGGTACTCGGTGTAATAGTATTCGGCGTAACTGGATTTGGTGTAACTGTATTATTGGTGATTATCTTGGTGATTAATTGGTGATTATCTTGGTGATTAATTGGTGATTATCTTGGTGATTAATTGGTGATTATCTTGGTGATTAATTGGTGACTATCTTGGTGATTAATTGGTGATTATCTTGGTAATTAATTGGTGATTATTTTGGTCGACTATCTTGGTGATTAAGTGGTGATTATAAATTAATGGTGTGCGTGAATATGGTTGTAATTGGGTGTTTAGTTGCCTTCTCTAAATGATGCATATCTTATTCGTTATTACTTATGAAATGAGACTCACCCTACTGCTTTTATGTTGCTTCTTATGTCGGCAACGTGCAGGTGATAGCGAGTGAAGGTGATCTAGCACCTTCTTTCCTAGTAGGTCGAGTCAGCTCTGATACGTAGCACTCGGGAGGGTTGTCCTTGTGTCTTTCCTTATGTGTTATGTATATGCCGTTCTAAGTTGTAAACCTTTTGAAGTATGATTGCCAAGTTAAACCTTTTGATCTACGCTGCATGTTTTTGAAAAGAAGTTAGTTATAATTAAAGTACTCTGTTTGCGAAGTGGTTTTCCGGTTCGAAAAATGTGACACTCTTTTGGCGCGAAAAACTCTGATATTTTTTTAAATAACCGTTGGGTAGAAAAAGGGGTGTTACAATAGTCACAACCAATAATATAACGTTTCCACGAGGATTGTTTTGATTAACTTCCGAGTTTTCAGGTTAGTGCTTGAGTTAATGAGTAAAAATAAAAATAAAAGCGAGCTAAATTTATCATGGTGAGAACACTGAAAATTAAGCGAATTTAACAGTAAATAGTAAAAAGGGTCTGGTAAAAATGGATGGTAAATTAGCCAAGACTCAGTTCAATAATTTTTCCCCAATTGACACGTTCCTATGAATGCTACTATTTTAGCACCTGCATGAAGAATATAAATTTGGGCTTTCCTGTCACTGTTAAACAGAATGTTGCAAAGATTCCCTTATTCCTAAGCTCTCATTAGGTCAATTCTATAGTTTTTATAGCATGATTCAGAACACACTATTGTTTTGGTGTAATATTCCTATCTTTACAAAGCTAGATAATATTCCTATTATCCAGACTACCATATTACCTTGTGAAATCGGTGATTGAACTCCTTCGGGTAGTCAAACCACATTGCAAGCTTCAACAAAAAGAACCCCAAAAATGGAATTTTAGCAACCAAAAATGGAGATGAACAAGGAAAAACGTGATGGAGGGTGAGAGTGGCGGCTGCGTCTGATTATCCGTGGGAAATTTCGTGTCTAGGGTTTTGTGCAAAAAAAGGGATTGTCTTTTTAGGGTAAAAGGTTTTGTTTTAATTACTTTCTCTCTCCTATGGCCCCACAAACAATGAGCATCACCCAATAAAAGAATAAGCATCTGACCCATTGACCACAAAAAGCTTAAACACATCAAAAACGCAGGGACCACTGTGGGAGTGAGAAAAGCCTTGTCTTATAGCGCATTTATTTTACAATTTTGCACAAGCCGAAATAGTGCTCCCATAGCAGTGAAAATCGCACCCGATCTTGCACACTTTAAAACTTATTAATTCCAAACAAAGGGAACTAAAAGTGCCCAAAACACATTTCATCCACTAAGATCAATAAAATTAAATTTCCAAAACAGAAACCTTAATTTTTTACACAAACTACTCTTAGATGGCCATAATTCAAATTAAAAGAGCACTAATAACTCTTATTTCTAAGAGTCATCAAGCACCACTTCAAAGGGTACCCCTCATTCAACTGGAAAAGGTAGAAGAAGAGGAGGGCCTTGGCAAAGATGCCGTAATACAAACATACGAGCTTAAAGCCTCGTATAAACGCCCAACTGTTAGGATGGAGCTGCAAGGGAGCCAAATTGAGCCAATCAAGCACTTCTCGCTCAAAGACTGTGAATGGCCGTTGAGTGTCTCTAATACACCATTGTGTCGTACAAACACATGTGGTCAAAACGATCATCAGGTTAGACATTTAATACTCTCTTGTCGGGCTGGTAGAAATCAAGATGCACCATCCCCTTGTAGCGCTAGTTCCTAGCAACAGGGGAATCGATTTGCGAAGAGTGTCGATATCCTCCGTCCTCCGTCCTTCGGTAGGTCAATCCTATGTCAACAGATAAATCAACCAAGGAATAATCACGAGGACGACGAACCTTGATCCAATTCTTCTTTGGCTTGTGGAGAGATAACACGACCTCTCCTGGATACGCCACCGGAACACTGCCACACTCAACGTCCGAAATTTCTCGAAAAAAAACTTCTTTCGCTATGCGTGTATCGTCGGCCTGCATGGTGGGGACCTCTTTGGAAACTTCCTCAACCATGTAGGTTGACGGAGGGGAGAGTCCATCAGCGAAGAAAATCAGGAAGAAGAAGAGGAAGACAAGACTATAGTTCGTTTCTCATGCAAAATGACATAGAGGTGAGTGGGTTCAGGCTCCATAAACAAAAATGAACTAGATAAATAACGGGGAAGAGAAAACTGAAGCCGACCACTGCACGCAGGCGAGATAAGAACGACCTCTCATGGAAATTCGGGTACACAGGTCAGCATAATCGAGTCCCTGGGACGGTCCCCTCGGTCTACCCCAAGTAGCACCTTGAAACCAGATCCACACTCATGAAGGGGTCGGAACTAACCCTAATTCCCCCAACTTGCTGAACAAGCAACGACTCTATAGTGGACGAAGATCTCGCTACTATCATTATTACTTCCCTTGCAGTAACTTACGCTCCAAGCAGCGTATGCCTCCAGCAGGTAGGGTTAGCTCCTTGGGCACCCAATAACCCTGGACGGACCATCTATAAATAGGGGTTCTCAACCCCAGGTTTGGCAGAGCTATTTAGCTCATAAAACTCTGTCTATTTACTCTCCTCTCTTTTTTTGACCAAAATTATTTTTCTATCCTCTCTTAAAAAGCCCTAATACTAACTTAGGCATCAGAGTGTCTTACATGGGACGCCTCCTACGCGTGGAGACTCGAAGACAGCAGCCGTTGTACCAGGAGGAGAGCCACCATGCAGATTCCAGCATCAACAATTGTAGGTATACTAAAAAAAAGAAACTAACTACTAATATAATATTATTAACCACAACTTGAACTCGATTAATTAGGATTTCTAGGTGTTCAACTAGTTGTCGATTGGAATACCAAGAAATCGTAATTATTTCTATAAATCATGGTAATTATTTCTATAAATCATCGTGATTGACCATCTTTTTTTAGTCGAAAAATTGTTTATTTTAATGGATTTAATTTATATACAGTATAAGTGGTTTACACTATCTATCAATTACATGTTGACTTATCATTGAAAACATATTAGTGAAGTGGTAACCAACAATTAGGTAACTGGTAACCAACGATTCTATGAAGTGTGATTGATTGTGGTCGTAAAAACTTATAGACCGTATATATATATAAATTAAATTCTATTTTAATTCCTCTAAAAAAAATGTCCGCGGTGTTGCGGGTGTAGACACGTGAACACATGGTTGGCTATCGAAGTAATTTTGCATCCAAACTCAAAAGGTAGTTCACCGACGCATTAATATAGTGGCTCATGTGCGATGGAGACCCAATGTTGTTGTTGTTGTATGTTTGTCAAACACCTAAATTTCTGCCAAATTTAAGGACAAAATTAATAACAGCAACCGGATTTTGAATTTATTCCAATAAATAACTAATAGAAAAAGAAATGAGAGACATAAGAAAGAATGTTAAAAAGAGAAGAAACTAAAAACATAATGTAAGTGAAGAAAATAAAATCAAATTTGTGTACATAAGATTTCTCTCAAACAAAATAACACTTATTGTGGGACAAATATTTTATAAAAGAGAAATGTTAGATGATAAGAAAAGAAAAGTAAGAATAACAAAGCAAGACATAGTGTTAGTTGGTGCCTACAATTAAGCTTTCAGTATATTTCTTAAAAAAATTATTCTTACTAAATAGCAGTGTTTTTTATAAAAAGGGTAATTTTAAAAACTAATTTTAGATGTAGTGGTATAATTCCTTATTCCACGTGGAATGCGGTTTTATTCCTTTTATAGTCAACAAAATTGGTAAAGAGTGCTATAAATAAAAGAAGAAGAAGAAGATTCGAAATGGCCAAGTGTGACTACCTAGTTTATTCACATTGACTCCCTCCCTTCCCCTCTTTGAATCAAGAGACAAATGAGCTCCAAAAACAACTTGTTGTGGAATACTAGAATCTCAGTGAGCATATTGATTTTGCTGTCATGTTGTTTATTAATATTATCATCATCAGAGCCAAGAATATCAGAAGCTGGACTATACTGTGGCAGAAGCAAAGCTCCACTAAAAGCGAACTACATCCCAAGTTTCATAAAAGAAATGGAGAGTCTGTCAGAGTTAGTAACAAACCACAAGTGGGGAACTCACTCTATGAAAGGATCTTCCAATATTCCTCCAATCTATGGCTTAGCACAATGCTTTAAAGATCTCTCACACACTGACTGCCTACTTTGCTATGCTGCTAGCCGCACTAAACTCCCTCGCTGCCTCCCTTCCCTCTCTGCTCGTATCTACCTTGATGGCTGCTTCTTAAGGTATGATAACTACAGCTTCTATTCTGAGGATACTGATCCTTTCAGGGATACTGTTAATTGCACCTCTCTTTTTGGTTTCCCTGTTGCTGATTCAGAGAGGTTGGAGCTTGAGAAGAGTGTTGGTAGAGTGGTGGATGGTGTTGTAAGGGATGCTGTTGTTGATGGTGGATTTGGTGTGGGTGAATTTCAAGGTGTTTATGCTTTGGCTCAGTGTTGGAACACTCTTGGGACTCATGGGTGTAGAGATTGTTTGATGAAAGCTGTGAGGGATCTCAAAGGTTGCTTGCCAAATAGAGAAGGTAGGGCATTGAATGCTGGTTGTTATTTGAGATACTCAACACATAAATTCTATCAACCTCCTCCTGCTGCTGCTACTGCTACAAATAATAATCATAAGTATTTTCATTCTGTTAATCAATTTTCCTATTCAATTTTCATACTGAGTTTTAATTTTTCAGGAACTTTAAGAAGAAGAGGAGCTATAAATATAATAGCAGCAGTGCTAGGACTAGTTGCGGTGATAATGCTGGCTTTCTCTGCCTCTTATGCACTCTTCAAAAAATTGTCAAACCTAAAAAAAGGTCAAACAAACTAAAAAGATTAATTTGTGAATTTTTGTGTTAAACTTTCTTATGCCTGTCTGTGATTGATTGATTGATTGATTATTTGTCTCGTGCATTCATTCATTCAGAAAACGACAATAATATTACCAAGTCGAGTTTGAATTACAAATATGAAACTCTTGAGAAGGCAACAGATTACTTCAATTCTTCAACAAAAATAGGCGAAGGAGGATCTGGTTCAGTTTTCAAAGGTATTCTCCCTAATGGAAATGTTGTTGCAGTGAAGAGATTGGTCTACAATAACAGGCAATGGGTAGATGAGTTCTTCAATGAAGTAAATTTGATTAGTGGAATTGAACACAAGAATCTTGTTAAACTATTGGGTTGTAGCATTGAAGGCCCTGAGAGCCTCCTTGTGTATGAATACATACCCAACAATAGTTTAGATAAATTTATCTTTGGTAAGCTCTCTCTCTCTCTCTCTCTCTAGTCTCTACATCTCTTTCTCTTTATGAAACTACACAATCCGCTTTTTATTTCTCTTTCAGAAAAGAGCAGAACTCCTCAGATTCTAAATTGGAAACAGCGGTTTAATATAATTCTTGGAACAGCAGAAGGGCTTGGTTATCTTCATCAAGGTTGTAAGATAAGAATGATCCATAGAGATATAAAAAGCAGCAATGTTCTTCTGGATGAGAATCTGGGTCCTAAGATTGCAGATTTTGGGCTTGCTCGCTGTTTTGCTGCTGATAAAACACATTTGAGTACTGGAATTGCTGGAACACTGTGAGTCGACCCTTCATTCTCTCCTAGTAAATTAATTTCTCTAATATTTTCTTTTGTTTCTGGAGCAGAGGTTACATGGCTCCAGAGTACCTTGTCCGAGGACAACTTACAGATAAAGCAGATGTCTATAGTTTTGGAGTACTTGTTCTGGAGATTATATGTGGAAGAAGGAATAATGTCTTCAGAGAGGACTCTGGCTCACTACTACAAACTGTAAGTAAGACTGCACTGCATGTATAATCAATCATTTGGATTAAAAATAATAATTATTTATTAATACCATATGAACTAAACAACAAACTTGTTTACAGAATTAGTTGACACCTGCAGGTTTGGAAACTTCACCGATCAAACACATTAGCTGAGGCACTT
Source organism: Astragalus membranaceus (assembly GCA_039519185.1). NCBI lineage: Eukaryota > Viridiplantae > Streptophyta > Magnoliopsida > Fabales > Fabaceae > Astragalus > Astragalus membranaceus. Next base: position 47,333,271 of record CM076854.1, on the reverse strand, counting down.
GATTCTTGTTTGGGAGATGATTTTCCTGAAGCTGAAGCATCAAGGGTCTTTCAAATTGCCTTGCTTTGCACACAAGCTTCTGCTTCCTTGAGGCCATCCATGCTCCAAGTTGTTGAAATGTTAAGTAATTCAAGTGTCCAAGTTTCCATACCAACTCAACCTCCATTTTTGAACATACACTCCACTTACTCAGCTTTCTATCCAATGCATTAAGGAACAAGATTGGACTTTCATACACTTACTCAGACTCCACTTCCTCCCGTAGCGTAACTCCCATTGATTAAGGTTTTAAATTGCAATTGCGCAGACATGACTTCAAAAACCATTACGTTGCGGCGGCAAATGCGCCCACAATTGCAGTTGCCAACCCATCGTAGCACCTGAAGAATCATTATGTTACTGGCGCAATTGTACTTGCATATAGCAATTTTAAATCATCATGAGCTTGATTGTTTACAACATATATTTCATGTCCATCCATATGTTGTTTATAGTAAGGAAAAAGTGAAAGATTAGAGGTAACAATTTCAAATTTTATCTGCAAAACTTGTGTCACATGTTTAAAAGGCCCATGGTTCACTAGCTGATCCAAGGTAGAAAGATGAGGAACAAAGTCCACTGATTTGTAGTGTCTGGATTTCTCTAGGTCACAAATTTTCAATTTATTGATGTTTCTGGGTCGTTGATTTCTGCAAAACTTGTGTCACAAATTTATTGCTGATTTTGGGTTGTTGATTTCTTTATACTATTTTTTGTTCAAGATTTTTCTATACTATGAATTTAAGCACCCCACCCCCCAACTCCCATATTATTATTTATATAACTACATTATATGCAGTGGCGGACCTAGGTTAGTCTCAGGGTTCAGTTGAATCCCCTGGAAAAAAAAGTGTGTACTAGTACTCCTTTATAAATCTTTTTTAAAACTCCTGAAATTTTAAATTTGCACTAGTATTCTTAAATTTGCACCCAATTTGCACCCAATTTTTAATAAATTTGTTTTATTATTCTCTGTAAGGGACTATTTCTAAATCTTTGTGAAGTAATTGTACCGATATCACATATTTTTACGGACTACTTCTTATTTTTAATATACTTTAGGACTTAAATAGGAAATGACGTGTAAACTTAAAGACTAATTTGGCGATTTACTCTTAAATAAATTTGGAGTTAAACAACTTGATTCCTTAATTTTAATAAATTGAGTGAGGATAATTGAAAAAAATTTAAACGATAACCAACACTTTTTATAATGAATTTTTTGAACCCCCTAGCCTAGGGTCCTGCGTCCGCCACTAAATATGATTGATCAGGACATGCCAGTCCTGCGCCAATAAATCACGAATATTCTCCTCAATCGATGCGTAGTGATGACATTGCTGCACTGGCTCTCTGATGACGAAAATAGAGTTACTCGAATCAGAAAAGCAAAGGAGTGATGACATTGTTGCACTGGATTCCAAATGACATATCGAGGCTCTCTGTCAGGCACCTGAGACTTTGTAAAGCAAGATTGCAAATTGGCAGCATGATTATATATCTCCCTTTTGAGTTTGTAGAGATCAATAGGATCATTAGCAATGCAGCAGTAAGCTGTTGCAATAAACAGAAATGATTGAGTACCTGATGTACCATGGTACATCCATGTAGAGGGGGAATTAAATTGAAAAAACTCAGTGTCATTGAAACCAATGGACATCCTTATATATCTGAGATAAGACAATACGATCCCGGAGGCAATGTAGAACATCCTTTGGTTCATTGTTGCACCTGCTACAAATAGCTGTGTTATGCATACCCCTCGAGTGAAGCAAATGAGTTGTTGACAGAGAATTGTGGCAGGCTAGCCAAACGAAAAATTTGATCTTCTCTAGAGCCAGAGTTTCCAAATCCAGTTCCAAGAGCTTAGAGGATGATTTGCAGTTACGGCCCTATTATCCCTGGTGTGCCAGACATAATCTGCCATGGTAGTGTATTTTCCATCAACTTGTCCCGAACGCAGCCATCTGAGATACTGTTCTGGAGACAGACCTGCATGGAATTATTTGGGCCATTTTATCACTGAGGAAGGGGTCTCCACTGATCATGCCAAAATTGAAGATGTAAGTGCTTTGCCACTGCTTGGGGACCTCAAGCAATTACGTGGTTTTTTGGGGCTAGCTGGCTACTATCGAAGGTTTGTCAGAAATTTTGGCACCATAGCTAAGCCTTTAACTGAAATGTTAAAGAATGATTCATTTTTTGGTCAAAAGCATCCACTCCAGCTTTCACTACTCTCAAGAATGCCTTAATCAACGCCCTTGTGCTCAAACTCCCCGATTTCACAAAGAAATTTACAGTTGAGAACGATGGCTCTAGTAAGGGAATTGGAGCTGTGTTGATACAAGATCAACATCCCATTGCTTATATAAGCAAGTCTTTGGGCCCTAAACAACAGGCACTTTTCATTTTTGAAAGGGAATTACTTGCGATCATTTATGCAATTCAAAAGTGGAGCACATACTTAGCCCATGCCCTTTCATTATCAAGACCGACTAGAAAATAAAGTTAGTGGCCTGTTAGCGCAATTGGTACAATATGTAGTATCCAATAAACTTTTGATAAAATTAATATATTTAGTAACTGATGGCTATTTACGCCCCGTTTAATTGGTAAACAATGCGTACCTTAGATTTTGGGCTTTCCTTGTGCTATGGACCTAATTTGTTCTTACTTCCAAAAAAAATACACTATAGCTAACTGCACCTCCCTTTTTCATTTCCATCACCCATTTCATTTTTTCTAAAAAAATATACTAATATCCTACTTAGTCCTTTTAAATGCAAATATTTTTATCACAAACAAATGAATAAATGTTAATAGAAATACCAACATACAAATATTTTCTACTCAAAAACCAGATAGTTTTATATTCTCTCTGCAGACACGTATGAGGAGTTAAGCGCATATATATATATATATATATATATATATATATATATATATATATATATATATATATATATATATATATATATATATATAAATAAATAAAATTTAAGTTCTTTATTTATAAACCTGTATTTTCTTAATTCATAATAAAACGGAAAAATAGATATTTCTAAAATTAATATTTTTTTTTCACAATTAATTGAAAGGTAACCTTTCATGTCGTGAGGTGCTAATAATCTCTCCACGCATAATCGACTCTTGTACTCAAATCTGGTTCAAAGACTCTTATCCATTTTAAAAGGGATTTATTTATGAATGTTTGTCCTATGTAATTAAACGTTGATGATGGTTCCATTCAAGGCCACAAGGTGGATGATATACATTCACATCTTAACTTATTTGGTTTGCTGGAAAAAACTATATTAATTGGCCTATCAATTCGCGAACTTTTGCATAAACAATGGGGCATTTGTTTGGGAGACTTAAAGAGGATTCCAAGGAATCTAGGTTGGAAATGAAATATTCCTATGTTTGGTATGAGAAAAAAAAAAGTGCATTCCAAGGAATGATGGCTAGTCCGGAAACCTTCTTCCCATTTTTGTTGGAATCTGATGCCTCCCATAAACGGTGGTAATCTTTCATTCCAGAATGGTTTCACTTTTTAGCATAAAATTACATTTCTAACCCTCACTCATCCCACTCACCCACTACATTAATATATATATATATATATATATATATATATATATATATATATATATATATAATTTATTTACAAAATACATTATTACAAAAGATTATTGTAAAAAAAAGTATTAATAATCACTTCAATTTTATACTTTTGTTTCACCTTTAATAATTTAGGAAGTTAAAATAACATGTCATATAAACACGGGTATTTTGATAATTACAATGTTTATTCTCAGGAATGTATGGTATAAACCAAACATGTTTATAAATTGTTCCCAAGAATTGGATCCCTGAGCTTGTAACTAACCAAACATGTTTTAGAAAATACTCAGCAATCACATTTCCAATCATCGGATTCCTGAGCATGTGATTCTTTGGAATGTAATTGCTAACCGGGAAACAAACGCCCTTGAAAGATAAAAGCCAGACCTTCTCGGCCAGTCGGACTTCAATCTATTGCTTTCGAAAAACTTCATTATTCAATCTTTGAATTGCACAACAACCGAAAGTAAATCTATGACTGAAAAATATAACAGATATAACCAACTGCAATGTAATGGTTTCTGATTACAGAAAGACCAACACAATGATCACCTGTGAGAGTCATTTCCTAAAGACCCTCTGTTTATGTTAAAGGGTACATTTGTAAATAGGCTTTTTTAGGCTTTTGAATATTTCAAATGAAGAGATGACTTGCTGTTACAGGTAATTAGATGCTGTAACTGGCTACAACAGGTTACACTAGGAGCAAATGTTTATAAGCTGTGCAAATCAGAATTTGTAAAGAAATCAATCTAGAGAACCTTGTGTATGGATCTTATCTTCTAACAGTTTACGTTAGGATAAAATGTGTTAAACTAGGAGTCATTTCCTGGACCAAATTTATCCTATCATTTGTAGTAAATCTTTGTTTATCTAATAAAAGTTTAGATTTTCCTGTCAAAAAAACCAACATAAGGATTATGTAAGCAAGAGAACATCCACGTAATATGGACTACACTAACCGCAAGTCTGCAACCTCGCAGTGCCAAGTGTCAACTGTTCCCTGAAGCATTACAAGACCTTTTCAATGAATAAAATTTGCAACAGTCAACAATTTCTTATGTCCCCATCTTAAAGAAAATCAGAGAAAGGAAAATACACTCCTAAACCCGAGACAAGACTCTATTTGCTTCATTTGGCCTGTAGTTTCCAAAGAACAGTTCTGTGTTTTTATTTCAATTGAATTTGACTTCTCTTTCTTTGATTCTATTGAAGAGCAATGCTGCTTTTTACACGGCTGTTCAAAGCTTCCAGGATCCGACGACCGTTTTTTCTCCTTGGACGCTGAAAAACTAACAATTGGAACAAAGTTGGACGATTGAAAAGAATCCGTGCTTAAAATGCCCTTTGTAATGCTTAGTACTCCATTTATGCAACATGAATCTTCAGATTTCTTACGTTTTTCCTCTGTATCAACTTGAATACTGGAAGAATAGTTTTCCACAATAGCAGATGTAACCATATTCTGAGTGACCAGGTCTGAGAAATTTGTCTTTGTTGCCATCCCAAAATCAGCGTTCAAGGAACTGGGATGGTTCTTTGAGAAAAGTTTCGTTTTGTGGATTATTGACTCCATGGAATCAAGCTTACTAAAAAGGGGAAAATCTTTAGATTTTCTCCGTATATGGTCAAAGATTGTTTCTTCAGTTGATTTTTCATAACTTCTTGCTTCGGGTTCAGGAAAGAAAACACCTTCAGCAATGAAAGAAATTACATTGACGTCAGAAAAAAAAGCAAAAAAAAAAAGTGATTGCAAAATCACATGCTTGTAAAAAGGTGTACCTTTACCAACTATACTGCTCACGCTATTTGAGTTTTCAGCTGTGTTGTGATCATTTAAAGTCAGACAAAGGTTGATATCATCCTCTTCTGCCTTTCTGAGTTCAGAAGGCAAATTGACATCATTTTCTCCAGGAACTTTGTCATCATCATCCAAAACAATTACCTCATGACGACTGTAAGACCTTTTCTCACGGCCATGACTTCTTGCAAGAAATACCTCCACTGATGGGCAGCGAATATTACCAAATGCAGGCAAGACAGAAAAGTTTCTGGCTTTCTCCCGTATGTGGTCAAATACTGTTTTCTCCGTGATGATTTTGTATTTGTCTTCTTCAACCTCGAGAGCACGCCCACCTTCCACACAGAATCAATAGGTGAAGGGAAGAATGTTTTTGAAAATCCTATAAGTTAATAAAATCATATCTGGAGTGCTACCTTCTTCTAACTTTTCATCCAAGAGGTCGAAACTTGGGCTGCAAATAGAAGAGCACTATTAGGATTTCGTTCTTCAAAAACCTATGCTTCAACAGCAAGAAAATAAACATCGATAGCATTTCAAGGGAAGATGAATTACATGGAATCACTTCCCTCCCAGTCCTTGCTCCAAGTGCTTGGTTCTTTCTCCGGTATATAGGGTACATTTATGCTGTCATCATGGATGACAAATATCTCTTCAGGTGGAGGAAAAGAAGCCTGCTTCCTGTTTCTTTTTAAAATCACACTTGAATTGATCTCTTTCTTAAGGAAAAGCTTGTGGTGGATATCAATACCAACTGTAGGATCGAAACTGAGGAGTTGAGTTACAAATTCTACAATGTAGATGAACTATATTGGTGAAGATTTATAATTTAGAGATATATTAACCGCATCTTACTATATTCCTCAAATACAAAATCGGCTTTGATAGTCTGCTTCCCTTGTGAGATGTGCACAAGAACTGTTGCACTGTATGGGCTGCAATAAGAAAAGAATAATGATCCCATCTTAAGATGTGTCGGAAAAAAAAAAGTAGGAAGCAGAAGAGCATCTGACAATAAGACAGTAAGAGATGAGATATAATTTAATCATCTAAATCGAGAGTTTGGATCCTCAAAAGTACTAGAGAGAGTGACACAAACAAAAGATAATAACATTTATTACATTTATTATTATATTGTATGTGTCACTCTCTCTCGTAGTTTGTCTCACAAGTACTTGTGTGGATCCAAACTCCTAAATCTGAATGCAACCAACCCAAACTGTATTCGTAATATATGTAGTAATCAAAACTGTTTAGTGTTTACAATATCCACTCAATAAGATATCATACATTATTACAACATGCAAGCAAACAAATTCTCAAGCATTTTACAAGTGGAATGCTCTAAAAAATAAAGCCAAGGTTTAATTTCATGCACCTCGAGAATTGATCAACCCTGCAGCAGCAATTTGCAAAACATCAAAATGTGAGTAGATGAGGAAGGAAAAATTTGTGCAAATAGTTTCCACAATACTAATGAGTCAAACCATCAAGGACACATGTTTGACAGAAGTTGGTGTACACTATCAAGTCATAAAATCTGAACTTTTAAGTCATCATCACCTAATTTTTTCATGAAAGAGAATTTTGTTGTCTTCTTCCGAACCAATGATCTGTGACAAAGAAATTTGGGCAACTAATTATAATTATTAAATGCTTAATAGTTTCCTTAGAGAAAAATCAGATAACACACCATATCAGCATAATGTCTTTTAGCCGACTGGCCTGATTGTGATATCCTAGTCAACGTTACTACTAGCTTGGAAATTCCTTGTGTATGGCTTTCTATTTCTGCAAGCTGCACATCAATTTTTGGAGGTAGCGATAGGAGAGAATCCTTAATATGGTTACCAAATGGGTACTTTCTACCAGTCACTATCTCTAGTTTCCTTGGGTCAGCTTCAGCGAGTGCTTCAAACGATTTAATTTGCATTGAATGCAGTGCCTGGAAAGAACATCAGATTAAGAAAATCAAGCGATTGAACGATATATACAATTAGCAATTATTTACGGTATTAATAACATCAAAAAATCAATTAACCTTACCTTTGCTGTAACCATCCCAATTCCAGGTAACTGTTTTAAAAGGTATGGACTTTCATCCCAAAGTTTCTGGTCAAATGATTTGGCTAGAAGGGCTGAATTCAAAGCTCCTTTATAATTCCTTTTATGAACAAAATAGTCTTTCATGCATTTTGCAATTCTACATCCATTTGAGCATATGGAATTCATGTCCTGTAGCATAAAGTTGACTTTATTACTAAGACTCAAGATTTTTTTCTGGGTAGTTAAGAATTAAATATGTTGACCTGTAGCAAAAAATACTGATGTTACAATGCCACACCTGAATTAGAGATAGGTCACGGATTAAAGGATCACCAGTGAAACAGTCATTTGCTAAGATAAATATCTTTTCTTCTCTTGTTTGAATGCGCTTTTTCTTTTTCCCTTTATCTCCAAGAATGTGGAAACGAAGCCGGCCATCTTTGTCAGCATTGATCTCGTTTAATATCTTCTTCTCATTGCGCCTGAGCTGTATCCCTTTATTTTCCAGATAATAACAATATCAATAATTAATGCAGAAACAGCATGGCCTAACATAAAAAAGGTGCAACACATATATCCGCACATGCAATTTCTTCTGCATAGCACACAACACGAAGTGCATCTTCTAAACTGCAGTTTTCTGGAGTCTGCATTATATGCTTCATTGTGTCAAATCTCAAATAGTACTTTGTCATTAACCTTCCAGGATCTAAGGCAGAAACAGAAAAATATCAGTGACCAGTTAGGATTTAAACTATTCACAAATACATCAGGATTACTAATTATTCTAGGATTCTTGAATATATACATACCTAATGGTCTCAAGAGGAATCCATCTTCATCAACCCAGACCATTTGATACTGTGATAACTCCTTAACTTTCTGAACACAAATCTCTGTGGTAACTTAGCATCAATAATTTGAGGGAAACAGTAGTAGAAACTATGTTGGAGAAAGAGAAATCGATACAGTAGGAAATAGAAAGTTAAAAAGACAACTTGATGATGACAATTGTACCTTGCACATGCTTCTCTAAATGGCCGTCAGAAATTCCTTTCTCAATTGCGTAGTTCTTGGGGTTCTTGTGCATTAAAAAATTCTTCAGATGGGATGGATAAAAGCTAAGACAAACCTAAGAGAAATCTTTGCTCACTTACCCTTTTCATTCTAACATACAAGTATGAGCATTTCATCCATTCAATTGCTTTTGTGATATCAGATACTGTCAGCTGAACGATTTCCGCAAGTAAATGCTCCGTCACACATGAAAGCAGTCTATACTAAACCAAAATCAATTATCTGAACAGGATAAATGCACGATTTTCAAAGAATATGTGCAATATTCAAGCACAATATACTTTTTGCAACAAAGAAAGAGACAGTCTTACTGTGATTCCACCACTTCACACCCATTTAAGAGATTCTCATACAAATGAACCTGGAGTGTAAAAATATGTAAGAGAAATAAGAGCACATTTGAAAGATCAGACTTCGTAACCAAAATTGGAGAACTTGGGACTGTAAAAGTAAAAAAGCATCCTGAAGGCCAGTGCCCATAAAAGATAGAAAATCAGGGAGAGAGGAGAGGAGTAGGAAATATATCTTCAAGTAACATAGTTCACCGTTTCTCTCCTTGTCATGATTATAACCAAGCCTGTATCATCAAATGGTGGTCGGCCTGCCCTTCCGCACATCTGTACAATAAAAAGTTTAGCCCAAATGTAATAGAGTAGAAGAGATAGAGAAGTTAGTTTACAGTTCGTTTTGTACAGCTGTCAATTTGTCGGACAGCTATTGGTAGAATCCAGAAATTCAAGAGAACTAAATTGTATATTCTTTAATGAAAAAGATGAGCTCAAGAGCTCTACAATGGAGGAAACCAGAAACTAAAACCAGAGTCCTAGACTCCTATCCCAAAGAGAGAATCTCTCCTAACCAATTCATTAACAAACTTCACAATACCCTTCACTCGCCTACCCTCTACCAATTTATATTGGTTGCATCCCCTTACAGAATCCCACTCTCACTGCCACGTCACTTATAATTTTCCTCCTATACCCCAACACTAGGCGCCTGATCCAATTTCACTTGACCCATGGACCTTGGTGTCCTATCACTGTCACCCCCTTGTGAAACAACCTTATCCTCAAGGTTAGAAGTAGTTTTTATTACTTTTCTTACATCAGGGAGAGACATTAACATGCTTGAGACCCAAATAGGAATGGGCTTGTTAAGGGAACTAAAGTTGGGCAGCATCTCTGTTTGGATTTCAAAAATATTTCCTTTGTCGAATACAAAATTGATCAAACCATAGAATATTAGGGAGCACCCCCAGTAGTAACTTCCATAGGAAAAATGGATGGGTTTGGTTGATATTGAGTTTCCGTCAGTTTCTTCCATGCATGATGTGCTTCCCTATCATTTGCTTATCCACTTGAAAGAACTTGCAATCAGCTTGAATTTCAATAGCTCCACGACCCATGTCCAGCAGCTCTTTGCAAGTATGCATTGTTATCATATGTCAGAATTGTGGGATTTGTCAACTAAATCAGAAAACACACCCACTTTGCTGAACAACATTTCTTTTTCTCTTTGTTTTTGGGGTATCTCCAATTGGTATAATTCAGCCCAACATGTAAGTGCATGCCAGAGAGGGAAATGTCTACTTAAGAAATTTCAACTAATCCAAGTTCCCAACAAAGGACATGGTGCAACCTATCACTTCCTTGGTACTGCATCTTGAACCCCATTTAGATATGTTAAGTTACTGAACCATAAATCCAACCAATCTCTTTTCCCCATTCATTATTCTCTTCATACCCACAATTAATTACATGAATGGCCTCCTTGATCAGCGTTGAAGGATCTGTAGACTCGGGATCTGTTGTTCCTCATCACTAAAACGCACCTGTAGTTGAATTGGTGGGCGGTGGTGATCATCAAATAGGAAGCTAGCCACCTTACCCTCAAACAATGATGCATCATATAGCTGCTCTAAGCAAGGATTATATGAAGGAGTTTTAGAAACGTTGGGCCTCGTTGGAAATGAAGATATCTTAGATAAAAGAAGGAAGGGATTGTGTTTCACTTGTGATGAAAAACACTCCCCTTTATTTGACTTCATTAGTAGAGCACTTAAAGTTGGAGGTGGAACCCACAGTACCCTATTTGGAAAAGGTGGGAAATAGTAGAAAAATAAAAACTAGTGGAATATGCAGGAATGTTAAGGTGGTGCTTCAAGGGGTGGAATTCAGACATGATCTCTATAGATTTGCACTGGAGGGGAAAGATATCATGTTGGGAATAGAGTGGTTGGAGGGATTAGGGAATATATGGCCAATTTTAAATATATGGTAATCACAATTAAGAAGGATGGGAGGAAGTACACCTTAAAAGGGGATGCTACTTTGTCTAAAGGGGAGGTTTCGGCCAAACCCATACTGAATGACGTGGAAGACAGCAAAGAGGGGTACTTGGTGGAATGCAGAATGACCCGAGCATAACTAGAGTTACAACAACAGGCTGTTACAAGAGGTATATTGGAGGAGTTTGAGGGGGTATTCGAGAAAAGTGTAGGGCTACCATCCAATCGGAGACAAGACCATTCTATCGTGTTGAAGGAAGGGGATCAAATCCCTAATTTGAGACCCTACAGATATCCCCATGTTCAAATAAATGAGAAAGAAAAATTGGTGATTGATACGCTCAAAAGTGCAATTTTGGTTGTGAACAAGAAAAAGTGCAATTTTGCACAAAAAAAAGCGGAGTATCTAAGCCATATCGTCTCGGCCGAGAGGTTTTCAGCCGACCCTCAGAAGTTGGTCACCATGCACAATTGGCCTACACTAAAGGAAATCAAAGGGCTGCAAGGATTTTTGGGTCTCACCGATTATTAACGGGGTTTCGTAAAAGGCTACAGTATTGTTGCGTGCCCACTCAAAGTTTTGTTAAAGAAAGACTAGTTCAAGTGGTCACACGAAGGTGAAAGGGCTTTCAATCAACTCAAAATAGCAATGTCGTCGGTACCTATCTTAGCAACGAATTTATTCTGGAAATGGGCGCATCCGGCGAAGGTGTAGGGGCAAAGTTGTTGTAGGAGGACAGACCAGTTGCATATGTCAGCCAACAATTATCATTGAGAGCGCAACAGAACTCTGCGTAAGAACGAGAACTAATGGTCATTGTGTTGCCTGTTCAAAAGTGTTGTTATTACTTGCTGGGGAGGCCATTTATTATACGCACGGATCAAGAAAGCCGTAACTTCCTAATTGTCATCAGAAGATTGGGTGTATCAGAACGAAGCTCTCTATAAGTGGAGTTCCTTGTCTAAGAAGCGAAATATAAAGCTTAGCCTAAGGTATTATGGGCCTTTCCAAGTGGAAGAACTAATTGGTGCAGTGGCTTACAGAATTACCTTACCGGAGATTTGCAGGATCTCCATCTAGTCTTCCATGTTGGCAAGTTAAAGAAGGCAATCCCGTCTACCTACATGGCATAACCACTACCTGAAGATCTCACGGACATTGGGAGCTTCAACCTAGCATCAAAGATATGGTGAACTTGCACTATAATTAAGGCGACATGGTAGAAGTGTTGGTGAAATCGAAGTGGACTCCGGGATGTGGTAACTCATGGAAAGACGTGGACAAACTACAACAGCTACTCCCCGAGTTTCTCCTTGAGGACAAGGTGCAAGTGTAAGGGGGGAGTATTGATAGGAGGCCTATGGTAAAAAGTGTTTTTGTGAGGAGAAATAGGGAGGGAAAGGTGTAACTAATTGTAACTGAATGCGGCCAGCAAGAATAACAGATTTGTTTGTAATAGGAAGACTATAATTAGGAGGATAGAGTTAGGTAGACTTACCTTGAGAGTCAGATTGTTCTAAAAGAGTAGAGGTGCTATCGAATCACCTCTCAGTGTCTGGTTTTATACCAGTGTTCAGTAATACAGAGGCAGTGTGCCTGGCTTGAATTCCATCATTTTCTTGAGTTCTTTCTCAATTTTCTCCTTGTTAGCAGTTGATTCCTATCAGATATTTCCTTTGTCAGGGGAAATGTTCTAAACAAGTCGCTAATTGATTCCTATGTGCCTGCTCAACCTCAGATTGCAGATATTCTAACCAAGCCTCTTACTATGTCTCATTTTTGTGCTCTAAGACACAAATTAGTGTTTGTTTCTTGTCGAATATCTCTGTGAGTTTGAGAGGGAGTAATAGAGTAAAAGAGATAGAATAGTTAGTTTCTCACAGCTGCCGGTTTGACAGTGCAGCTGCCAGCACTAACAGTTACCATCGTCATTCTGTTAATGTAAAATGTATAAATACTGTGTAAAATGTAAAATGCTATCTAGCTTTATCTAAAGTTCTATAAAATGATATACTAACAACCAAATAGTGCAACTGAATGAGATGGAAAAATCATCAAGCATTGATTCTTTCAGCCATTACCCTTTTAGGTATTCACACTCTGACAGAGAATTGACCGGAGTAAACATATCTTATGATTGTGTCTGTTTGCGTTGTACGCGCAACTCTTACATGTATAATTGTATATATGAAAGAAGTCCCTCACATATATGACTTCCTGATAGCACACACGTTGATATTAAGAGCCAAAAGGGTAAACCTGTCATTTGGAGGGTTTATGAAAGGAGAAATAAGAAGAACAAATAATATAATATTTAATAGGTGGTTATTGGCAGTTATTGGTGTGTTAGTTTATATTTGAATAATTAGTTATGTGGCTTGGTGTGGCTTTGATTATAAATATGTTGTTTGTCTTTTAGGAAGTTATGTTTTGGAAGTTATTTGTAAGGTTTGGCCAGAAGTTATAACTTCTGAGAAGAGCATTGCTCTTGGGCGGTTTCCTTCGGTTACCTTGTAATCTCTACTATTATTATCAATACAAAATCGCATTTCCTTCTCATTTTCCCTTAATCATACATCTGCCATTGTTACTGTTATTGTTTCTTTGTTCTGGTTTGCATCACTTCCGAAGTACAGCCATAAATGTAATGTAATCATTAATGGTTTTCAAGATAGGGATATCATTATCTCAGGTAGTTATTTTGTACTATTGAGACTAGGGTCTAGCCCCTATTACATGGTGATGATATATCTTTAGTACTTATGGGTTAGAGTACCTCAATTGCTCTATAGTAACATACTTTTTCTATTAAAAAAAGGCTACTAAAATGTATAGGCTATGTGGACTAAGAGATAGAGAGTAAAGTAACTAAAACAAAACGCACATCTCAATCCAAGGACTATTGCATAAATTTAAAATAGTAACCAAAGAAATATTTCTAGATCACCAAATAAATACTCTATTGCTAGAGTTTATTGACAATGCCATACTTCTATCCAAGATTCAAGTTAAACATATACTGATGAAATTAATAATTGGTAATATCACTAGCCATTTTGAGATATATATATATATAACAAAATTGTGAGGTATCTTAGAAAGCAAAAAAACCTGTAATAAAGTAGAGCGGTCATATTCCATGTAAAGACCCTTTTCCTTGTTGCTGGAAATGATGAATATTTCAGCAAGTCAATTAGTAAAGAGAGGAGGCTCAGATTAGGCTTATAAAGATAGTACAATGAAGTGCATGAAATTTTTTAAAAGGTGCAACATACTAGTGCTGTGTTGATTTAATAACCACTGTATGCGCTGGTAGGTTGATTCCATGGGCTAAGGTATTTGTAGTACAAAGTACTTGGATGTCACCTCTGAGAAAAAGGCCTTCCACAATATTGCGATCTTTAAGACAAAGCCCACCATTGTGATAACCAACTGCAAGAAAAGTCATTTTCTAGAAGTCAGTATGTCGGATAAAAATCTGCTGTCCCAACATTCCAATCTCATACTCTGTCCTACCAATTAAACTTTGCCAACTCGTCGGACATCCTTGTCACACTTAACCATAGAGTAAATTGTTAATCAGCGAAAATCGTGAACGTATCCTTTGTCTTGACAAAATGTTTTCTTATGCTCCTTCTGTTGCCGCCGGTGTGCCTCGACTTCGCCATTGTCAACAGAAGCAAGTACGCTTTTTCAATGCCATGCCTGAGCGCCCCCTTTTTCCGCCGCCTACCCACAGCTCCGTCGCACCTCCTCCACTCGCATGGAAGAATCACTAATTATTCCAAAGTAAAAATCATGAAGAGGCTTGGCCTTAATCTGCGCTTGCGAGAGAACCATGTGTTGAAGTGCAGTTGATCCCATGCCTTTTTGCCAATAACCCAATCTCTTTATTTTTTCCTTTAGTTAAATACTTTAGCTTTTAACTTTTGCTGAGAAGACTTTTAAATAAAAGTAACAAGTGGATGATGTAGATCCACTATAATGACAGGAATAAGGGAGCGTTCAACCACGTTTTGGGCTAGCAGCGGCGAAACCCCGGCACCCTGATGGTAGCAGCAAGGGGCTTTCTTGAAAAAGGAAACATTCTGTAAACAAAAAACGTTCACACGATTTTTGGCCATTAATAGTTGACGCTCAAGTTAAGTGTGACATGGAATTTTAAATGAGTTGGCAAAATTTTATTGGTATGACCGAGTGTGAGACGGAATTGTTGAGAAATAGGATTCTCATCCCAGTAACTCACACATTAACCAATTTTAAATTCTAAGGTGTGTAAATGTGATTGCAGTCCCTGGCATTGTAATTTTGCAAAAACAAGATTTAGGTTTCTAGCATACCACCATAAAGAATATATGATTGCATTTGTTTGTCACTGAGTGAAAGCGAAGCCTCCCTCAGCTGATCTTGCTGTTCTCTGTTCTTAATGAATGGATTTGATTGACCAAAAGTCATGACAATTTGAGAGAGTCGCTGAGCTGCTTCTTGAGCTCCTTTTCTTGTTGAACAAAATACAAGCACAGATTTCTCTCTAGAGTATTGCATGAGAATATCTGAAATCAGTTGTACATATACAATGGTGATTTTTCTCTGTATGTTAACACCAGAGAACCGTTACAAACAATAAAGCAGTTAACTTGTAAGCTGAAGTACACTGCTTACCGAAAATATAGTTTTGAAGGCGCTGCACAGTAGTTTAAATCATAAATTAAGATAAATTTAATTGATAAAATGGATTATTCATAAGAAGCAATGAAGCATATCATAGAAGAAACGATCAACATTTTTTTGAGGGAAAAGAAACAATCAACATTAATACAAACTGAAGTTAGTCAATTTTCAACTAACCTTCTCGAATAGAAAGTCATTCTTGGCTGGGGCATAGCCTGCATAAATTAGTAGTAGACAATAATAAACGTTTTTAAACTACTACCAGGACTACAGGTCAAGAGCCCAAGACACTGAATAAATTCAACAAAAAATAAAAACTTCATATATTCAAATTAGGAGACTTTTTTTATGCCATTTTTTTCCCTGATAAAAAAAACCCATCCAACTTGATGGTTTAGATATTCATTAATGAATGAGAGATGATATGAAACTAATGTAGTTATGATTATGTTAAATTTTATTAGCGTACCAAAAACCTTGGTTGTCAGCTTTACAGGCCTCATTTCTTCTCCAAACCTGTGAACATTCATAAACAAAGACATTTATGGATATAGACTCAGCATTATAGCACAACGTCATATAAGTATGGGGAATGGAAAAACCTTTTGATGCCTTGGTCAGGAACCTTGAGCCATTTAGCTGCAATAGTGCGTATATTGCATGAAAATCTTGCCAAAGTTGTTGACATATTAATATTATTTAACTTACATAACTCTTGTTACACCATGGATTAAAATAAAAAATTACCTAGATCCTCGATATTTGGAATTGTTGCAGACAAAGCAACGAAGCGGACCTGAGCCAGAGGATTTAATTTCATTTTTGGATTGGAAGAAACAATTTTAACTCTACTAACAATTGCTTCCAGTGCAGCTCCACGTGGCTCATTCAACAGATGAACTTCATCAATTAGTAAAAGTGCTATGTCACTGAAAAAGCTCAAGCCACCACTTTCTATACCATATCTCGACACTGCATCAAATTTCTATTCATTGGAAAATAAAGTTTAGCGATCTCCTATAGAGTCAATGAGTCATTCATAGCATTTAAATGTGTGCATGTCAGTCTGCAAGGATAAAAAGACGTTTCTTGTGGTTTTAGGGATTGGGGAATATGTGCATAAACACCATAATACAATATTGAAATCTATATCCACTTAATATTTAGAGAAGAAATAAAAAAGTGAAGTAGGCTAAAGACTAAGTTGTCTTGGTCTACTTATGTTTCCATATAAGCTTCATTTGATACCGACCTCTGGAGTAGTCAGAATGATGTCCGCTTCATGTATATTCCTTGGAGTATAAGATTCATTGTCACCTGTCAGCTCCAGGCAATTTATCCCCCATGGTCCAAACTTCTGATTCCAATCACGGAGCTTTTCCTGAATTAATGCTTTAGATGGGGCTATATATATCTTGACACCATGTGAGAAGATCAAGGTACCAATAATTAGTTCATGACACATGATAATTGTAATGCTTATCAAGTTGTATGTTTCATATGACTCAGTTATTCACCATGCAGAAGGTTGGTTTATTGTTAATGTGCACCAATACAATATGAGCCCTTTTTATCTCTCCATGATCACGAACCATAACTACTAGTCAGTATGATTATTATGAGAAAAAATTTCACTGCTGACTCTTTTAAGAAAGGACTTACTGTTTTAAGAGATCCCTTTACATGTATGAATCTTCCATCTGTGTAGATGAACCTGGAGAGAAGCCTCAATATGCAAAGCTCAAAGAGTACTGTTTTCCCACTCCCAGTTGGAGCAGATATAACCATGTTTACATCGGAGTGGAAACAGATAGGAAAGCATTCACTCTGAAGTGAATTAAAATATCTGTATGCCACATAAGATAAATAGAACGTTCACTATGCAAATAATAACAACCCTTGGGAGATCACTTTAGGTGCATATTCTTTTCTAAACCAAGACTATCAGTGGTTTGAAATTGTAGAGCCAAATCATCTTTATTTAATATCACAACTATAGAACAATTTATACAAATTTATAGAAGATAATGCGATACAGTTTATAAGAACTTCAGTGCAATTAAGCTTATCTGTAACAGCAACTTATTATATCTTTCACATAAAAAAAGGAAAGAAAAAAAAAGTACCTGAAGCTAAAACATGATCGAAAAAGTGCAGGCAAATCGAACACGGACTTCAAAGAATGTGAATCCATAATTGGGATGCTGAATTAACGAAACAATAAATGGTGGTGAACAGAGAATCAGTATGAAATCAGCTTGAGGAAACATAAACAAGCAAATAAGATATTACACTGCTTATCCCAACTAACTTCCAGACAATAGTGATGCACAATAAAATGCCAACACTAACCATGACAGTAATCTTGACAAAAAACGTAAAATGAAGGTCAATTTCAAAATTGGAAAATCAAATTTTAAAAAATAAACATGAAAAGAATTCCATGGAATATTATTGCAAATTAATTTGATTAATCAACCAATACCTCTAAATCTCAGTTGACACGTTATCTATAAAAACAATTATCACCAAATCTAACGCTAAAAAATATTCGCAATCTCATAATTCGCGAAAAAGAAAAATGCCTTCAATAAATCGGCCACAAGTTATCGGATACAATTAAACTCATGGCAACTGTAACAAAATGGAAGCAAAAGCAAATCGGAGAAACTGCTAACTCCAATATACTCTGAAATTCATTTTTTATAGAATTTTTGCTTCTTCTTAATCCGAATTTGACAATACTAAAAAAGAGCAAAAATTATTTCGATGCAGAAGATTTCGTGAAGACGGACTCAAAAGTATCCCAACAAATGCTGGATTCGGCAAATCTTAGATTCTACGGAGTAATAAAGCATCAAATACACAGGCCAAAACACACTCTCAGTTGAAATGCAAATAGAAAACGAGAATGCGTTGAAGGGGAAAGAAAGTCAAAACACATCAGAAGAAAAATTTATATTAAAAAATTGTGAAACGAGGTTTTGATGCGGAGAGAGCGAGAGAAAACCTGAGAGAGGAAGAGGATACAGAAGGATTCCTCAAACTATTGAGAGAAAGCCGAGAGGAAGAAACTGCAGTACGGCGAGGGAACTCTGAATTGAGTGTGTAATAAACAAACAGAAAATTCAAAATTGAATGGGGGATGGTATTTGTAGTTTGATGGAGCCCTCTTCTTCCCGGGAAAACCACGGTCCGCAGGGCTTCTTGTGTCCGCTTGTTTTTTTTTTATGTAAACTTCAACCTTCATTGGATGAAAAAAGAGTCATTACAAAGGATAACAATATTACACGTCTGAGTAAAAAAAAAACAATATTACACGTGGAACATAAAGAAGCTAATTGTTCTGACCAAGATGGGTTACCAAGGCTCCTAGATAAGCCTACTAACTTGTGTGGATCAACATTTAAGTTTCTCCTAATATGTTGAATGGAAGCACCCTCTAAGTGAGACAATAGATCTCTACGGTCTTGCACTATGAGTTCAATTACAGCCCTCTTCAGTTTACCCAGAATACAATCCACTACCACTGTAGCATCAGATGCAATAGTAGGTCTGTTCACACCTCTCTCCATAGCAATCGAGAGACACCATCTCACTCCCAAGGCTTCAGCTAGCATAGGATCAGTGGTCACAGAATCAGACCTGCAGGCAGCAAAAGCCAGGTCACCCAGATTGTTTCGAATGGTCATTCCCCAGCCTTTTGATAAATCTGCAAAACAACCAGCAGCAACAAAAATGTAACAGCTCTGTCTTTATTCGGACTAGGGTTATTAACAGCAAGCGCATTGGAGACTGGTTGCTATTGGTGAGGGGAATTTGCTCCATTAAACTCAGAAACAAGAGACCAAACAGATTCAACAATATGTATAGGGTTTGGCTTTTCATTTTTAAACACCAACTAGTTTCTTGCATACGAAACCTTCCACAGAGTAACTGCGAAAATTTGTGCTCCTAAAGATTCTGAACCTGTGAGCCAGTGCAAAAGCCAAGTGTGGTAGTGCATGTTGTGGGGCATATGAATACCAAGTTGAGAAGAGAACAAGGCCACTTTCTTAAATGAGCGTTGCATAATCATGTGATTAGCTGATTCATCACCATCATTACATAGAGGGCAATTGAGGTCCATTTGGATGCCCTTCTTGCTAAGATTGCATTTTGAAGGTAAGATGTTTCTAGCAAGTCTCCATAAGCGGTTTCTAATCTTGTTGGGGACATGAGCTTTCCAAATAGCAGGTCACAGAGAATTGAGGCTGAGATTAGAGGAGCTGGGAACACTTCTAGCAGGCTCATCACACAAGGCATGGTAAGCATATCTCACAGAGTAAGTACCATCTCTCTCCCAATGCTAAATGAATGAACCATCAGGCAGCTTGTAAGAAAGAGGAATACTAATGATTAACTTAGCATCATAACTGGAGAAGCAGGAAAAAATGAGGCTTCTGTTCCACTGCTTAGTGGTATCATCAATCAAGGAACTCACTATGGCATCAGTCTCCAGAATCTGGATAGGGCTACTGATCTTTAAGTTTGATTGGGTTGGGAGCCAACAATCATGCCAAATCTTAAATTTCCTCCCATTTCCAATTAACCTTTGTTAACACCCAAAATAAATTGAGTTGTTGGCCGAGGAAAAAAGGGGAGTTTAGGGACAAAACAAGGCCGAGGTAGCTATAAGAACACTAGGGGAGAGGAAATATTTTCCATAACACGGGGAAGATTCATGTTGAGCATGTGAGGATGAGATATTTTGAAGCCCCGAAGGAATGAGGATAAAGCACCAAGGTATCGCGAGACTCGGTTGGAGGGAGCCTCGACTACAGAGTGACTCGGTTGAGGAACCAATGGCCGAAGGCCGAAAGTGAGACATGGCCGAGGAGGGTTGTGGCTGAGGCAAGAAATACTTGCTTGGAGCGCAAGTATTCAATGCACGTGGACATACAACGTTGGAGCGGTTAAGGTCAATAAGCAGAAGACTCCATGGAAACAGGAAGGACTAGGGTTTTACCCCACTAACCCATGCTAGTGAGGTCGTGGAAGAGTGGACTCGGAGTTTCTAGGGTTAGGCTTAATTATAACTGTGGATCTTGATTAATCCAACGGTGGATCTTGATTAGTACTTGTACATTTTAAAACACACATCAATCAATACACAAGTCTTTTACTTAGTTTATTTTTTCTTTATCGCTAAACACAAAAAAATTGGCACACCCTGTGGGACAAACACAGGTAAACAAACCTTTGTGTTTAGTTCGTCTGGCTTGGATTATCATTGACATATGTACTTGCGTTCTGGCCGAAGCTTGAGCATGGAACTGAAGTCTGTTACCAAAAAGACGGTTACAGTGAAGGCTAAGAACACGGATCCAGCAGGTACGTCGGGGGCCTCGACTCAGGCAGTCGTTACAAAACCTCATGATCAATCGCAGCTGATTGACGAAGAACCCGTAGTGATGACTACGTCGTTCATTCGGCAGAAGATAGACATGGGGATTCATGACATTATGTACCAAGTCTTGCAACAACTGGCTGACATAGTTAAACTTATGGTGCACAACGAGGTGCAACAGGCCAAAGAACAGGAGCAGTGACATACTACGCAGGTCAGCAGTGCAACGAGTCTTGACGTCCTCGGCCAACCACCGGAAGGATTACCGAGCCTAATGAGGCAGCCTCCACCATATGCCGTTGTGGCAGGACCTCAACAGGCACCTTCTCATGTTGCCATAGGAAGTATGCAACAGGTCCAGCCATATGGTAATATGACCAAGTCTCAACAGGCACTTTCTCATCAAGTAATTCCTAATCCTGTGTTTCCTTAGCCTTGTAATTTTTTCAATGCCAACATTAGGGGGCAGTTTATGGTGACAGTTAATAATATGGCTAATCTTCGCCAGGGACAAGTGCAGATGGCCAGGAGGCCGCCCGAGGCTACGAGGTCGAAAGGTTTACCACATGGATCATTCTATGGATTCCCCTCGACAGCTAACCATCCACCATATGCAAGGAGGCAAGCCTTTGGCTCAGAGTTAGGGCGTGGCAGGTCAGGCGGTTACTACCTGAATCAGCAGCCATGGGTCCCAAACTCCCTGGCTCGGTTACTCTTCTACCTATACAGCCGTATCTTGAAACACTCGTTCCGTTTTCGGTGGGTTCGTAACCATGTCCACAGATGACCGACACTTCTGTCGAGCAGTCATGGAATTAAGTTCCACCTTGCCAGAACAACCAGACTTCTGCTCACGACTTTGCAAACCTCAGCCAAGGAATGCATGGGCAGCAAAGGGTTACTAGCCCACCTAGGGCAGTACCGCAGCTAGGGATGCAAGATCCCTCAGATGCAGTGTGGCGTCCAACTGTTCCGCCCGAGCCAAGGCCCTCGGGGTCCCAGCTCCTGGATCCAAACTTGATACCTGAGACCATAAAAAAGTTCTTCGGTGTGCAGCTGAAACCACTCGATAGCCCTATGTATAGAAAGCCTTACCCCGAGTGGGTGGACAGATTGGTGCCTCTGCCTAGAGGATTCGAAACACCAGATTTCTCCACATTCTCCAGAGATGATGGTGAATCAACAATGGAACAGAGGCCGACACTACAAAAAAAGAGCTGATTAGCGAGGGAATTAGCGAGGGAATTTTTAGTCCCTCGCTAATTCAGTCATTAGCGATAGAATTCTGTGTCCCTCGCTAATTAGCGACGAAATTTTTTGTCCCTCGCTAATTCCCTCGTTAATTCCTGACAGTTTTCAGATCATAGGGCTCCGTGCAGGTGATTAGCGATGGAATTTTTTGTCCCTCGCTAATTCCCTCGCTAATTTTTGACGGATTTCAGATCATGGGGCTCCGTGCAGGTGATTAGCGACGGAATTTTCAGTCCCTCGCTAATTTTTTGACTTTTCAGCTTATTTATCCTCTCACACACACTCTTCTCTCCTACTCTCCTCACACTCTTCACTCTTCTCTCTTCTTCTCTCCCACCTTCCCATAACTTCCACCACCACACCACCACCATCACCTCCTCTCATCCTCACCCCCTCTCCCTCACTCTCTCTTTCTCCCTTACTCTTCTCCTTCTCTCTCTACCCTAATACCCCTCACCACCACCACCACCACACCACAACCACCACCACCACATAGCTTGTTTCACTCTCTCTCTCTCTCTTTCTCTCTCTCTCTCTCTCTCTCTCTCTCTGTCTCTCTCTCTCTCTCTCTCTCTCTCTCTCTCTCTCTCTTTCTCCCTTACTTTTTCTCTTCCTCTCTACCCTAATACCCTTCACCACCACCACCACCACATAGCTCGTTTTTCTCTCTCTCTCTCTCTCTCTCTCTCTCTCTCTCTCTCTCTCTCTCTCTCTTTCTCTCTTTCTCCCTTACTCTTCTCCTACCCTTCACCACCACCACCACCACCACCACATAGCTCATTTCTCTCTCTCTCTCTCTCTCTCTCTCCCTCTCTCTCTTTCTCTCTTTCTCCCTTACTCTTCTCCTTCTCTCTCTATCCCAATACCCTTCACCACCACCACCACCACCACATAATAATAACTATATAAAAAAATAGATTTAAAAAAATTAAAATAGTATTTAATACAAGCCATTCAGATTGGGACACGTGGCTGTCAGACTTAGCGACAAAATTTGAATCCCTCGCTAATAAGCGAAGGAATTAGCGACGGAATATTCCCTCGCTAATTAGCGAGGGATTCAAAATTTCCACGCTAATCACATTAGCGAGGAGCAATTTAGCAAGGGACTGATTCCCTCACTAATGGGCATTAGCGACGGATTTGGGGCATTTAGCGAGGGAAAAATCCCTCGCTAATGAGCAATTTTTTTGTAGTGCGATTCACGACCCAATGTGGAGAAGGGAACCAAAATAAATACCATAAGATGCAGTTCTTCCCTTTGTCGTTGACGGGGACTGCATTTACCTGATACTCCTCTCTTCCAGCTATTTCTATACAGAGTTGGGCAGACATGGAAAGGTACTTCCATGACAGATTTTATTGGCCACAACTCGAAGTCACTACTGCCGACCTCGTGAATCTACGGCAGAAGGTGGACGAGGTAGTGACTTTATTGAAAGATTCAGAAAGATGGTCGGGAAATGTTCGGTTCAATTCCCCGAATCGCAACTTACTTCCATGGCTATCACTAGAATGCACCCGCAATTGAAGAAAAGGCTTGTGGGGAAATCCTGCAATGACCTCAGCAGCCTAGCGTCCTGAGTTGTTCAAATAGAACAGTTCATACAAGAAAAGGAGAAAACGAGAAAACGAGAAGCGCTAGGGGCCGAGGACCCCACTTGGTGGCAGTAGTTGACGCCGAAGACGACTCTAACTATGATAATGCATCCAAAACCACGGCAGACATCATGGTAGTCGAGATAATCAAAGGGAATACCTACTCGTGTCCAGCTCTAAAGCCTCCCAAGGGCAAGGAGAAGGACAAGTTGGAAAGCAAAACTGAGTACTCCTTTGACATATCCAAGGCCGATCAGATATTCGACTACATGCTCAAAGGCAGACAGATCAAGCTGCTTGATGGCCACAAAATACCACCTCCCGAAGAGTTGAAAGGGAAGAAGTACTGCAAGTGGCATAACTCCTACAACCACGCCACCTCTAATTGCATTGTCTCCTATCGAGCCATTCAGAGTGCTATCAAGGAGGGAAGGTTCAAGTTGGCCGATAAGGGTCCAACGGAAATGACTGTGGATACCGACCCTTTTCCCGCGGTGGACATTAACATGGTCTCCTGCTCAAGCGCTGATAAAGGAAAAGGAAATAAGAAATATGTATGGGTACCCAAACGAGAAGGTCCCCCAGAAAGGACACTATCGGTTTGACCGATTGGGAACTCTTCTGGGAGGACCTACTGTGGAAGATCGCATGGCTTACTTACACAGTAGGTTGAAAGTAGGACAGCCAAGCAACCCAGGGAAGTCCAATAAGAAATTTCCTAAGTCGAGCAGACTCACCCAATAATTAAGGGAGCTCCATTTGTTGAAACTAAACCCTGCTCGACAACCACCCCATTCAAATGGGGAGAAGCCAAGATCCAAACACCTCCCGCCTGGGGCGCACGGTCGGTCCGCCGTTGAAAACATCGGGCAGGCCACTTTGCGAATCCCAGAGAGGGCATCTATCCCTAGGGGGAAGAGAGGGTGGCTAGGGTTACGGCAAAACAAGGTTTGGTGTATGTGCACATCACGGTGTTGAACAACAGAGAGCTAAGGGCGACTAGAACAGTGAGGCTACCCTCTGAGGTCCCACAGGACCAGTGGATCGCTCAAAGGGTGTAGCCCCTCCAACACGCTCGTAGAAGAGGAGATTGAAAAGGGAGAAGTTGATTCAGAATATGAAGGGCATGTTGCATACGCTAACTGCAGCTAGGGAAAAAGATACAAAGGACACTCCTGTGGCCTCTGTAGTCACTGCGTTGGAACATGCTTTCTGTAGACCGACTGAGGCTAGCACCAGCGTGACACCTGTGGTAATGGCACCCCTACTTGACACTGTTCCCGAGAATGGACGCAAGATCAACAACATGATTGGTGCCATCGAGTTGACTGGTAGTCTGCTCACCAACGCCTTTATAAATTGTCTATATGGCCCTCACAGCCCATAGGGTACCCAAATACTTCCGGCAAACGTCGAGGCTGCCCCTCCTATGGGCGAGCCGGTGTTGTTGGCTGAAGATATGATGGATATAGGAATGGGTGAGGATGAAGAAGACTCATCCGGGCATCTCGTCTTGGAGGATGAGCCAATAAGCGACTCTATCTTGGATGATATACTAAACGAGGAGAGTGAAATTTTCCTCGCAGAGATAGAGATGGTAGGATTGCTACCATTGGAGTTCTAGGGGACAGAAGGACAGCCCAAGAAGCTTGAAGGTGATGTCTTTGCTGAGGAGGCCGAGTGGGCTGCCTTGATGGAGACAGACAATCAAGTAACCGAGGGAATGCTTTTTGAGAAGCCAACGACGGACATGGTAAAGCACTTGAAGCCGTTATACATTAAGGCCCATCTAAATGGGAAGCTCTTCAATATAGTGTTCGTAGATGGTGGAGCTGTATTGAACACCATGCCTTTGGCTACCATGAAGAAACTCGGTAAGAACGCAGAGGACCTCATCCCGACCACTATGACCATGACCAATATCATGGTCACCCCTCTCATGCTCTGGGAGTATTGGTGGCCAATGTAACCGTTGGGTCAAAGGTAATGCGATCGACTTTCTTTGTCATAGAAGGCAAGCCGTCGTATGTCGTAATCCTTGGTAGGTATTGGATCCACACAAGTGAATGTGTTTCCTCCACTTTACACCAAAAATTAATGATATGGATTAGTGATAAGGTGGAGATAGTGGAGGCCGATCCTAATCCTTTCCCAGTCGAGCTTAAAATGTTCGAGGCTATCTTCTACTCCTCTCAAATGCGCCCTATTGTAATACCAAGTAGCTACGAAGAGGGAGGAGTAGAATCTTGTGTGTGGACCAGAAAAGGTTTCAGGCTCAAAATGTTGGCCGACCCACGGCCTGACAACGAGACTGATGGTTGACATCCCACCAGAACTGCAGAGCCTAATAAACAGGCTACACCTCTTCCAGGTAGAGTCCAACATTGAGGAAGCTATGTTTGGTGCAGTACAACAGGAGGATGAACTCCACGAAGATCTGCCCACTGGGGTATCAGATGACGCCGAAGTAGTCAGCCGATCTCCCTCACATTGAACCTATCCAGCAAAGGATCCCAACGTTTGAAGCTCATGATCCATTAATAAAGGTTAACCTGGGAAATGAAGTGGAACCAAGGATGACCTAGATTATTAGCATGCTCAGCGTACAACAAAGGGACCAGGTGGTAATATTGATCAAGGAGTACCGCGACTGCTTTGCATGGGATTAGATAGAGCTTTGGTAGAACATCGGTTGTCTATCAAGGACATATGCAGACCCCACAAGCAGCCACTGAGAAGGTTCAACCCTCAGCTAATGTCGCAGATCAAAGCTGAGATAGAAAGGATATTAAAGGTTGGATTTATTAAATCTGCCAGGTATGTAGAGTGGTTGTCCAATATAGTGCCTGTAATTAAAAAGAATGGCCAAGTGAGCGTCTACATTGATTACAGAAACCTGAACTTGGCCACTCCCAAGGATGAGTATGGTATAACCAAATCTACGTAGCCGAGGCGGACATCCATAAGACTTTTGGTGCCCCGACGCCTTAGGCATCTATGAGTGGTTGGTCATGCCTTTTGGCCTTAAGAATGCGGGAGCCACCTATCAAAGGGCGATGAACGCAATATTCCATGACTTAATCGGCAAAAGCATGGAAGTATATATTGAAGATGTGGTAGTCAAGTCCAAGAGTTTTTAAGCACATCTAACTGAGCTAGAACATGCCTTGAAACGGATGAGACTCCAAAATCTCAAAATGAATCCCACTAAGTGTGCATTCGGTGTATCTACAGGTAACTTCCTGGGTTTTTTGGTGCATAACCAAAGCATCGAAGTAGACAAGAATAAAGCCGAGCGATCTTGGAGGCTAGGCCGCTCAGGACCAAGAAGGAACTACAGAGCCTCCTCGACAATATTAACTTCTTAATTAGGTTTATTGCTAACTCGGCAGGGAAGATGAAAGCGTTTTCACCTTTGTTCAGACTAAAGAGCACCGAGGAGATGACATGGGGGCAAAGCAGCAGGAGGCCTTCATGAGATCAAGGCTGCCTTGATTAATCCTTCAGTCCTAGTCTCTCCATTGCCCGGGAGACCGTTGAAGCTTTACATTGCGGTCGAAGATCATGCTATCGGCTGCCTTCTGGCCCATGATGATGACAATGGTGCCGAGCGAGCCATTTATTACCTTAGAAGGATATTATTTCAATGCTTTGTTTATCATTATTCAATGCTTGTACTATATTAGAATATTATTTGTTGTCTAAAGAGGTTCTAGTTGTATGAAAAGTTGACGTTGTAAGGTACCTTCTTAATCATCCGGTCTTGCAAGGTAGACTTGTCAAGTGGGCCATTAAATTACATGCATTTTCTTTATCGTATGTACCTTTAAAGGCCGTCAAAGGACATGCCCTTGCCGATTTTCTCACTCAACACCCGTGTGTAGAGGTCCATGACCCCCCAGCTGAGCATGTTAATTATATCGGTCTGAAACCTTGGGTCCTCATGTTTGATGGCTCGAGCACTCAAACAGGGGCTGGTGTCGGGGTAGTCATATCTAGCCCGTGTGGTAAAACATAGAAGTTCATGTGCAGGATAGAGGATCAAGCATCCAATAATCAGGCAAAATATGAAGCCTTGATCATTGGACTTGATATTCTGGCCACCATGAAGATCAATTACTTAGTGTAGCGACCGAAAAATCCTGGCGAGGATTCCTCGAAGGTTCAAAAATGAAGCCGCCACCAAAGTTTAACTATGAGGGCAAACATTGGAAAATCCCTTTTGGAATGGATAAGGGTCCTTGAGACCAGATAAAGGTTCGGGAGTCAGTTATGTGTGGGGAAGGTATTAGCACCCCACGACATCCTTCCTAAGGAAGGTTACATGCTAACTAGTTGTAGGAAAGAATATTAATTTTGAAAAAGTTTATTTTACCCTTTTATTGTGAATTAAAAAGAAAGAAGAAAATTGAAATTTTATTTAGGAAAATGATTATTTAGGAAAGGACTAAAAAGGTTTTTTATTAATGCAATTGACAGAGGTCGGCCGCCCTCTGCTCCTACGTATCTCTTGGTAGAGAATCAAATCACACGTAGTTCTTGGGTAGAAAAAGTTTGTTGGTTGGTGTTGCACCCCGAAAAATCCCGTTTGGGTTTCTCGATGTACAACGTGGAAAAATTTTGGAGCCGCCACCAATATTTTAATTTTAAGACCAAAACATTGAAAAAAAGTCTTTTGGACAAGGCGGATGGTCTTTTGAAAGCTAGAGATATAGGTTCGGGGGTCGATTACGTGCGAGGAAGGTGTTAGCACCGCGCACGTCCTTTCTACCGAAAGGGAACCTCTAATTAAATGTGTGGTTTTAACGTTTGATTTGAAAAATACCTAGATTTGCCTATTTATTTCTTGTTCGAAGATGAATGGGAAAACTTAATGAAAATTTTATTTTTGATGAGAAAACGGGAAAAAAAAAAGGTTTTTAGAAAAAAAGTGTTTGACGGGACATGGCCCGCTCCTACGTATCTCCCGGTGCGATGGAGAATTCAAAGCTACGTAGTTCTTGGTTGTCTTTTTGAAAAGTTTTTGTTTTTTATCTTTTTTGGTGAGTTTTTGAAATAGGACGAGCCTTAGTGAATGATTAAACTAGCAGAGGCTATGATGAATCACTACTAAATACTCAAAAAGAGAGAGTTGTACCGCTAGTCAAACGAACAAATGTTCTGATGGACTATTGATAACAACTCGTTTTTTATTATCTTTTTTGAAAGTGATTTTCGAAAGAGATTGATTTGTACGATGATCAAACTAACAAAGGTTATGATGGATCATCGCTTATTATTCTTATGAGAAAAGGACATTGCTACTAATAGCTAAACGAACAAAGGCTCTGATGAGCTACTAGCAACAATGGGTTTGAAAATGATTCCTTTTATTTGTTTTATGAAAATGATTTGTTTATGGTTGCGAAAAGGATTTTTATTCGTTGCGCTTGACGAGAACGTAACTCGCTCCTACGTATCCCAAATGGGAATCAAAGCGACGTAGTTCTAATGAAAATGTTTTTGAAGGGGTTTGAAAGGGGAAGAGCTTTCATAACGATCAAGCAAGCAAAGGCTTTGAGTGATCATTACTAATAACCCTTAATGGCGTTCATGACAATCAAACAAGCCAAGGCTTTGAGTGATAGTCACTAGTAACTCGTACTAATTGGAATAGAGTTTGAGAGATTTTTTTGGAAAAGAGGGTGAAGGTACTATCAATGATTGATTACAAAAGTTCAAGCACATTCAATAATCACGAAATCATGCATATGTTGAATATTTAATCAAGACTAAACATGCCAGTATGATCAAAAGACCCAACTTATCAGGGATGCAAGGTAAAGTTCTCAAAGCAAGTGTGTGTGTGTGTGTGTAGGAAGGAGTGTATTTACCCTAATGACTCTATGCTACAACAGGCATGTAGACTTACGTCTTCATTGGGAGGTCATACACATGGATGGAATGGCATATTGAATTGAGACATTTAAAATGCATAAAAAACAAGCAGGCAATTGATCATAGACATAGAATGATTTTAATTAAACTAAGGAACATATGAGCAACGATTTCTCAAATAGGGGGCAATTTTGGCACGGATCACAATAATTAAATAATAACAAATGTAAATACAGAAATACCTCTAATGAAGGCAGATCCTACAATTTAAAGAATGCAACCGCAACTAACTCTTAGCGAAGGATCAACTCTGACGGACCAACGGAACGAATAGAGCAAAAAAAATAAAGCGTAGAAGAGTTTTTTTTTCTAAAATGTGAGAGATTTCGAAAAAAATGGGTTTTTTCTCTGATCTCGTGAAAATGTGTGTCCTGAAATGAAAAATGAGCGTCCTATTTATAGGAGATCAGATTTGATCTATTTTCGGAAACACGATAATCGATTATGTTGGAAATAACTTGGTGTATGCTAATCGATTAGGTGCCTTGGATCTCAGATTCAATAATCGATTAGGTGCCTTGGATAATCGATTAGGCACTTTCCAAAACCATAAGAAACTTTCCAAAATAGGTGATAATCGATTATGGTCCTTAGTGAAAACATGGGATAATCGATTATGCTCCTAAATTGTTTTAGAGTAGATAATCGATTATCCCCCTTGATTTTCAGAGTAGATAATCGATTATCCCCCCTTGATTTTCAAGTAGATAATCGATTATCCCCCTTGATTTTCAGAGTAGATAATCGATTATTTGCTTGAAGGAAGGATATGATGTAATCGATTGAGTGCCTTCCTAAAAACATGGATAACTTCCTTATTCATCAAGGAAACATTATATGCATGATAAAATCAATTTTATACTTTCTAAAAAAAATTATTTTCATGCATGAGGCTTATTGAAAAATATTTTCATGCAAAAATTATTTTTATAGACCCTTTTGTGAGAAATGACCAAAATGCCCTTTTTTGACCCTAAAACCCTAATTTCCCAAAAAGTGCATTCTAATTCTAAAAATGATTTCAAAAACTTTGGAATGGTTTCTAGGACCCAAAATGCAATGCATAATCTATTATATATATATATATATATATATATATATA
Organism: Astragalus membranaceus; assembly: GCA_039519185.1. Taxonomy (NCBI): domain Eukaryota; kingdom Viridiplantae; phylum Streptophyta; class Magnoliopsida; order Fabales; family Fabaceae; genus Astragalus; species Astragalus membranaceus. The sequence goes on along the minus strand of CM076854.1, from coordinate 47,302,447 downwards.
TATATTTTTTTTGTGTCGAAAATTAGGGTTTTGACCTAAGCCGGACAAAATTGGGGTATGACAGCTGCCCCTCTTTATCTGAATTTTAACGAGGAACATGAATTGGCCGAAACATATTCCAAGGCAAAATGAAGATAAAGAATTCAGAAATTATACCGATTTTGTGTATTTGGGGGAAACCCGAATTTTCCTCTTTTCTTTTTCTATTTTTTTTTTGAATAGATGGGCTTGAGAACAAACGGGGAACGGTTAACACTTGGCGCATCAACCGAGAGAGAAAATGACGGACCACTCGGGATCTGAAGGAGCACTAAGGCTCTGAAGGACCACTCAGGGTCTGAAGGAGCACTAAGGCTCTGAAGGACCACTCAGGGTCTGGAAGGAGCACTAAGGCTCTGAAGGACCACTCAGGGTCTGAAGGAGCACTAAGGCTCTGAAGGTCTAATTCGCAGTCGATGCTTGGTGCATTGATTGGAGTTAAACTGAAGGACCGACGAGGTCTGAAGGGCATGCCTAAGCCTGATGGACCAATGGGTCTGATGGAGCGCAAACTAGCAACGGTACTAATAAAACGGTCTGCTTGGGGGGGGGGGCTTTTCCGAGCGGCCATGATGGGTCAAGATCAGATCCGGAACTGATATGTTGACCATGAAGGACGTCCGCTGTGTCTTAGGCTGACACAACTAGTCTGAAGGACCACTCGGGGTCTGAAGGACTTACCCGCAGCTCGAATACGAGGTGAAGTCTGCTTTTGAAGGGACACTTGGGTCCTGAAGGGATTCGCAAATCCTGTTGATTGATTGATTGAAATGTTCAATGCTGCCGCACTGAATTGATGTACCTGCATACGTCAGTTGATGCAAGGAATAGTGCATGGAGTATGGGAGCATGTTATGCAAGGGCATGTTATGCATGTGCATGCAATGCTATGATTTTGGTGTGATGATGAATGTGGTGAAATGCTATTCTTGATTCTTCATCCCTTTTGTCAGCTTTCTCCTTTCTGACTGTTTGCTTTTCCTTTTGCTTTTTCAATCTTTGACCAGCTTTCTTTTTTCTGATCGTTTGTTTTTTTCTTTTGCTCTTTTGCTCTTTTGGCTCATTCTTTTTGCTGGTTCGACCAACCCGCGACAAGACTGAGGGACCGATTAGAATTGTGGTGGCGTATAAGCCCAGTGCCGATTGTCTTGTAACCTGCCATCTGAAATGGCCTATGAGTGCAACTATTTCCTTGTAAGCTTACTTTGCCCTGAGAAGTTGCTTCCTTCCCATAACTTTTAAAAATTTCGCAATGATTGTGATGCTCTATGATTTATGCACATGTTTTACAGGTCAGTGTTACCATCATCATAAAACGTTTATTTGAGCAGAAAAAAGCAGAAAAATAGAAAAACAAACAGACGTGAGAAAGATTGAACTTTATTGATGTAGAAATCGGTCGCACAAGAAGTTACGCCAACTGTTCAATTCATTTGAAAGTTTAAACTACAAAAAGACACGAAAAAGAGAGAAGTTGATTTCTGACTGTCCGTCTCTGTGGAATAGTGCTAAACATTTATGTCCTTGACCTTGATCACCTCCTCATCCAAGTCGTCAGGGGAGTTGTATGCCTTTCTTTGCTTTTAATGCCCAAGCTTTCCGACCCTAATTTTTGCCTGGATCGCCCTTTGCGGGTTTTCAATCCACCGGGTCGCTCTGATTTTGCCTAGGCCGCCCTTTGCGGGTTTTCAACCTAGCGAGCTAATTCTTACTTGGCTTGTCTTTCTCTTTTTTTTTGTCTATTTCTTTCAGGCATAATACTTCTTCACTTGATCGGAATTGACGGGGTTCCTTAAATCTTCTCCGTCCATGTTCGTGAGTATCAGCGCTCCTACGGAGAAGGCTTTCTTGACTATGTACGGGCCCTCATAGGTGGGAGTCCATTTTCCACGGGGATCACTTTGAATAGGCAGGATCTTCTTGAGCACTAGGTCTCCCTCATTGAATCCTCGGGGACGAACTTTCTTGTCGAAAGCGGTTTTCATCCTTTGCTGGTATAGCTGCCCATGACACAAGGCTGTGATTCTCTTCTCCTCAATGAGATTTAGCTGATCTAGGCGAGCTTGTACCCATTCTGCTTCTTCCAGCTTAGTTTCCATTAGTACCCGCAGGGAGGGTATTTCGACCTCGATAGGGAGGACTGCCTCTGACCCGTATACCAGAGAGAAAGGGGTTGCCCCGGTCGATGTACGCACTGAAGTACGATAGCCGTGTAGAGCGAAAGGAAGCATCTCGTGCCAATCTTTGTACGTGACCACCATCTTCTGCACTATCTTCTTGATGTTCTTGTTAGCCGCTTCGACTGCCCCATTCATCTTGGGCCGATAGGGGGGAGAATTATGATGCTGGATTTTGAACTCTGCGCACAGGTCTTTCATCATTTTGCTGTTCAGGTTGCTGCCGTTATCAGTGATGATCTTGTTAGGAAGACCATAACGGCAAATCAAGTCTTTCTTCACAAACTTGGCGACCACTGAACTAGTTACACTGGAGTAGGAAGCAGCTTCGACCCACTTAGTGAAATAATCGATCGCAACCAGAATGAAACGATGTCCATTTGATGCTTTAGGCTCTATAGGGCCAATGACGTCCATGCCCCACATTGAGAACGACCAAGATGCAGTCATGACATTTAGAGAGGCAGGTGGCACATGAATGTGATCAGCGTAGATTTGGCACTTGTGGCACTTTCGGACGAAGCTGTAGCAGTCACCTTCCATCTGCAATCAGTAATAGCCGGCTCTCAAGATTTTTCTTGCCATGGTGTGCCCACTGGAATGAACCCCGAACGACCCTTCATGGACCTCTTTCATAATTTTTGCTGCCTCTTCCTCTGTCACACACCTCAGGAGGACCATATCATAATTTCTTTTGTAGAGAACTTCGCCATTCAAAAAGAAACTCCTCGACAACCTTCTGAGCGTTCTTTTGTCATTCTCTGATGCCCCGGGGGGTATTCTTTATTGATGACGTACTGCTTGATATCATAATACCATGGCTTGCTATCAGACTCTTCCTCAATTGCAGTGCAGTAATGATGTGCAGGGAGACCCCGATGTTGGATTCTGATACGAGTTAGATTTTTGTCGCAATTGATGTTGAACATTGACGACAGAGTTGCCAGAGCATCGGCCAACTGATTTTCACCTCGAGGGATATGCTGGAAAGTAATTTCGTCGAAAGACTCCATCAATTCCTGGACATAATTACAATAAGGGATCAATTTAGGATCTCTGGTCTCCCAATCACCTCTCACCTGATGAATAACCAAAGCCGAATCACCATACACATCGAGTCTTTTAACCTTCCATTCAAGGGCTGCCTGAATCCCCAAGATGCACGCTTCATATTCTGCGATGTTGTTAGTGACATAAAAGCTTAATCTGGCAGTGATCGGAACGAAACGGTTATCTGGGGAGATTAGCACAGCCCCAGCTCCGTGCCCCCACACATTGGATGCGCCATCGAATATCATCCTCCACCTCTCCTCTTCTTGAGACTTTCCTTCCTCAAACAGTGCCATGATGTCTTCATCGGGAAAATCATACTGCATTGTTTGGTAGTCTTGAATTGGATGACATGCTAAGTACTCGGCGAGTGCACTGCCCTTGACTGCTTTCTGCGTGACATGCAGGATATCGTACTCTGACAATAACATCTGCCAACGAGCGATCCGTCCTGTGAGAGCTGGCTTTTCAAAAATATACTTGATTGGATCCATTTTAGATACCAACCAGGTTGTATGACTCAACAGGTACTGCCTTAGACGATGAGCAGCCCATGCTAAGGCACAACAAGTCTTTTCTAGCACTGAATATCTTGTCTCACAGTCAGTGAATTTTTTACTGAAGTAGTATATGGCATGCTCTTTCTTTCCTGATTCATCATGCTGCCCCAGCACACACCCCATCGAATTGTCCAACACGGTTAGATACAGGATAAGCGGTCTTCCGGACACTGGCGGCATCAGAATTGGTGGGTTTTGAAGGTAATCCTTAATTCTTTCAAAAGCTTTTTGGCAATCATCATTCCACTCTAATCTTTGGTTCTTGCACAACAGCTTAAAGAGAGGCTCGCAAGTGGCGGTCAATTGGGATATGAACCTTGAGATGTAGTTCAGTCTCCCAAGGAAACCACAGACCTCTTTTTCAGTCTTTGGTGCTGGCATTTCAAGGATTGCCTTGACTTTATCTGGATCGACCTCTATCCCTTTCTGACTGACGATAAATCCCAGTAACTTTCCAGATCTCACACCGAAAGTGCATTTTGCTGGGTTTAACCTGAGCTTGAACTTCCGTAGACGTTCGAAGAGTTTTCGCAGATTAACAATGTGCCCCTCATCAGTCTTGGATTTTGCAATCATATCATCTACATACACCTCAATTTCTTTGTGCATCATGTCGTGGGATAATGTCACCATTGCTCTCTGATAAGTCGCACCGGCATTCTTGAGTCCAAAAGGCATCACTTTGTAGCAGAATGTTCCCCAGAGAGTTATGAAGGTGGTTTTCTCCATATCTTCTGGAGCCATTTTTATCTGATTGTACCCTGAATACCCATCCATAAAGGAGAATAAAGAATGTTGGGCTGTACTATCTACCAGAACATCAATATGAGGCAGAGGGAAGTCGTCTTTGGGGCTAGCTCTGTTCAGATCCCTGTAATCGACACACATCCTGACCTTGCCATCCTTTTTCGGAACAGGGACGATATTTGCTACCCATTGTGGATACTTGGCCACTGCTAGAAACCCCGCATCAAACTGCTTTTTTACCTCATCCCTGATCTTCAATGACATCTCAGGTTTCATTCTTCTCAATTTCTGCTTGACCGGTGGACACTCTGGCTTCACGGGCAACCTGTGTTCAACAATATCAGTATCTAACCCTGGCATATCCTTGTACGACCACGCAAAGACATCAGCGTAATCACGCAAGAGTTGGATTAGCCTTTTGCGTTCACTTTCTTCCATGGCAGTACCGACCTTAACCTCCCTTTTATCCTCTTCTGTACCCAAGTTGATTATCTCAATCGACTCTCCATGAGGCTGAATGATCTTTTCTTCCTGCTCTATTAGTCTCGTCAATTCCGGAGGAGTTTCCCAGTTTTCCTCAACACCCCCTTCAGTTTGGTTGATTGGATGATCAAAGTCATAATAGGAATCATTAGCACTGTTATTTTCAGAGACAATTACTTTTGATCTGCATTCGTAGAAGCAGAAAGTAGAATGAAAAGCGAAACAAACAAAATAAAGCGAAAAGAAAGGAAAGATAAATGAAGAAAAAGAGATTTTATTGATGGAATTCAAAACAAGCGTTTTTATTGATGATGGGGTCATTGAAAATAAAAACATGCATGCCCTAACAAACTATCCTGAGGCCTTGGGTAGAGCCAAAGGAATGCATTACAATCATTACTTTGAACTAAAAGTGATGGGCAAGTCTACAGCTTCCCAATTTTTGAGTTTCTCTCCAGCAAGGCAACGACGGACTAGACTGGTACCGCCTTCTTCATCTTCTGAACCATTCTCAATAGCAGTGATCTGGTCTGGATCTAGCAACCCTGCACTCTTGAAGCTTTGACTGATGTCACCGATGGGGATCCTCTTTGACCATGGATCCTGGCCTCTCAACTTGGCCAACCATTCACCTCTTCTCTCTTCAGCCAACTTCCTCCTTTCAGCCTCACTTGGGTAATATCCCAACCCACAACGATCTTTGTTTCCTTTCAGCTGGATAGGAGCAAGAATTCCTTGTCCAGCCTTTCCCAAGCCGCGTCCCAGCTGGTATCCCTGATCCATCATGATCCTTGCAACCATCTCTTCATCTTTTGACAACTTTACCACAGGCGACGATAACTCACTTCCCCCAAACACAGCATTGGCAATTTCGAGAGACTGGAAGGAAGTCTCCAAGGATTCTTCGGCTGCTTCCACATAACGGAAGGGGGAAGGCTTGTTGACTAACATTTCCTCCTCTCCGAACACTACCACAATTTTATCATCGACCACAAACTTGACCCTCTGATGCAGTGAGGAAGGGATGGCTCCCGCCATATGAATCCATGGCCTTCCAAGCAGACAGCTGTAGGACGAGGAGATGTCCATGATTTGAAAGTTAACACAGAATGTCTCAGGACCTATCTGAATAGGGAACTCCATTTCCCCTATTACCTCTTTCCTAGACCCATCAAACGCCCTCACCAATGTCGAGCTAGGCATCATGAAAGAACAATCCACATCCAACTTGCTTACAGTGGATTTTGGCATCACATTTAGAGAAGAACCATTGTCAATCAGACCACGAGCTAACACGAAATCCCCACATTTAACAGAGATGTGTAGGGCTTGGTTGTGTTTCCTTCCTTCTGGGGGAAGCTCGTCATCGGCAAAAGTCACATGATTCGCAGCCACAACATTCCCAACTATTTCGTCAAATTGGCCCACGGAAATATTCTGAGCAATATGAGCCCCATTCAGTACTTTCATTAGGGCAGCTCGATGCGCTTCTGAACTTAGCAACAATGACAGCATTGAGATCTTTGCAGGGGTCTGATTCATCTGGTCAACCACCTTATAGTCACTTTGCCTTACAATCTTTAAGAACTCATCAGTTTCTTGTTCTGCCACTTTCTTTTTCTGAGCATTCTCCACTCCTTTATCCTTCCCTTTGCGAGCCCTATCTTCAGCTTCTTTGGATGATTCACCCTGAACGAAATTGGGGGTATACATGCGGCCACTCCTTGTCATTCCACTTGCCCCAGTTATATTGGTAACAACAGAAGTGTTTGGAGAACTCTCTACTGGAGGCTGGGTACTATATATCCATGGCACCGCACTGTCCTTCTCATATGGGAATGGAGCAGGAATCCCAATAACCACTGGCTGAGGCTTGACTTGGGCTGGTCTTGGATTGTACAATATCTCAATTGGCTTCCTGGCCTCTTTACCACCATTGAACTGCAACATCAACACACTTTCTTCCTTTTCAACTACTCCCACTTGAACCACATAACGATCCATCAAGTCTTGCAGAACTGACTTGAAAACTTCACAGGCACCTACACATAAAGGATCAGCGCATACACAGCCCTTCTTGATAACACCACAACGGCACAGCTCAGCATGTATATTTTCCAGAGGAGTCTGGATACACTTAACATCTTTTATCATTGCCTGTCCCACAGAATCCTCTACTGCATTAGCGGATGGTGTCCCATGTCCCGGTAGGGGGTTTGTAGTTGTACTTGGACTGTTCGGCTTGAAAGAGATCCAGTTGGCGTCAATCAAATCCTGGACTACATATTTGAAAGCCTTGCAGTCTTCCACCGTGTGACCGACCCCTCCACTATGAAAGCTACAGGTAGCATCAGCATTGTATCCCCTAGGAAAGGGAGGTTGCATAGGCTTCATGGGGCGAGTATTGACCAACTTCTTTGAGACAAGGTGATTGAACAACTCAGTATAGGTCATTGGAATCGGATCAAAATTAGCACGCCTCTTCTCTTGATAGTTCTGGGCTCTGTAGCCTGAATTAGTTTGCTGCGGAGAGTTGAAAGATAATGGCACCGCCTGCTGAGGAGAGCTGAAAGATGGGCCCCCCCTGCGGTAATAACATTGGTTTCCCCTTCTTTCTTCTTGGGGAAATTGGAAAAGGGCTTCTTTTGTCCACTAGAATTGCCAAAACCCCCAGCAATCTTTCCGCTACGCAATCCGTGCTCTAATCGTTCCCCAATGACAACCATATCTGAGAAATTGGACGAAACGCTCCCCACCAACCTATCATAATACAGCCCTGGAAGGGTCTCCATAAACATGTACACCATCTCTTTTTCAGTCAATGGCGGCTTCACCTGAGCAGCTATGCTCCTCCATTTTTGAGCATATTCTTTGAACGATTCTCTATCTCCTTTACTCATGTGCTGCAATTGAGACCGGTCTGGAGCAAGGTCCACGTTATACTGGTATTGTTTCAGAAATGCTTCAGAGAGATCCTTCCAATTGTGAACTTCGGAGGATTGCAGCTGCATATACCAATCTAACGATGCCCCAGTCAGACTGTTCTGGAAATAGTGAATGAGCACCTTGTCATCATGAGCATAAGCGGCCATTTTTCTAACGTACATCGTCAAATGGCTAGATGGACACCCGGTGCCGCGATATTTATCAAAGTCAGGTGCTTTGAATTTGGGAGGTATGACAACATCTGGGACAAGGCACAAATCTCGGGCATCCCTGGCTCTAGTTCCCGACCCTTCCACATGACGCTCTTCAAGCAAGTGATACCGATCCCCATGCTGAGTGTTCTCAAACAAGTGACCTTGTGGATAGTTCCCCGGACTGTGATAATAACCCCCATACTGAGCAGGGTTTCCCATATGATGGACAGCGCTCTGAGGGTTCACAACAACTCCCAGAGTAGGGCTAGGTGAACTTCTTGGCAGCACAATACCAGGACTGGGAGTATGAATTTGTGGTCCTATAGCAGCTCCACTAGGTGTAGTCGTGACAGGTTGACTCGACCCCACAGGAATAGCTTCAGTAACAGACGGCATATAACCCATTGGCATCCCCCATGGATATATCGGTGCATTCAGATGACTCTGTCCGCTCGCCCCTGGAGGATGGGCAAAGTGACTGACCCCCTGTCCATAAGAAGTGTGAGTAGTTGTAACTTCAGCGGACACCGGAGGAGAAACGAAGGTAACAACCCCTTCGGGATTTACAACAGCGGCGGCCCCAGCAGCGGCCCCACCCCTCAGATTCTGTAGCATACTCATTACTTCGACCATCTGTGCTTCCATAGCCTCCACTTTAGTCTTCAAAGCTTGATTCTCTTGAGCCAGCTGCTCAGGGTTAAGAATCTCCACAACCGACTCATCTTGACCCAGGGGGTCCTCATTCTCGAGATGTTGATTGCTAGCCATTAATCTTGCTTGTAGACGGGTGGAATATCGGTGTTGGCGAACCAGCTTGCCTTTCGTTTCTGTTGGTAGAACATTTTTATAAGTACAAGTATGAATGCGTAAATGAATGCAATGCATATGCACATGGCCTTATGTTATTTTTGTGTTTAGCGCCAGGAATCGTGAGATAACTCGCTCTTGTCATAAGAAAATATCGAAAGCGTGACGAACATTGGGATCAACAAGCGATAGGGCATACTTCCTTCGAGCTTTAAGCCAATCATAAGAAAGAAAGAGAGTACAATACTACTAAGAGTGCAATACAATATCTCTCAAAGAAAAATACAATGCTCTTAGAAAATTACAACATTCTAAAGAAAAATTATAACTTCCTAGAGAACATTCTAAAAGGAAAATTACAATGCACTGAAATCTAGTAGCATATGGTCTTCAACTTCTTTTTCTTTTCTCTTTCTTTGCTTGCAGCAGCGGCTCCTTCAGCCTTTTCCACGAGCTCCTCAGTCAGGGCCTTGCAGAAATTCACAAACTCATACACATGGACCGGGGTATTGAAGGGGAGCATCTCAGCTTCAGCCCTCCTTAGCCTTCTGGGGACATCCCTTACAGCTTGATTAGCTAGCCATGCCAACTTCGAAAATTTACCCCTCCAAAGTCGGATCTCATCTCTTAGCTCTTTAACGATCTCTTGCTCTTCTATCTTGCCAATCAGTGCCAGGAAGCGCTGTTCCCAGTACTTGCTCTTCGCTTGCACTTGCCTATAAGACTCCCCTAGGTATCGTAGATTCCTTGTCAGCTCATCAGATCTTTCTTGCTCATATCTCAGCATTTCTTGATATTCTCTGAGAACATTCCCAACGGAATTTCTTTCTTGTTCAAGAGTCTTCAGCTGCCTTTTCAACTCCACCACCAAGTGAGGTTCTTGTCTGGGCTCAGTCGCCACAATCTTCCATTCTTTGGCTTCTTCAAGGGCCTTTCTTGTTTTCTGTTTGTACCTTTGGAGTTCATCCCTAGCTCCCTTTAGGTATTTCTGAGCTTCTAGTTTACTCTCCTTTTCCGCTTTGAATCGCTTGACACCATCTTCAACAGCTATCACCTTGATCTTGTTCTCTTCCTCTAACTTCTCTTTTTGTAGGGTTATTTTCTCCAACTCTGCTTGCAATGCCTTTTTTTCTTCTTCCGCTTTTGCTAAGGCAGATTTAACCTCATTCAACTCCTCAGGGGTAGGAAGGCGAGGCTTTGGCATCTCTTTCTCGACTGGCAGTGCCTCTTGGGAAGGTGGACGAGCACTTTGGATTCTTTCATGCAACCATTGGTAAAAAGTGACATCGCCAACCTTTTTCATGAGCTCATCTCTATCTTTACGGACCACAGTTTCCCATGCCTTTGAGATTTTCCGAAGCAAACCCTTGTTCTTCGGATCTTCTTTGTCAAGGAAGATAGGAGCCAACATGTCTTCAGTAGGCATATTCCTCATAGGGTACCCAAGCTGTCGGATAGTCAAGGAAGGATTATAGTTGATGCAGCCTTGAGTCCCCATTAGTGGTACATTCTGAAAGTCTCCACACTGAAACACTATTGATGGTCTGTTCTTCCAACATGAATAAGTGAACCAGCGGATCTTGAGGGCGTTGAGACTCCCTAAGGCATGCACCCACTCCTGAGCACTTTTGACCTCCACCTCATAATTCAAGGCATAAGCCAACAGATCTGGAGCTTGATTCTTGTGAGCGATGACGTGGTTAAGGAGCCAAGCATATAGTACATGAAGGGAGCAGGAAATCTTCCTTTTCCCCAGCACTCGATGATGCGTGAAGGAGTAGTAAGTGTCTGCGAGTACGGCTGGTACTGGGTTAATTGGATTATCCTTGCTTATGAAGGCTAAGAACACCCCAATGGCAACCTCATCAATGAACCTTTCAACTTGTGGGAAGAGGACAATCCCAAAGATGGTTAGTGCCAGCAACTGCTTAAAGGGACCCCATCTGTTGGCTTGAGCATGGGACTTCATTAGGTCTTCAAAATAACTCAGTGGAAACCCCATTATACGGTTCTTTTTCTCTTTTCGAAGCTTTAACTCCCCCACTCCAACTTGCAGTAGCAAAGAGAGCCTCTGATCTGAATATTGATGCCCCTGGCACTGATAAGGCGTCGCCTCTGACTTAAAGAAACCTAAAATTTGCTCATACTCTTCTAAAGTTGGTGAGAGTTGGAAATCCTTAAAGATGAAACAGCGGATGTCCGGATCATAGAACTGACTGAGGGCTTTCATAACATTTTCTTGAAGATCCAACTGCAGCAACCGAAGAATATTCCCATAAGCCTTTTCAAATAACCCACACTCATCCGGTCCCATTAGAGAGGCGCACTCTATCAAACCGGCCACATCTGCTTTCTTTACTACTGGAAATCTTGAATTTAGCATACCCTCGCTTCTTGATCCCATGTTGTCTTGTTTTTTTTCACGCCTATGACAAGATTTCAAATTACTCCAAGATTACCGGCAAACAAATTAGATGCATGAGGAATGCTGCATGAAGTTTTTCAGAATTTTGCTTATGTAATGCATGATGTTATGATGCAAAGTGCGGATGATGAGGATGCTTGTTATAAAGACAGATATTTACAGGTGGGGGTTTTGAAAATTTAGGGCAGTATACCCTATATGCCACCTCATATGGGTATTTATGAAAGAGAAGGAAAAACATATTTTTTGATTTTGTTGTTTTTTTCAAAAATCGTTGGCGGAAAAGAACTAAACTAAATGTAATAATGCAACACACAATATTGGAAAAGCCCTTGTGACCTAAAAAGAGGTGAGACCTATGATCTAGGGCAATTTAAAGGGTAATCCTCCCATGTAGCTCTATTTACTCCCTCACAAGGCCACCAGAGCTACAGTCCCTTTCACAAAACTCCCCACAAATGCAGCAAACTGCTAGGTGTGAGGTATCATGAAAAAGCACAACTCTGGTTGAAACTTTCGCAAGTAGCCAAACGGACAAAGGTCCTGATGGGCTCTCACTACTCGAATCCACTCTCCTAAGTTTTTGCAGACCTGGGTTATGGTCCCACTCAAAACACATAGTCACAGGGTATAAGTGTAGTGTGTGTCAAGGGCATTTTCCCTAGCACTACCCCCACCTGAAATGAAAACCAGAGCAGTCCAGACAGAAGCAAGCAATAACAAGTTATCTACCCTAGGGTTCCATACCTGGAATATCTATAAACAAGGATACTGCTTACCTTAGGAAAAGGAGCCAAGAAGAGGGGATCATGGGGATTGGAAGAATGCATGGGCATAAACGATAAAAGAAAGGGAATAAAAGATGAGACAGGGAACAACATGGAAGAACACAAATGCATACGCTTATAATCAATGATAAGAAAGAGAGGCAAACAAGGTTTTAATCAAATCAACAATACATTAAACCACACATTTAAATCAGTTAGGCTTGACCCTCGTTTTTTAAAAGGTCCCCAGTGGAGTCGCCAGCTGTTGCACCCCGAAAAATCCCGTTTGGGTTTCTCGATGTACAACGTGGAAAAATTTTGGAGCCGCCACCAATATTTTAATTTTAAGACCAAAACATTGAAAAAAAGTCTTTTGGACAAGGCGGATGGTCTTTTGAAAGCTAGAGATATAGGTTCGGGGGTCGATTACGTGCGAGGAAGGTGTTAGCACCGCGCACGTCCTTTCTACCGAAAGGGAACCTCTAATTAAATGTGTGGTTTTAACGTTTGATTTGAAAAATACCTAGATTTGCCTATTTATTTCTTGTTTGAAGATGAATGGGAAAACTTAATGAAAATTTTATTTTTGATGAGAAAAGGGGAAAAAAAAAAGGTTTTTAGAAAAAAAGTGCTTGACGGGACATGGCCCGCTCCTACGTATCTCCCGGTGCGATGGAGAATTCCAAGCTACGTAGTTCTTGGTTGTCTTTTTGAAAAGTTTTTGTTTTTTATCTTTTTTGGTGAGTTTTTGAAATAGGACGAGCCTTAGTGAATGATTAAACTAGTAGAGGCTATGATGAATCACTACTAAATACTCAAAAAGAGAGAGTTGTACCGCTAGTCAAACGAACAAAGGTTCTGATGGACTATTGATAACAACTCGTTTTTTATTATCTTTTTTGAAAGTGATTTTCGAAAGAGATTGATTTGTACGATGATCAAACTAACAAAGGTTATGATGGATCATCGCTTATTATTCTTATGAGAAAAGGACATTGCTACTAATAGCTAAACGAACAAAGGCTCTGATGAGCTACTAGCAACAATGGGTTTGAAAATGATTCCTTTTATTTGTTTTATGAAAATGATTTGTTTATGGTTGCGAAAAGGATTTTTATTCGTTGCGCTTGACGAGAACGTAACTCGCTCCTACGTATCCCAAATGGGAATCAAAGCGACGTAGTTCTAATGAAAATGTTTTTGAAGGGGTTTGAAAGGGGAAGAGCTTTCATAACGATCAAGCATGCAAAGGCTTTGAGTGATCATTACTAATAACCCTTAATGGCGTTCATGACAATCAAACAAGCCAAGGCTTTGAGTGATAGTCACTAGTAACTCGTACTAATTGGAATAGAGTTTGAGAGATTTTTTTGGAAAAGAGGGTGAAGGTACTATCAATGATTGATTACAAAAGTTCAAGCACATTCAATAATCACGAAATCATGCATATGTTGAATATTTAATCAAGACTAAACATGCCAGTATGATCAAAAGACCCAACTTATCAGGGATGCAAGGTAAAGTTCTCAAAGCAAGTGTGTGTGTGTGTAGGAAGGAGTGTATTTACCCTAATGACTCTATGCTACAACAGGCATGTAGACTTACGTCTTCATTGGGAGGTCATACACATGGATGGAATGGCATATTGAATTGAGACATTTAAAATGCATAAAAAACAAGCAGGCAATTGATCATAGGCATAGAATGATTTTAATTAAACTAAGGAACATATGAGCAACGATTTCTCAAAGAGGGGGCAATTTTGGCACGGATCACAATAATTAAATAATAACAAATGTAAAGACAGAAATACCTCTAATGAAGGCAGATCCTACAATTTAAAGAATGCAACCCCAACTAACTCTTAGCGAAGGATCAACTCTGACGGACCAACGGAACGAATAGAGCAAAAAAAATAAAGCGTAGAAGAGTTTTTTTTCTAAAATGTGAGAGATTTCGAAAAAAAATGGGTTTTTTCTCTGATCTCGTGAAAATGTGTGTCCTGAAATGAAAAATGAGCGTCCTATTTATAGGAAATCAGATTTGATCTATTTTAGGAAACACGATAATCGATTATGTTGGAAATAACTTGGTGTATGCTAATCGATTAGGTGCCTTGGATCTCAGATTCAATAATCGATTAGGTGCCTTGGATAATCGATTAGGCACTTTCCAAAACCATAAGAAACTTTCCAAAATAGGTGATAATCGATTATGGTCCTTAGTGAAAACATGGGATAATCGATTATGCTCCTAAATTGTTTCAGAGTAGATAATCGATTATCCCCCTTGATTTTCAGAGTAGATAATCGATTATCCCCCCTTGATTTTCAAGTAGATAATCGATTATCCCCCTTGATTTTCAGAGTAGATAATCGATTATTTGCTTGAAGGAAGGATATGATGTAATCGATTGAGTGCCTTCCTAAAAACATGGATAACTTCCTTATTCATCAAGGAAACATTATATGCATGATAAAATCAATTTTATACTTTCTAAAAAAATTTATTTTCATGCATGAGGCTTATTGAAAAATATTTTCATGCAAAAATTATTTTTATAGACCCTTTTGTGAGAAATGACCAAAATGCCCTTTTTTGACCCTAAAACCCTAATTTCCCAAAAAGTGCATTCTAATTCTAAAAATGATTTCAAAAACTTTGGAATGGTTTCTAGGACCCAAAATGCAATGCATAATCTATTATATATATATATATATATATATATATATATATATATATATATATATATATATTTGTGTGGAAAATTAGGGTTTTGACCTAAGCCGGACAAAATTGGGGTATGACAGTTGGTGTTTTTTAATATAGGGGTTTTAAGATTATTGAGCTGTACAGCTCATTCGCCCTAGAACGACGACTAACCCGACTGTACAGTCGACTTAGTCCCCTATTTTCTGAAAATGGAGTTTTTGAAGTTTGGAAAATGGTTTGATGTGTGGTGGTTTGATTTTATTAAAATAGGGGTTTTAGGATTACTGAGCCGTACGGCTCACTCCTCCTAGAACGCTGACTAACCCGACTGTACAGTCGACTTAATCCCCTATTTTGAACATTTGATTTGTGGAAATAAATGTGTTTGTGTTTATTTCAATTTAGAAATTGTTTGGTTTAAATAGGTATTTCAGGACATGATCTGTAACGGTTCATTAGTGACCTAAAAAGCAGACTAACCCGACTGTACAGTGGACTTAGTCCCCTATTTTGAAAATAAGATTTTTATTTTTGGAGGAAAATGATTATTTTGTTTTTCTGTTTTGAATATGAACGAAAAGTTGACAACGAAAAAAAATGAAGAGCGCAACTAGTGAAAAGTAATTATCATTAATATTTAAAAATAAACTAATTAAAAGAAAAATAAAATAAAAAAGGAGGGGGAGAGAGAGAAAGCGAGAACTTCGCTGGGAGAGGGAGATAATGTGTTCAGTGTTCTTGTTGAATCACTGTGGTGTGTGTTTTCACTGAGGACAGAGCCTCCTTTTATAGGTGAAGGGTAAGGTAAAGAGTGGACAAGTTGACTTGCTGGGCAAGCAGACTTGCTGGGCAAGCAGCTTGTTGGGCTGAAGGTTGATGCTATTGACACCCCGCTTTTATTATTTTCGTTTTTTCTATTAATTTTGATTTTTTGCAACTTTATTTTATATTTTGGTGATTATAAATGAAAGTAAAAATGATTTTTTTTTGTAAAATAGTTAAAAACTTATTATTTTTTTAAATATGAAAGGTTATTTTTGACTAAAAGACAAATCTTAAAAAGAACAAGTTGGGCCAAAGCCCGATCGGAAAAATCTAACATAGGTCCAATAAAGTGAATTACTACGCACATGCCCAATAAAACGAGATAGCATCCGAACAAGCTCAAAAGCTAACTCACGGTAATAGGACCTGCAAACTGGTAAAAATAACGACAATTGTAGTAAAAAATGCGGACAAAATTGGGGTATAACACTTAGAAATAAAATGGGACTCTCAGTTGGTAATTAAACAGATCACCGGCGAGTACGAATTCTACAATACCATGTTGAGAGAATTGCGTGCCTCGGCCTATAGCTTGTTAAAGCTTTTTGCCGATGCAATCATTATGCATATCCCCAGGAACAAAAATCAGAAAGCAAATGACCATGCTCAGC
Source organism: Astragalus membranaceus (assembly GCA_039519185.1). Lineage (NCBI taxonomy): Eukaryota > Viridiplantae > Streptophyta > Magnoliopsida > Fabales > Fabaceae > Astragalus > Astragalus membranaceus. The sequence goes on along the minus strand of CM076854.1, from coordinate 47,286,104 downwards.
AAGCTTCTGGATACAAGAGCACAGTTGTGGAAGTCATGCATCAGGACGCCGCAGTGGTGGTGGCCGAGCAAGAACCAGCCGACGCTTGGATATGGAAGCTAGCGGATTATTTATGGAACCCTTCTGTTGGGGATGATTTCAAGGTAAAGCAGAGGGCCCTTAAATATGTCCTAGTAGGTGACGAGCTGTACCAAAGGAGCACCAATGGGGTCCTCCTGCGGTGCCTCAAGAGAAAAGAGTCCTACTTGGTCATTGCCCAGATCCATGAGGGGGTTTGTGGTTCCCACGGGTCTGGGCCCATCATGAAATGGTTAATTTACAGACACAGATAGTATTGCCCGGCAATCACGCCCAATTGTTACCAATATGCTAAGGGGTGCGAAGCTTTCCAGCTGCATGGCCACACCCAACGCGTGCTCACGGACGAGCTCCACCCAATAGTCAAGCCTTGGCCGTTGAGAGGATGGGCCATTGACTTGATTGGAAAGATATACCCTCCTAGCTCCAAAGGACACAACTTCATTATCGCAGCCACAGACTACTTTACCAAATGGGTAGAAGCTACGCCCCTTGGCAATGTCAACCAGGCAGCGGTGATCAGGTTCTTTGAGAACCAAATCATATTCAGATTTGGGATCCCAGAGACCATCAATGCGGACCAAGGAACTATGTTCACAGGGGATCGAGTGGTGGCCTTTGCTCAAGAGTCTGGCATTTACTATTCCCAAGCTACTGGAAAAGTCGAGGCCACCAACAAGATCATCATCGAACTCATCAAGAAGAACATAGAAGACAAGCCCAAGAGATGGCACGAAATCCTAAATGAAGCATTGTGGGCTATGAGAAATTCAAAATCTATGGCCACCGGCGTAACTCCATATCGGTTGGTATTCGGCAAGGATCCAGTGTTGCCGCTTGAGATTAGTGTTTCATCACCGAGGGTGGCTCAGCAACATTCGCTCAGTTTGGACAAATAGGAGCAAGCTATGTTAATGGAATTGGACTCGCTGGACGATAACAGACTAGCCACCCTCAGCAGGCTAGAACTCAACAAGTGTAAAACGGCCCGCGCCTACAACAAACATGTTAAGCCTAAAAAGTTTGTTGAAGGCGACCTAGTTTGGAAAGCTATGTTACCAATTGGGATCAAGGATCCTAAGTTTGGTAAATGGTCGTCGAATTGGGATGGACTCTATATCGTGAGTGAGACCTATGATGGAGGCGCTTACAAGTTGATTTTGTAGGAGGCAGAAGAAATCGAAAGGAAAATAAACGGCAAGTATTTGAAGGCATATTACCCTACAATGTGGGAGAGTATGCAAAAATAAGACGTAACAATACATTAATGCCCAAGTTCAAAATGTCGCGCCACACACCGGCGGCCTAGCGTTCACAAAAATAATTGAAACCTATTTCAAAGGGAATAAAGAGAGCAATCCCCGAAGACAGGGCCATTCACCGCGACTGTTTGGTGTAAATCATTAGGAGAGCCGAGGATGAAGTTAGGGTTTTGGCTTTCCTATTACTAGATCCTTCCCGCGGCTCTTGGTAGATACGCCTGAAAGATCGGAGGCAGTGGAGAATGGGTCATTAGAGATAGCTTCGCAAGGGTTTTGCACAACCCCCGATGGGAGGTCCATCCGGGTATCATCTGATATGAGTGAAACTGCAGTAGGGGCTTCTCTAAATGGCAACCTTCAGTTGAAGAGGGTTGAACCACCATCACGGGTAGATCCTCTACATGACTGGGGGGAGGTCCTTTCAAGAGGAGACGCAGGTTGTCCCATGATGCATTGGCCCGTTGAATGTCATCCTGGCTCTTTTCCAAGTCATAAACAAAAATTGACTTTTGGGATTCCAGGTCTTTGATACGACGATCCAGGGGAGTGCTCAGAAGGTATAGCCGGTTTTTCTTTTGAATAGTTTTGGTGAATTTGCAAACATCTTCCTGTTGCGGACGAATGTTTTCCAGATCCTCGGCCAAGGCCCATTTTCGCCCTGCCTCCGTTTCAAGGTAGGAGTTGGTATATCCTTTTCTTTGATTGCAGAATGGCCAGCTGATCCAATGCTTTTTGAGCAGCATCCTGGGCGGTTGTTAAGACTTTTGGCAAGTGTGCCAATTGTCGTCGCAAGTAATAAAATACGGTAAGTAACCGGTCGATTCCACAGGGATTGCGCGTTGAAAACAATAGCAAAGTTGCAAATTCTTAGATTGTAAAGGTTTGGTAATTTGAGTAACAGTAACGGTACACAAAACGTGATTTAAGAATACGAGAAAAACGACTAGTGATCGAATCCTCTCTCCTCGCCTATCACATGAACCTTAGCCAATTCAAGTTAATTATTCAATTTCTAGATTCAATTCACTAATTAAGGTCAAGGGCAATTCCTTGCCTCAAGACCCCTATTACCCTAAGAGTGACCCTAATTCCTTAGGCGAGACATGCCAAAGGGTAATGCATTAAGATCGAGAATTTTACACGAATTCACCTAAGCTATCACATATCCCTATGCTGATTACTAGAAGATGATCTTACTACCCAATTTCCAGCTACTAATTCATATTCCTATGCAATCACTAGCCTGGGTCATCACAATTATCATATGTAATTGAAAAGCATTAAGAGCATAGGTATTTAGACAAAGTAAATCGAATAACAACTGAATTGATTAGAACAATGGTTCACATGATAGGGTTGGGAGATTCATCTCTCCCTAATCTAAGCAATTTAGTTACAAATCATCCTAAGAGTAGAAACCAACATCAAATAGAAAACAATCGTAAAGGAAGACATTAGAACCTTCAATCCCTTGTTGCCAAGTGGTGAGAAGGCCCCAAAAACGCACCCTCCAGCTGCTCCAAATTGTGGCTCAGATCCCCCTGGCGAAGTCCCTCTGAAAAACGCTGAAACTGCTTTAAAAACCCTAATTTTCGCGCACCATCGCGACGCGATACGTGCCAATCGCGTCGCGAAATAGGACAGAAACATCTGGCTTTGCAAAATTCCTCCTGGTCGCGTCGCGAGCCCTCCTGGTCGCGACGCGATATTGAACAGAATTCAAATCCCTCCATTTTGCTGCATTTCCGGGCAAGTGTCTGGTTCGCCGAATGATGCCACAACCAATTAGAGGTCTTCAAGTCCAAATTAGCTCCAAAATTGAAGGAATTATTTACAAATGAACTTCCTACTACAATTATCTAAAACTAGACTAAATCCCCGGATAATGACTGTGATACAATGAAAAACCTGCACAATTGGTCCTAAAAATGCCTAACTTACATCATATGATTGAGAGTCAACACAACCCCAAACTTAAACTTTTGCTTGTCCTCAAGCAAACAATCAATTCAGACTGTGGGTGATTTTTCTATTCAGCTGTTACATGTAATACATCAACCTTAAACATATCAGCACATCAACTATCATCATCAACCTAATACAGTGGCAGGACAACTGAATTGGAAATACCGAATCATAAGCAGGCAACATTCTCAAGTTTCTCTATTGCACACATCTCACCAGTGTTTCACTCTTGAGGTGTTTCGGGTATTCACTCAATTCACACTACCTGCATCATCGTTTCATAGGCTTGACAGAGTTCTATATCAGTCTATACAAATGAAATACATACACATATTTTGAGGACTTTAAGGGTTATAGCGGGGCTTAGGTGAGGGTGGATAAATTTGGATAAGTAGGTTACACTTGGAGTTAGGCCTACCTCTCTCTTTGTCACTTTCACTCAATTTACTTGTCACCCATTTTCCCCAAAGCGTTCCACAAACAAGAGAAGGATTTTGTTTTTTTTTTCTTTTTCTTTTTTGATATATGTACATACATATATATTTATTTTTTTTTCTTTTCTTTTTGTTTTCTTTGTTCCTTCCTCTTGTATACCACCCCAAACTTATAATGTTGCTATTCCACGAGCAACCCCAAACTTAGAATTTTTCCCACTCTCACAGCTTTTGTTACCTAACTCCAAGTTAAGAATTAACTAGGCTATGATTTTCAGAGAAACAGCATACAATTTTTAACAATAGGCTCAGAGGGGCTAGCAGAGGATAAACATTAGTTAGGTGCGGTTTGAAAGGCTCAGGGGTGCCAAAAGAAATGCCTCAGTGTGTATGAAAATCAAATGCAAAAACGATTAAGCACAATGTCAAGTTCTGCAGACTAATGCAGGCAAGGAATACACACAATATATATAAGAACGTGTTTAGGCTCAAACCTCACAGTTGGGATCGTAGAGATGGAACTTGAGAGATGCCGCTCACAGATGATAAAGGACTTCTGCAACTTTTGTCATGACCCCTGCTATTACTTGATGATAAAATTTGACGTGCGAGTGTCCAAAGGAAAAATGCAAACATGCGACCCCAAATGCCACAGATCATCACCATTGAAGCTGCTTTAACAAAACAAAAACAAAATATAGGGCAGTGGTGCCTCAATATCAGAGTAAGTTATACTAATAAGTACAGACCAAAGTGCGAAATAGAGTCAAAATAGGAAAAATACAACCAAAAAGTGCAGATTAAATTGTCTGAATAAAACAAGAAAATGATAAATGAGCCTCCTGCTCAAGGAAATGAAATGTGCTCCTCCAAATACTCATCCCCTGAAAGAAGTGGATCCTGGGGGTCTGGCTGCTGCTCTGCATGGTGTGTTGATGAAGATGCGCGTGCTGCTCTATTCTCTGTCATGTACTGCTGAGCAGCCTGGTGGACTCTGGCTGATGCCAGGTAAGATGTGTCTAAGCCCTGCTGCTGTAGTAGCATCGACGTCCCACACCAGTTGGCCATCTGGAGGTCATACTGGAAGGAAGGGTCGGTGCCATACAGCTGTCTGTAGGATGGGCCTGCTGGCTGCTGTGGTGGAACTGCATCATCCATGGGCCCATCGGGCTGCTTCATAATCCAAGCGGCAGTGATAGGTTCCCTGGGATAAACTAGCAAGTCGTCCGAGTATTCAGGACACCCCTGTTGTGAACACAAGGCATGAATCACAGAGGCATGCCCCAATCTGGCCCTCGGACATCTGACAATCTCAGCTATGCTCTCAGAAATAGCTCTGCCCAGGTTTACCCGCTCGCCCCTCATGATAGCCAATAATCCCATGGCCACTTTGACCTTCACATCTGTAGAGTTAGAACAGGATATGATCGACTGATTGAAAAATGCATTCCAGGCCTTTGGGATTGGCTTCAGTCCCATGTTGCAGAAACAGCGTGGAAGGTGCTGGGATGGGGCCCATTGTGCCCCCGGACGACACAGCTCTCTCAAAGTCCCCTCATAATCAATGCTCCTGGGAGAAACTGCAACGTGGCACATAGCACAGTACTCCTCTGTAGGTAGCCCCAACAGGCTGTTGATGCTATCCGCGGAGTAGGACACAGTCTTGCCTCTAACATAGACGGATGTAGACCTGTCCTGCTCCTCCTCCCAATAGGTGTTTGAGTAGAACTCCCTGACCAGGCTCTGGTTAGCCTGCTTAATTCTTGCATTGAATGTAAGCCACCCCAACTCCCGCAGTGTGGAAGTGATAATCGGAAACTCATTTGTGGAGAGGTCAAAGGCCCTCTCCGGATTGATCTTCTTGCCCTTGACAACCTGCTGGTACCTCTCCTCGTGTACGGGGGACCTGAATCTGTCAACCTCTGATGGTGTGGCCCCCCTCCTCTTCCTAGATGTGCCGGTCCTTGCTCTTTTGTCCATGCCAGCACTTGTTTAAGAAAAATTTCCTGCAGGCAAATAACCAGAACCCAGTCCAAATCGTTAGGTCTCGGTGGGTCCCGGGTGTGGGCCCCACTCCAGCAGAGAAAAATAATCAACAGCCAAAACATAGTTTCTGGACTCAAAGTCATCTACCCTAAGGTTGTGAATATGTGCAAAATTAGGACCAGGCCAGCAACCCCAAAACAGACTTCACTTAGACATTTCCACAAACATTTGGGTTGCTTAGCCAAAACTCATTGGAGCAATTTCACAAACACTTGGTGAACACCAAAAACTTCATTGAGGCATTTTAACAAACACCTCATATACAATCAAAATCAACAAGAATCCAACCCCAATTCGATTAACAAAGCCCCCTAATTCAGAAATAACAGCAAGCATGCAATGTAGAGGGGTGGGGGACAACAATTCAACTCCTAATTCTGCCCCAAACTTACAATTCGTGCCCCCCCAAATCACCTAAAACTAAAGAAGAAAATTGAAAATTAAAGATGGAGATGGAGGAGAATAGTTACCTGGAGATGTAGACAAGGAAGAATCCGTGTGAAAGTGTGCAAATTCACCACCAATTAAGAGTAAAACAGTAATGGGGGGGAATGGGGGAAATGGCGCACCAGAGAAGAAAAAGAAGGCAAATTTTGAAAAAATTTGCTTTGTGTTCGGACTGTCTAGTTTCTGGGCTAAAAACCGCTGCATCGCGACGCGGCCCGTGTGCTTCGCGTTGCGAGATTACACAGAAACCGTTTTCTTGAAAAATTTTCAACTCATCGCGACGCGACATCACTGGTTCGCGACGCGAAATAAACCAGAAACATTTTTTCTTTGAAATTACTTTCCTTTCGCGACATGAACTTGACCGAACACAAAAATTTTCTTCTCATGCCTAAGACTAACAGCAAAATAAAGTGAATTAAAGACTTAAATTGAAATTGAATTAAAGACTTGGTACCTCAGTGGGTTGCCTCCCACTCAGCGCTTCTTTATCGTCACTAGCTTGACGGTTCGAAGATGGATCAATTTGGCTCAGGTGCCTTTGGCTTCTTCATTTCCCCATTCACAGCTCCTTCAGAACCTTCTCCATTGAATTTCCAGCTGGGCTCACCCACCAATTCCTTTAGATCCACCCACTTGCTTGGTGACTTTTCCGGTGGCGAGTGGATGTGTATTCTGTTTTTGGCTTTGGGATCCGGTGCCTCAACACTATAGCACCCTCCCTTTTTCTCATCCTTCTTTGCTGACTTGATCACCCTTAGGATTTCCTCTTCTTCTTGCACCCTCAGTTTCACAGTCCCATCTGCCACATCTATGACAGCTCTACTGGTGGCTAGGAAGGGTCTTCCCAAGATGAAGGGGATGTCATTTTCCCCATCCATTGAACTCTTCACCTCAGTGTCACCATCCAAACGCAGAATCACAACATCTACTGGGAAGAGGAATTTTCCCACCTTTACTAAAACATCCTCCACAATACCATAAGGATGCCTTATTGACCTATCAGCCAGTTGCAGGGTCATGTGAGTTGATTTGACTTCACCTCCCCCAACCTTTCTCCACATTCCCAAGGGCATTAGGTTTATGCTTGCCCCCAAGTCACAGAGGGCCTTATCTATAGTGACATCACCAATTGCACATGGAATGGTGAAGCTTCCTGGATCCTTCAGCTTAGGGGGAATTTTGTTTTGAATGATAGCACTGCACTCCTCTGTTAATGCTACGGTTTCATTCCCCTTTAACTTTTTCTTTTTGGTCAATAGCTGTTTCATGATCTTCGCATAGACCGGCATCTTTTCCAGAGCTTCAGCAAAAGGTATATTGATCTGGAGGCTTCTGAACACCTGCATGAACTTAGAGAACTGCTCATCCTTCTGATTTTTCTTGCTTACCTGAGGATAGGGCAGTTTCATGTATGATGGGGTTTCTTTGGGTTCCACCTGAGGGTTGTCCTTCCCCGCTCCCTCACTCTTTTCATTTGCTTCCTCACTAAGCACCTTTTCTTTCTTTTTCTTTTCCCGGGGCTTGGTTACTTCAGACGGTTCCAACTCCCTACCACTTCTCAGATAGATGGCATTGCAATTCTCCTTCCTCGGGTTATCCACAGTGTTGGCAGGAAAGCCACTTTTGGATGTCTCCGCAAGTTGCTTCGATAACTGACCAATCTGCACCTCCAAATTTTTCATTGATGCTTCATGGTGTTTCTCCATGTTTTTCATTACCTGCTCTTGAGCTTGGAAGGTATTTTTGGTCATCTGCATAAACTGTGTCAATGCATCCTCTAACCGAGAAGGTGGTTTCTGTTGTTGATTGGCAGGTGCCTGAGACTGTTGTTGGTTGGAACTTGTGCCTTCATTATTATTCTTCCAAGAAAAGTTGGGATGATTCTTCCACTCTGGATTGTAGGTGTTAGAAAATGGATTCCCGCCTTGTCGTTGGAAGTTTCCCATATAGTTGGCCTGTTCCAATGCTTCTCCATAAGCTGCACAATCACCTTCGTGGGATTCCCTACCACAATAATTGCACCCGCCTGCTTGCACTGCTTGTACTGTTGCTGGAGCTTTGGAACCTACTTCACACGCTGCCGCTAATTGCTTAGTGAGAGCCTCGATTTGCATGGACATTAGTTTCTGTTGGGCTAACACCGCGCTGTTTGAATCAAGCTCCAGCACACCTTTCTTTCCTACAACCCCCCTATCATTTTGGATCCTGTACTCATTGGAAGCCATGTCTTCAACCAACTGTTTGGCTTCTTCCCACGTCTTGGTACCTAGGGATCCTCCCACTGAGGCATCCAACATCATTCTTGTTTGTGGTCTCAGCCCATGGCAAAAAGTTTGTAACTGTAGGAAATCTTCTATGCCATGGCCGGGACACTTCTTGAGTAATAGCTTGAATCGTTCCCAAGAATCATACAACGATTCGGACTCTCCCTGTGTAAAGTTGGAGATATCAGCTCTTTTCCTTATGAACTTGGAGATTGGGAAGAATCTCTCCAAGAACTTGTTCTCGAGGTCATTCCAAGTATTGATTTCCCCTAGGAGAGTGTTCAGCCAATCCTTGGCCCTCCCTGTGAGAGTGAAAGGGAACAGCCGGACCTTCTTTGCACTATCGGTTACTCCCTCAGGGTGTGTAGTCCCACATATCTCGTAGAATTGGAACAAGTGCTGATTAGGGTCTTCGGCATCCGACCCAGAGAATTGCTCTGATTTCAGGGCCCTGAGCACAGAGGATTTAATATCAAACTGGGCCACGCCCACTGGTTGAAATGCTAATGCCTGGGCGCCCTGATTCCTTCGCCCGAAATCACCCAAAGTACGTCTCGGTGGAGGTGGGGGTGGAATTCCAGCCATTTCAACTGCAGAAACTGAATGTACCTGTGTCTCTACCTCGGCTTGTTGCTTAGCTAGCCTTGCTTTCTTTCGATTTGCCCTTGCTAACTTTTCGATCTCTGGATCACACAATAATTCTTGCGGGCCCTTACTCCGCATAAACAAATCCCTGAAACACTAAGCAAACCGTTAACAAGTCCGAGCAAATTGCTAGGTAGCACAGATTAAATAATTCAAGATCAAACAAAAACATAAACTAAACTCTAATAATCAACTCGTTTGCCTTGTTGACAACGAAATCAACAATCCCCGGCAACGGCGCCAAAAACTTGTTAAGACTTTTGGCAAGTGTACCAATTGTCGTCGCAAGTAATAAAATACGGTAAGTAACCGGTCGATTCCACAGGGATTGCGCGTTGAAAACAATAGCAAAGTTGCAAGTTCTTAGATTGTAAAGGTTTGGTAATTTGAGTAACAGTAACGGTACACAAAACGTGATTTAAGAATACGAGAAAAACGACTAGGGATCGAATCCTCTCTCCTCGCCTATCACATCAACCTTAGCCAATTCAAGTTAATTATTCAATTTCTAGATTCAATTCACTAATTAAGGTCAAGGGCAATTCCTTGCCTCAAGACCCCTATTACCCTAAGAGTGACCCTAATTCCTTAGGCGAGACATGCCAAAGGGTAATGCATTAAGATCGAGAATTTTACACGAATTCACCTAAGCCATCACATATCCCTATGCTGATTACTAGCAGATGATCTAACTACCCAATTTCCAGCTACTAATTCATATTCCTATGCAATCACTAGCCTGGATCATCATAATTATCATATGTAATTGAAAAGCATTAAGAGCATAGGTATTTAGACAAAGTAAATCGAATAACAACTGAATTGATTAGAACAATGGTTCACATGATAGGGTTGGGAGATTCATCTCTCCCTAATCTAAGCAATTTAGTTACAAATCATCCTAAGAGTAGAAACCAACATCAAATAGAAAACAATCGTAAAGGAAGACATTAGAACCTTCAATCCCTTGTTCCCAAGTGGTGAGAAGGCCCCAAAATCGCACCCTCCAGCTGCTCCAAATTGTGGCTCAGATCCCCCTGGCGAAGTCCCTCTGAAAAACGCTGACACTGCTTTAAAAACCCTAATTTTCGCGCACCATCGCGACGCGATACGTGCCAGTCGCGTCGCGAAATAGGACAGAAACATCTGGCTTTGCAAAATTCCTCCTGGTCGCGTCGCGAGCCCTCCTGATCGCGACGCGATATTGAACAGAATTCAAATCCCTTCATTTTGCTACATTTCCGGGCAAGTGTCTGGTTCGCCGAATGATGCCACAACCAATTAGAGGTCTTCAAGTCCAAATTAGCTCCAAAATTGAAGGAATTATTTACAAATGAACTTCCTACTACAATTATCTAAAACTAGACTAAATCCCCGGATAATGACTGTGATACAATGAAAAACCTGCACAATTGGTCCTAAAAATGCCTAACTTACATCATATGATTGAGAGTCAACATCGGTTATAGTTGTGGAGAAGCGTAGTGAGATTTCTAGGAGCCGAAAGGCTATCTAACAAAAGGCACTCCTTTGGGTTTCTAACCGATCAGCAGAGGAAGACAACCTAAATGCCAACGACCTTGTCGCAGTAAGCTGAGTCGAGTCAGTGATGATGCCTCCTCGAAAGGCCTCTTCCAATCTGTCCAGTTCCTCAAAGGAAGGGGGAGCTATCTGGGAGAGATCTTGAGAGGCAAAGTATTGAGCTACCTCGTCATTCGTCACGGAGGGAGTTGGGGGCGAAACCTGTGAAGGGGGAGGAATTGAGATCTCTGGCTCCAAGGGACCCACAGCAGGAAAGGGAGTAAAATTGATGAAGGAGAAGGGGGAAAAATGGCAATCTACCTTGGGTTTCTTAGATGGTCGATCTGTTGCGGCCACGGTAAACCTCTTGGCGCCTGTTGGAGGTTGTGGGACCTCTTCGACAGTGGACCTCGTCCTCATGCAGAAGATGATGGGTTGATTGTCCGTCATCGCTTCCCTGCATGAGGAAATATGCCAAAACCCATGTTGAGAAAATGAGCAACCGCAATAAAGCCAGAATAGAGCAAGACGAGTCATTTACCTGGCACAAGGTTTGAGGTGGCAGTGGCTTGTTGCCAAGTGGAAGATTGCTGCTTGGAGACGGTAGTGTTGCCTTTCTTGACGACCGAAGGAGTTTTACTTATTGTTACTGGTAAAGGAACAGGGATAGGCTCTCGATAAGGGTGGCCGAGGTATTGGGCTGAGTATGCGTCGAGCGGTCTGGGGAAGACCAATCCTTTTATGCCAAACCACCAGTTGGCAAAAGCTGAGGTCTCTCCCCCGCAGTTCCTATAGTTGGCCCTGTACACAGTCGTTAACGTTGTCATAGCCTTCTCTGAAGATGTGGGCCATATTCCCATTGGTAATGCCCTCTCGCCGAAGGAGGCCACCACAGTACTTGTAGGGCATGGGCACATGATGCATCAAGCCAAATTGCCTACACACAAAGTTGGGGTGGTAATACTCGGAAAACACTTCGCTGTACCGAGGGAGCCCCGATAACTAGTGAGAAAATCTCTTAAGGCGAGGGTTGAGCGCCAGTTCTTGCTAACATCTTCACGTTCAGACAATGGGAGACCTGATTCGGGCACCAAAGCATTGAAAATCCAAGTTGGACATGACAGGACACTAGTTCATTTCGGCCGAATCCATGTGGAGTAAGGCGTTGATAAGTTCAGCCGAAGTCGAACAGTGATAGGGTTTTTTGAAAGTTGGGATCCCAATATTCTGTTCGTAGGGGATGGGGGTATTGCGAGCCCTTTTGAAAGAATGTGAGGGAAATAAAGGTTCAACCAAAGTTGAAGGAACCACATGGGGCCCTGAATCTTGTGTATCTCCCCACACTATTGAATCTGGTCAAGCAAGACGTATATCCCTCTATAGAGGCCAGCCAGAAAGAAGGATCCCCATGCATAGACGTTGTCACTCAGCATCAAGGGGATGAAAGGCTAGAGTTCTTGAACTATCCCCGCAGACACTGTGCCATAAAGGAATTTGCAGAAAAAGTACATCAAGAATGTTGTGTGTTCTGTATCTGAAATGGTGGCTTCGGCTCTGAAGTTCTTGCTAATGAATGTGGGATAGTGCCCTTCTGCATGAACATGTTGGTAGTTAACTTTCGGCGGAAGCTTGCAGGGAAGCCCAGTAATGGCAACGACTTCCAGAAGAGTGGGAGTCAGAGTTCCCCATGGAAAGATGCAAATGTTGAGTTTTGTTGACCAAAAGTCTAGGAGAGGCAGAAGCATGTCGTAATTGGTGGGTATGTCAAAGGTAGAGAGGCGAATTATTTGGTCAAGGCCCTAGGTTTTCCACAAATTTGACTTAACGAGGACTATTCTATCAAACCAAGCCCGATAGTCGTCCGTGGGCTTGGCCCAACCCCTACTCTCAACGACCCTCATATTGGCGGTAAACAACGTCTTGGTGATCGGCAAACCTGGTTGAGAGTAAGAAGTGAAGATGGTCTTGAAAGCATCAAAGCCGTCGTGAGCCTCAGAGGTCGCCGGTTTTAGGGTAACGCCCTCTCCAACAGGAGCAAAGAGGGTTTCTTCAGTAATTGGAAGCGGAGTGTGTATTGGGGACGAAGCGGAAGGTAAAGAACTTCTAGCACTATTGTCATCACTGTAACTATGTTATTGAATCTGGGAATCCGAGTTAGAAGACATGTTTGCAAAGGAAGAAGATGAAATATTATAGGAGTAGTTTTGGGTAGAAGGAGATGGCGAACAATAAACGTGGCGTGTGTAACGGAATGTCTATTTATATTCTTCGAAGGAAATGATTGAAATGCTTGGGGAACTGGTGCTTCGTCACATCGTTTCGTAGAAAAGGGCAGGCCGTCACACATCTGGTCAATGATGTAACGACTAGTCATCATAACTGTTGCAACACGTCGTTTCAGTTTTCGCGTCGTTAGTCACATCCACTCGGCTGGACAACAATGCAAAAAGGAGGGCATTTGTTAACACCCAAAATAAATTGAGTTGTTGGCCTAAGGAAAAAGGGGGGGTTTAGGGCCAAATCAACACTGAGGTAGCTATAAGAACACTGGGGCAGTGGAAATATTTACCATAACACTGGGCAGATTCAGGCTGAGCATGTGAGGATGAGATATTTTGAAGCCCCGAAGGAATGAAGATAAAGCACCGAGGTACCCTGAGACTCGGATGGAGGAAGCCTCGATTACAGAGTGAATCAGTTGAGGAACCAATGGCCGAAGGCCGAAATACTTGTTTGGAGCGCACGTATTCAATGCACGTGGACATACAACGTTGGAGCAGTTAAGGTCAATAAGCAGAAGACTCGGTGGGAACAGGAAGGACTAGGGTTTTACCCCACTAACCCGTGCTAGTGAGGTCGTGGAAAAGTGGACTTCAAGTTTCTAGGATTAGGCTTAATTATAATCGTTGATCTTGATTAATCCAATGCTGGGCAGATGTAGGCTCGAATAATTGTCGACGAAGGCTCATGTATATATATATATATATATATATATATATATATATATATATATATATATATATATATATATATATATATATATATATAGTAGTACTTGTACATTTTAAAACACACATCAATCAATACACAAGTATTTTACTTACTTTATCTTTTCTTTATCGCTTTTGTTTATGTTTTCTTAGTCTCGTAGATAATCCAAGCCACACGTCCCTCTCACACTTAACCTAACACTCTTTGGAGGAGTTAGGGAACCCGTAGTCGAGGAACAGAGTTCCTTCCTCAGCACAATTGTTGGAAGAAAAGAGGAATCGCATATTGTGCAAACCTCTGGACGATTCCACGGCTAGGACTAAAGTGTTTGAGCACAACAACCATCTACCCCCCTTTTTGAACTATTTCCCCAGGATTGGCCTCCATGAAGTTCCCTCTCAGGAAGTATCTACTCTTGAAAATCTTCTCCCGTGGGGTTCCTTCCATAGTAATAAGTCTCCAGCATTGTTTACCCAAGAGTGCTCTATTGAACTCACTAAACTCTCTAAAACCAAGACCCCCCCTTCTTCTTATACTTTGCCATTCTAGACCAACTCATCCAATGGATCTTCTTAGTCTCATTATCACCACCCCACCAGAATCTAGCAATCATGGCTTCAATCTCTTTACAACAACCTTCTGGGCACTTGTAGCATCCCATGATATAATTAAGAATGGCTTGTGCAATAGCTTTGATCAGAGTCTCCTTACCTGCTCTTGATAGGTACTTTTCCTTCCAACCTCTTAGCTTCTTCCAAATTCTATCAATCACAAAGGAGAATATGGCTTTCTTGGCCAGAACAACACTTTTTTTTGTGTAGAAACCACCAGAAATACCATTTCATCCGCCGGTAAATCGTATTTTTTTTTAAAAAAAACGCCGGTAATTTAAATGAATCCGCCGAAAACGAGAACTTTTTTAAACTATCCACCGGTAATCTCCATAAATTCGTCGCAAAATCCGCGGTTTTTTTTAAAAAAATTATTAATTATAGTTATAATTCAATCTTAATTTTAATTATATTTATAATAATTAATTAAAAATAAATTTTATTTTTAAATTAATAATATTAATAATAGGTAAATATACTTAACGAAAAAAGTTACAATAATAAAAATGATAAACATTCATGCAATATCCAACAAAATACAAATTAAAATATCCATGCAACAATATAAATCAAAATATACATACAACACTATAAATTAAAATAACTTAAATCTACTGGTCGTCGTCATAGTAGCCTCTAATGTGGTATTCTTCATTCCCTCCGAACCATAAATTAGTAAAATCATTTTCGTTGAGATTGATATTTGTGTTGGACCGATGTTGTTGGGGCTGCTGCTGGGCCTGCTGGTGGAGCTACAGCTGGACTTGCTGTTGGATAGGCGGCTAATCGAACCTAGCTGGTTGAGACTTTATACTATACAGACTCTGGAACGAAGGCTGTAAGACCCCATACTGCTAGTACGGCTGAAAAGCACCATCGTAAGACTATCGCATCTAGTACGATAGAAGAAATGATGATGACGACGACGACGATGATGATTGATGTCTTCTTTGCTTTCCTCACTTTTTGTAGTATCCCCGCGATGGGTTTGTAATTATGGCCACAAGTTATCCGAGCTTAATAAATGAAGGTCTCTTTCTACTTTGCTTTATTTTTTCTTTGCACGTAGGTTTAAGAATCACCACATGATTAAGAAAATTTCCTAAGTTAGAAATATGACAATGTTAAATAGCCCTCCCCTTGTGTAGTTTATCGAGTACTCGGCTCGAATCTAACTCGGACCAGATATTTTGTTCTTATTTTATGAGGTCGTTTTACCTATAATCTCGATTTTTTTTTGGATATTTCGCAAACGGTCGTAACGTCAATCTTGATAGCACTTAGCTTGAGCAATTTCAATACTATAGTTATGATAAGAGGTATTAGCATCATTAAGCATCCTCAGAGTATGCAAAGAGTCCGGATAACAAACCACTTTACAATACCCCAAATGCGAACACAACGAAATACCACACACCAAGACTATAAGCTCCGCGTGCAAAATATTAGAATAACCAAAAGCCCATATTAAAATTTCCTTCAGAATCTCTTATAAGGCCACCGTATCTAGTCACACCCGGATTTGCAGGAGCACTCACATCAACATTTAAACCTACCCACCCTGAAGGAGGCCGGAGAACACCACGCCACCTCTTTCACAACATGTTGTGTAAACCTAGTTGCATTGTAAAGAGCATAAGATTTCAAAATATCATGATAAAGAGCATGAATTTCGTCAGAAATCTCTTCAGTAGTGGATCGAACACCTTCAAAAACAAATTTGTTTCTACCACACCAACATTTCCATATAACCACTATTTGAAGGATCCCTTTCATTTTAACCTGCTCTTGCAGCCAAATAAAATGATCAAAAATCAGCTCAGGGATGGAAGAATTTTGCCAAACTGCTGAAACACCATCACACCTAAAAAAGTAGTGATGCATTGTTTCTTCATGTAAGTTACACACCATGCAAGAAGAATTATTCAAAATATTCCTCTCTGCAATAATAGCCCGAAATGGTTGTTAGAATAGAAATAGTCAATATTAATGTTAGAATAGCAATAGTCAGTATTAATGTTAGAATAACAATAGTCAATTTTTAATTGTAAGAGTTGATACCTGCCTTGTATAAATAGGGATTAATCCCTCCTTCAATAAAGTGTGAATCTTTTTTACTAAAACTAACATGGTATCAGATGTAAAATTTCTCTCTCTCTCACCTTGTATGTGGTTCCTCTATAACATATCTCTCTCTCTCTCTCTCTCTCTCTCTCTCTCTCTCTCTCTCTCTCTGTCTCTCTCTGCGTGACAATGCCGAAACCGTTTTCCTCCGCAAAGCTCTTCTCTCTCATCACACTTTTGCATCGCCGTTGTGATTAGCTCTTTGTTAGCAACTCCTTGTTATTGCACTGCTTTAATTCTGGATTGTTGTTTGGTACGTAATTCGTTTCTCCACCCATTGTTGTACTAACACTCCACAATAAAATGGAGTAGTTGAACAAAAACACCAACATATCCTAAATGTAGCCAGGACCCTCATGTTTCAATCCAAATTACCTCTTCCTTTTGGGATTTGTCGTTTCCCATGTTGTTCACATCATAAATCTCCTTCCCTCACACTCACTAAACAACAAATCCCCTTCCTACATATTACACAATATACCTTCCGACCTCTCCCACCTTCAGGTGTTTGGTTCCCTATGTTATGCTACTACCCATGTTGCTCACCGAACCAAAATTCAACCTAGGGTCCACAAATGTATCCACATTGCCCATACAATTGGTGTCAAAGTTTACCTCCTCTATGACTTGCACAACCATGAAATTTTTTACTCTAGACACATTTCCTTTTATGAGAACATCTTCTCTTTTGCCACCCCTCACTCCCCTACCCCAATTTTCAACCGAATTCTCTCATCTTCCCTTCCATTCCCCTTACCCAATGTTACTCACCTCCTCCTACCTTCGTTCTCTACATTCCCAATAAACCCTCCACAACCTAACCCTACGACAGAACCTGCTTCGACTTCACAAACTCCCTCTACTACGGCCTCACCTACTGCCTCCTCTCCTACTTTACCTCCACCCCCTCCTAGACACTCTACTCGAACCCGTAATGCCCTCAATTACCTTCGAGATTATCATTGTAACTCAATCCATTCAACTAATGCTGCCAATTCCTCCTCGGGTATTGGTTTTCCTATCTCTCATTTTTTGTCATATGATCATGTATCCCCTTCCCACAAAACCTTTGTTTCAGCCATATCCAGCCTTGTTGAGCCCTCCTCATATGCTCAAGCCATTAATCATGATTGTTGGAAGGAAGCCATGAACGAAGAAATCCAGGCCTTAAAGGAAAACAACACTTGGACTATCACTCAACTACCTCCTGGTAAGAAACCTAATGGATGCAAATGGGTCTATAATACCAAACTTAGAGCTGATGGCTCCCTTGAAAGGTATAAGGCACGCCTTGTGGCAAAGGGATTTACACAACTTGAAGGTGTTGACTACTCTGAAACCTTCTTTCCGGTTGTTAAAATTACCATTGTGAGGCTGTAGTGGCACTTGTAGCAGCTTGCAATTGACATTTTCATTAGGTGGATGTTAATAATGCCTTCCTTCATGGCGACTTGCATGAAGAGGTCTATATGTAGGTTCCTCAAGGGTTTGAAACTTATGCACCTAATTAGGTTTGAAAGCTTCACAAATTTCTTTATGGGTTGAAACAGGCCAGTAGGCAATGGAACTTCAAATTGGTTTCTCACCTCACCTCCCTCGGATTTGTACAATCCAAGTAAGATTACTCTCTCATGGTCAAAACCTCTGGTTCACAAGTCACTGTGATCCTAATATATGTTGACGACATCATTCTCACATGGAACAACTTAGCTGAAATCCAATCAGTCAAGCTTTCTCTTGATGATACCTTTAGAATCAAGGACATGGGGATTCTGAAGTTTTTCCTTGGCTTAGAGGTAGCCCGGTCTACACAAGGCATCATCCTCTCACAACCGAAATATGCCCTCGAACTTCTCGACGATGCAGGCCTACTTGCTTGCAAACCGATTTCTACGCCTATGCCCCCTGGCCTCAAGCTCTCTACTACTAGTGGCACACCTTTGGACGACCCTTCTAGTTACAGAAGACTCATTGGTCACTTGATATATCTCACTAACACCAGGCCGGACATATCCTTTGTTGTTCATAAGCTTAGCCAATTCATCTCCGCTACTCGGCAGGCCCAAAAAGCAAAGCACGGAGTCCAAGTCCTCCAGAGAGGCTGAGTATCGCGCCCTTGCTTCCACTGTTTGTGAAATCCCTTGGCTACTATACTTCTTGACAGATTTAGATATCCCTCGCACAGATCTAGTTCCGCTATATTGTGACAACCGGTTTTCCATTCGGATAGCTCAGAATCCCACATTCCATGAGCGAACTACACATATTGAACTCGGTTGTCACCTGGTTCGTGATAAGGCCCAAGCTGGAACCATTCATCTCATGCCCATTGTAACACCCCATGTATTTCATATTTAATGAAATAAGAGAATGCACCTAAAAGCATACATCAGAGTAATATTTCTTATTAAAAGACATTGAACAAACTAAAACTTTGACGAGAACTCATCATACTATCCTCTTATAACCATCATAAATTACTAAAAGGATTATATACCACATCAAATCAAAGGTCCAATGTCGTTTCATACCTAGTTGTCCAACATCTCAAATAGAAATAAAGACATTGATACATAACTTTCACAAGGTACAAGTTATAATATCGTACTACATCATAAAACAAGGGAAACTAAGCAACATGTCAAGCAAATTTCCAAAATCCATCATATCATCATCATCATCATGTTGCACAGCTGCTATTCATGCTTCTTTGCTTTTCCTTTTCCCTGTTTGTCTGTAAAAACCACAAAACATAAACAGTGAGATAAAATCTCAGTGAGACCTTTCGTGACCCCTCACAACTCGACTCACAGTGTTTTATTCATTCTTTAACTCGTAGCTGTAATACCCTAATTTTGTCCTATCCAAAAAAAAAGAAATTTTATTTATTTTTTGAGAAAAATAATATTTTTCTTTTGCCATGTTTTATTTTATTTTTTTTTTAGTTTGCTACAAGTTTTAATTTTTGAAAAAAAATAATAATAATCTTTTTTATGTCATGTATTATTTTCTTGTTTTTATTGCTATGGGTTTTAATCACCACAAATATTTTATTTAGAAGTGAAAAAATAAAAATAAGCCAAGAAGGAAGTGGGGGGGGGGGGGTCTATTAATAATAAGGTGCTGTCATGGAAGCCCAACCCAGCAAAATGGCTAGCCCAATTCGCCTAGCCCAATCCAAAAAACCCTATCCATTTCGCATAACCCAACTCCATCAACACCTAACCCATATCCAACCCATAACCCACAACCCAACTCACCAAAACCCTAAAATCCCTCCTCTCCTAACCCTAATTCGACCCCACCCCCCTTTACCCTAAAAAATGTCCACATTCACTCTCCCCCCAAGCCCCAAAATGCATCCACATTCATCCCTAGAAATCCGCCCCCCACTCTCCTTGATTCCCTCCTTGAAACTCTCAATCCCACTTCCACACACAACCCCACTTCCCCATTTTTCCCTTCCCAATACACTCAACCTCTCTCTCCTAACACACTCCACGCCTACTCCTCTCTCTCTCTCATTCCCAACGGCTCCTCTCCCCTTTTCCTACGCCCCCTTTCTTTCTCTCTCCCTCACACATCACTCAACTCACTCTCTCTCACACACTTCCCCTTTCCAAACCCTAAACAAACTCACACTCAACCTCCATCCTTTCTTCTCATCTCTCACACAATCTTCACATCACACCCACGGCTCTCTCCTCTCCCCTCCTCTCACACACTCATTTTTTTTCTCTTCACACACTCATCCATTCCTCTCCCTATCACACACTTCACACTTGGCACTCCCTTCCTTCCTCTCACCTTCTCCATACCCACAAATTCGGCCATCACCTCCCCCACATCTCACATGTCTTCTTTTTTATTTTCCCCTTCAACAACTCCCCCCAAACCTCCATCATATCAAAGAAAGTCATCATCACTATCCAAGGGTGGTTGAAGTGGAGCAATGAAGAGAAGCAAGAGCAAGTTTTTTTGTATAAATAGGGTTCCCCACTTAGAGGAGGGGGGACGAATTTGGCTCTTAGAAAAAAGGAGAATCTAAAAAAATTAGGGTTTCTCTTAGAAAATTTTCTTCCCCTTCTTTTCTTCCTTCTTAGTTTTTTTTTTAGTTTAAAATTTTGGTGTATTGAAGAGATCCGAAGAAGAAAGCTTGGATTTGTTCAAGGTACAAAAATGTAATAATTTGTAGTATTGTTGCTTTTTTTTGTAATTTTTAGTTATTATAATTTTGTTCATATAATCATTGCCATTGTATTTTAATTATTGTTGTTCATGTTTTTTTTCGTTTTTTTTTAGTTACTGTTTTTATTTTGTTGTTGTCATGTTTTTATATTAGTTGCTGTTTTTTTATAAATATTAGTTGATGTTTTTATAAATATTGGTTGTGCTTTTTTTTAAATAAATTATTGTAATTTTCGGACTAAAAAAAGTGCTAAAAAAAATATATGTTGTTTTTTTAAAAAAAATGGTTACTAATTTTCGGACTAAAAAAAAGTGCTAAAAAAATATGTTGTCTTTTTAAAAAAAATGGTTACTAATTTTCGGACTAAAAAAGTGCTAAAAAAAATATATGTTGTTTTTTAAAAAAATGGTTACTATTTTCGGCTTTAAAATAAACCAAAAAACAAAAAAAATGTGTGTTCCTTTTATTTAGGTGCTAATATTTTCGGTCTAAAATGTTGTGCTTTTTTTAGATAAATTATTCTAATTTTCAGTTTTTAAAAAAAATGATAAAAAAAAAAAGATATGTTGTTTTTTAAAAAAAAATGGTTACTAATTTTCGGACTAAAAAAAGTGCTAAAAAATATGTTGTTTTTTTAAAAAAAATGGTTACTATTTTCGGATTTAAATAAAGCCTTTTTTTCAAAATACTAAAAAATATTTTCTAAAATAAATGGTTACTAGTGTCCCTACTCTTTTCTAAAAAAATAACATGATAACAAAAATCTTTTTTCAAAAAAAAGAGTAAAAAGGCCCCTTTTATTTAGATAATAACTATGACAACAAAAAAAAAACAACAAAAGATTTTTTCTCCATAATCCGCTTTCAAAATACCACTTATTTAGTCTAGGTTTTTTTTAAGGAAAAGCGTTTCAAGAACCACGTGCTCTAGGGTAGAATAGAAAAATAGGTAATAGACCCGTCAATCGTTTTTTTAGCGTCAAAACGCTATTTACACCCCCGGCAACCATTTTCTTTTAGCGTCAAAACGCTATTTGCACCCCCGGTGACACTTTTTTTTCTAGCGTCAAAACGCTATTCACACCTCCCTTTTTAATACAATTCCTTTATTATTTGCACCCCCCTTTTATCACTTACTCCGCTTTTTTTTTTCACAACGTGATACTTCCGAACCGTTCTTTTTTTTTTTCTTTCGAAAAATCGAATTCGCGCAAAAAAATAGGTTGTCTATAGCGGTCACTCTGGGCCTGGCTTGTTTGAACGCTATAAATACTTTCTTTTCCGAATAAGCCATTAATGACGACCACTCTGGATTTATCTGTTTGGTCATCATGAACGGTCTCTAGTTTTCCCAAACTTTTCAAAAAAATAAAAAAAATACCAACACACAAATATTTTCTACCCAAGAACTACGTAGCTTTGATTTCTCCATCGCACTCGGAGATACGTAGGAGCGGGGGCCCACTCCCGTCGAGCGCAAAAAACTAAAATTTTTATTAAGTCTTCTTTTCCGTTTTTTTTTGCAAATAACAAAAAGGGTAAATCAAAGTGTTTTCTTTAAACTAATTTTTTTTCTACACATTAAATTAAAAGGTAACCTTTTTAGGATGTTGCGGGGTGCTAGTACCTTCCCCGCACTTAATCGACCCCCGAACCCAAAAACAAAGGTTTTTTCAATGTTTTCCTAAAAATAAATATTGATGGCGGCTCCATTGTTCAAAACAACGAGGAATCCCTCCTCGGATTCTTCGGTCGCTACAGCTGGCGACTCCACTGGGGACTCTTTTTTAGAGGGTCAGGCCTAATTTAATTAAATGTGTAAATTATTAGTTTAGTACTTTATTTACCCTTAGTCTTTATATTCGCATATTGAACCTTAGGGTAGAAGACTTTTATACTGCTATTTTGTTTTCTTGCAAACCTTAGGGTAGAAGACTTTTATATTGCTATCTGTTTGCTCTTTTGCAGTTCGGGTAGTTTTAGGTTGCTTATATCACACACATCACCTACACCTATTTATTCACACACTTCTGAGTGGGGCCCTATACCCGGGTCTGAAAAATAAACTTAGGACGAGCGGGGATGATTAGTGACAGTCATTCTGGATTTATCTGTCTGACTCTCATGAAAATCTCAACCAGAGTATGCTCTTTCGCGGCATCCCACACCAGGTAGCTCGCTATCGTTGTGGGTCATATCGTGAAAGGGATTTTAGCTCTGGAAACCTTTGTGAGGAAGTGAATAGAACTACCTGAGAGGTTGATCACATAAGTGACCCTAGACCGTGACCTATATGTAAGACATAACCTGTTTAGGACACAAAAGCAATTCACCTACCCGCTGCATCATCGCAAAAACTTTTTATCTTTCAAAAAAAAAACCAAACAATGAAAACCATTTACTCTTTTGCCCTTTACACATATTTTATGTGATATGGTTAATGTTTCTCAAATTTTTGAATCACCAAAATTTTCCCCTGTAACATCATTCTTTAATTCATCATACATCATTGTCATTTCAAAAAAATAATGTACAAAAAAAAAAAAAAATCCTCACATGCATGCTATTCATTTCATTTAGGTTTGCCGGGAATTGTAAGAGGTTTGAAGGTTTTGTCATAAGCAAAACGATATGGGATCAAACTGTGAAGCAATCCAAACTCTGAACTACCCTATAGTGAAACAGCCTAATCTGACAAGTCTAAGGGAATGTGCTGGTCGATTGCCGCCCATCGAACGCAGGTCTTTTGATAGAGTGTATGGGAAGATTATTATGTTACTACAATTGGACGTACAAACGGATGCCATTGCCGCTTTGAGCCAGTTCTACGACTCTTCATTAAGATGCTTCACCTTCAAAAATTTCCAGATGGCACCTACCCTGGAAGAATATACACAGATCTTCGGCTTTCCTCAACAAGACAAGGGACCCTACCAGTATCAGGGACAATACTACACAGATGAGAAGCTCGCCTCAATGTTACAAACCAGCAAAGAGAACTTGAAGCTCCGGAAGAAAAATCGAAATGGCATTGCAGGATTCCCACAAGAGTATCTGGAAGACCAAATGAAATTCTTCGCCGACGCTAGAAATTGGGGTCCTTTTAAGCAGGTGTTAGCTTTGACTATCTTCGGCATTGTCCTATTTCCACGCCTTGAAAGATATGTGGACACAACAGCTATTGGCGTCTTCTTATCCTTCAAGGATCCGATTCCAGCCATGCTTGCAGACACTTACTGTACTTTCACTCATTATAGTGAGCTAAGGGGAAAGAGGATATCCTGCTGCCTGCACGCCTTGTATGTTTGGCTTCTCACCCATGCTTTCGTTAACAAAGTCAGAGTAGAAGGCCCAATTGAAGACGCCAGAGGGTGTGATGTGAAGACAATGAACACTGGTGAATGGTTGCAAGTGCTGGGGGGCCTTCATGAATATAAGGTTCGTTGGCACCCATCATGGTGGAAAGAGAGGCCCACAGTAGTTTTTCAATGTGGAAGCTTTCAAAACGTCCCGCTCATGGGGACAAGAGGATGCATAAATTACAATCCTTCTCTAACTCTAAGACAGCTGGGGTACCCCATGCGAAATCCGCCCACCGAAGACATGTTAATCCCTTTTTACCTCCATGAAGGAAGCCCAAAAGAAGTTGACATGCTCCGGAAGATTTCTCAAGCATGGAATTTGGTCGTCCGCAAGGGACAAGAGCTTACTAAGAAGAGCGGCGATAAGGAAACCACCTTTCGTCAATGGCTCCAAAAGAGGATCCAAGACACCCGATTGCCTTACCAAAGTGCACTATGGGTTGAGGAAGAAATACCTGAACCTACCCTTCCCACTGTCGAAGATTTAGATAAGCTTAAAATGGCATTGTCAAAGGCCGAGGAAGAAAAGAAGGGCTTACAGGAAGAGTTAGAGAAAGTGCTCCTAAAGAACCAGAAGTTGGAGGAAGAGAATGCAAGTAAGTCAGTAGCCATTGAAGACAGCCGCAAGCAGCTCAAGATCGAACAAAAGAACAAACTAGAGGTTCAAAGGTACCTAAGAGGAGCGAAAGAGGAAATAAAACGTTGCAACCTGAAAATGGACAAAGCCATCGATGATACATGCAAGTGGAGGAAGTTATGGGAAGAATCAATGATGGCTGAAAAGACCGCACAGAGCCTACTAATGGTATCAAAGAGAGAGTCCCGGATGATGGCAGCCGAGTTTGAAGAGCAAGTGAAAAGTATCAAGCGGGATAAAGATACCATTGAAGAAATACTCCGAGAATACCAGCAAGCCTTAAGAAGGGAACATGAAAAATCTGATGAGCTGAACGACCATATCAGATATCAAGAGGAGGTCTACCACCAGCTGAAGACAGAAAGCATCTATTGGGAGAACCGCTTTGTGGAGTTGGTCAGCAAGATAGAAAACCATGAAGTCTTCATAGAGTTGAAGAACGAAAGCTTATACTGGAAAGACAGATTCTCAAAGCTGGCATGGCTGGCCGATCAAGCTATCATAGGAATCCCCAGACGTCTGAAGGAGGCTAACGCGGCAATGCACCCGTTTAACACCCCGGTCCAAGTTTCCGAATTCATGGAGTTTTGCGAGACTCTGATTGCCGAACTCCGGGAGAAGGCTGGCAGCACTACTAGTAGAAAAAGAGAGAGGAGTGGAAAAATGAAAGCCATATGTATTTGAGTGAAATTTAAAGAACATTGTACTTTTCTTTTCGAAGTTTTATTTCCAAAATATTGTACTTTCCTCCATCAATGAAGTTTGTTTGTCTCACATGCTGATCCTTTATCTTGAAAATATTGTGGAACTTTAATCTGTGTACTTATGACAAATCAGGATGTGCTTGCAATTCCCGACCTAAAACAATAAGACTCATGCACACATGCATCATTCGCATTTTCATCCATATACTCATAACATGTGTCCCACCAACAGAGTAAAAGACAAGCTGGTGCGTCAACATCGCTATTGGACTCGTTCTCAGGCCAGAAACATGGAAGAAAATCAGGACAATCCGCCTCAAGATATCCCGGATCAAGGCAATCCACCTCAGAACCTAGGCAATCAAGAGCTTAGGGCAGAAATAGATGGGATGAAAGAACAGATGGCTGAAATCTTGAAGGTTCTACAAGCTTTGAAGGGCCAAGACACAAGTGAAGATGCCTCCGCTGGGAACACAGAAAATCAAGTTACCAACCCTCCTCCTCCCAATGGACTCGGGATCCCGCATACAGTGCACCATACTGGGCCTAATGGCCAAGGTTACATATGGCCTCCTTACGGACTTCCACAGGGTTACACACCTCCGACAGTCGATGCTAGTCCCTCAGGAGTCGCGGGCCAACAACAGCTTACATCAACGGGTCACGACGGTAATCCGGGGGCACCACAAGCTCAAAACCCGACCCCCGTCGTCATACCACAAGGACTCCCACTTGGCTGCCCTCCACCGCCGATAGTTAACGCTCAAGCTCAGGGTTCCAACCTCAGGAATCCCACTCATTCACATACCCCAAATGTGAACCCAGCCATAGTTCCGATGATGCATCCTTACTATGGTATGAGTGGGCTTCCTCACGACTACTCTATGGAGAACCCTCAAGCCCAAGGAAAGCTGCAAATGCTGGAAGAAAGGTTGAGAGCGGTTGAAGGATTCAGTGTTGGTGCAAGAAATGCACAAGATTTATGTCTCGTCCCAAACGTGGTCATTCCCCCTAAGTTTAAGGTGCCAGATTTTGATAAATACAGAGGAGCAACATGTCCGGCAAGCCACCTAACTATGTATTGCAGGAAGATGGCTGCATTCGCAAATGACGATAAGCTGCTTATCCATTACTTCCAAGACAGCTTAGCTGGGGCAGCTTCAAATTGGTATATGCAGTTGACACCCACTCATATTCGGTGTTGGAAGGATCTCGCTGATGCTTTCCTTAAACAATATAAGTACAACACTGATATGGCTCCTGATAGGACTCAGCTACAAAACATGACCAAAAGGGATAATGAGTCCATCAAGGAATATGCTCAGCGTTGGAGAGGACTAGCAGCACAGGTAGCACCGCCTCTTTTTGAAAGGGAAATGGTATCTATGTTCATGGAAACTCTTCCTTCACCCTTCTATGAAAAACTGATCGGGAGTGTATCGTCAAGTTTCTCGGACATGGTCGTTATTGGAGAAAGGCTAGAGAACGGAATGAGGAATGGAAAAATCGCTTATACCCCCCCCGGAAACACTAACCAGAGAAGCCCTTCTCCGGATTTCCTAAAAAGAAAGAAGGAGAAGCCAATGCCATCACAGGAACCGGAAAAACTTCCTACTCCAATCCCTCTCACACCAATCCGTTCTCAGCGCAAACACTACCTACCCCACCTACCCAAAATAACCAAGGCCATAAAACACAAAACTACTCAGTCGGAAAGTTCGTCCACTTTGATCCAATCCCAATGTCATATTCCGACCTATTCCGCCACCTGCTCAGCCATAATTTAATCACCACCCGCCCAATGAGACAGATCCAGCCCCCTTTTCCTAGAGGCTTCGACCCAAACACCACATGCGAATTTCATTCGGGGACGGTCGGCCATTCCATAGAAAATTGCAAGGCATTGAAGTATGTCGTCCAAGATCTAATCGCCTCGGGCTGGTTGAACTTCAAGGAAAATGGTCCTAACGTGGCTACCAACCCATTACCAGGACATGGGATGCCCTCAACTAATGCAATTGAGGATTCTGCAGAACCGTCCCTAATCAGGAGGGTAGAATACATCCAGACACCCCTGGAAGTAATTCATGCTGATCTGTGTTCCTTTGGGATTATTGAGAGAGAATGCACTGGAAAGAATCCATGCAATGACCATCACTGCATTGGAAATTGTGAGGCGTTTAAACAAGTGCTTCAGGACCTGTTGGACCGACATGTAATACAAGTGGGCTTTCAAAAGAGGGAGGACCAGGTGTCAACTGTCCTATCGAGCAATGGCCAGAACAAGGATACTCGGAAGCCGCTAGAGATCCACTATACTAAGGACTCCAAGTCGTCCCTGGGTATGCCTAAACCAATCACTATCCAAGTGCCAGCTCCCTTCCCCTACAACGACACCAAGGCAGTCCCCTGGAACTACAATGCGAAAGTCCAAGTGGAAGGTCCTCAGAGCAATCCTGATGTCACAAATGTCTCGGGAAGCAGCGGAATGACTCGGAGCGGGCGCATCTATGCCCCTGAAAGACCCAGAGGAGGAGAATCAAATGAAAGAGGAAAGATCGATAAAGGCAAAGACAAAGAAGTGGAGCCATCTGACAAAAATACGGGCAAGAAGGCACTATCTGAGCAAGAAGCCAATGAGTTTCTAAAGATTATGAGGCAGAGCGAGTACAAGGTAGTGGATCAGCTGAATCAGAGTCCCGCTAAGATATCCCTGCTATCGCTATTACTCAATTCTGAAACCCACCGAGCAACACTAATGAAGGTGCTGAATGAAGCCCATGTCACTCCCGACATCACAGTTGGTCAGTTTGACGGGATCGTCGGAAATATCGTTGCAAACAATTACCTCACCTTCACAGATGATGAGATCCCCGTCGAGGGAAGAGGGCACAACAAGGCTTTGCATATCTCCGTGAAATGTGGAGAATACTCTCTAGCTCGAGTACTCATCGATAACGGATCGTCCCTGAATGTACTACCCAAATCAACCATGAACAAGCTAGACGTAGACTGTTCATACATGAAACCCAGTTCTACACTGGTCAGGGCATTCGATGGGTCTAAAAGAGAGGTTATCGGAGAGATGGAGTTACCTGTACAGGTAGGTCCAGAAGTCTTCATAGTGAGTTTCCAAGTGATGGACATCAATCCAGTCTTACAGTTGTCTTCTGGGAAGACCATGGATCCATACGGCAGGGGCTGTGCCCTCTTCTCTACACCAAAAGCTCAAGTTCATAGTCAACAACAAGTTGGTGGTCGTTTCAGGAGAAGAAGAGTTGCTAGTCAATAAGCCGTTTCCTATACGTTATGTTGAGGCTGCAGAAGAATCTTTCGAGACCGCCTTCCAAGCACTAGAAATTGCAAATGCTACCTTTGTGGGGGAAGGGGCCCCATCATTAAAACCAAAGCTGTCCAAAGCTGCATTGATGATTGCTAAAGTCATGACAAGCAAGGGTTATCAGGCTGGAAGTGGTTTAGGGAGGACTGAACAAGGGATCCTAACACCCATACAGCCGCGTGAAAACAAAGACAGATGTGGGATAGGGTACCGGCCTAGTCGTACTGACAAAGGAAGGATCGCCGCAG
Source organism: Astragalus membranaceus (assembly GCA_039519185.1). Taxonomy (NCBI): domain Eukaryota; kingdom Viridiplantae; phylum Streptophyta; class Magnoliopsida; order Fabales; family Fabaceae; genus Astragalus; species Astragalus membranaceus. Next base: position 47,257,234 of record CM076854.1, on the reverse strand, counting down.
AAAAGAAGGAGCGGAGGTTGGCCAAACTTGAGGGTCGGGAGCCAGATATGAAGAAGATTGTCATCTGCGACATAAAGCAAAGCTTTTAGAGCGCAGGAATGCTAGATCCTAACCAGGTTGCAGCTATTGAAGATGATTCAAGCGCTGAAAATGGCGGTGTCAGTCTTGTGCACCGTTGTCCAGCAAGCAAAGAGCTCAAGAATTGGGAGATCGTCGATTTTCCTGTAGTTTTTAGTTCAAAGTAATGTTTCTGTAATGCAATCCTATGGCTCTGCCCAAGGCCTTAGGACATTTCATTCGGGCACACATGTTTCCTTTCAATATCGATATCAATAAAATGTTATTTCAGATTCTCCAATAAATTTCAGTTCTCTTTTGCACTTGCGTTTTATTTTCTTTTGGCTCGTTTTTCATTCCATCAATTTATACTAATGCAGATTTGAAAAAAACACTGTTGAAAATAACAACGCCAATAATTCATACTGTGACTTTGAGCACCCCATTAATCAAACTGAGGAAGATATTGAAGATAACTGGGAAACTCCTCCAGAATTAATGAGAATGATGGAACAGGAAGAAAAAATAATTGAACCCCACGAGGAATCAACCGAAACAATCAACTTGGGCACGGAAGAGGATGAAAAGGAAGTAAAGATTGGCACCACCTTAAAAGACAGTGAGCGAGAGAAATTGATTAGACTTTTGATCGACTATGTTGACATCTTTGCATGGACATACCAAGACATGCCGGGACTGGACCCCAACATAGTCGAGCATAAGTTACCAGTAAAACCTGAATGCTCGCCGATAAAGCAGAAGTTAAGAAGAATGAAGCCAGAAATGTCACTAAAAATCCGAGATGAGGTCAAGAAACAGTTCGATGCAGGATTTTTGGCGGTAGCAAAGTACCCTCAATGGGTAGCCAATATTGTACCAGTCCCAAAGAAAGATGGGAAGGTTCGGATGTGCGTCGACTATCGAGATTTGAACAGAGCCAGCCCAAAAGACGACTTCCCTTTGCCTCACATTGATGTCCTGGTGGATAGCACAGCTCAGCATTCCCTTTTCTCCTTCATGGATGGGTATTCCGGATATAACCAGATTAAGATGGCCCCCGAGGATATGGAAAAAACCACCTTCATCACTCTCTGGGGAACCTTCTGTTACAAAGTAATGCCATTCGGTTTGAAGAATGCTGGGGCAACGTACCAGAGGGCGATGGTAGCGTTGTTCCACGACATGATGCATAAAGAAATAGAGGTCTATGTGGATGACATGATCGCAAAATCCAAGACTGAAGAGGAACATATCGTCAATCTGCGAAAGCTATTTGAACGCCTAAGGAAGTTCAAACTCAGATTAAACCCCGCCAAATGCACTTTCGGTGTAAGATCAGGAAAGTTGTTGGGGTTCATAGTCAGTCAGAAGGGTATAGAGGTAGATCCAGACAAGGTACGAGCAATTCTTGAAATGCCAGCGCCTAAAACCGAAAGGGAAGTTCGTGGGTTCCTAGGAAGGTTGAACTACATCTCCAGGTTCATATCCCAATTGACATCGACCTGCGAGCCAATCTTCAAATTGCTGTGCAAGAACCAAGAAACGAAGTGGAACGATAAGTGCCAGGAGGCCTTTGAAAAGATCAAGAGGTACCTCCAAAATCCACCGATTCTGATGCCACCGGTGCAGGGCAGACCCCTCATTCTATACTTAACAGTGCTAGACAACTCAATGGGTTGCGTACTGGGGCAACATGATGAGTCTGGAAGGAGAGAACATGCCATCTATTACCTCAGCAAGAAGTTCACCGAGTGCGAGACAAGATATTCATTGTTGGAAAAAACATGTTGCGCTTTGGCCTGGGCTGCACGTCGCCTGAGGCAGTATATGTTGAGCCACACGACTTGGTTGGTATCTAAAATGGATCCCATCAAGTACATTTTTGAAAAACCTGCACTCACAGGAAGAATCGCCCGCTGGCAAATGCTACTATCCGAATATGACCTTTTGTACGTCACTCAGAAAGCAATCAAAGGTAGTGCCTTAGCGGAATACTTGGCGCATCAGCCCATTGAGGATTACCAATCAATGCAGTATGATTTTCCGGACGAGGATATAATGGCCTTGTTCGGAGAAGGAAAATCTCCAGACGATGAAAGGTGGAGGATGTCATTCGATGGCGCTTCTAATTTGTATGGGCACGGGATTGGAGCTGTGTTGATTTCTCCTGATAACCGCTTCATTTACTGCTAGACTGAGCTTCTATTGCACCAATAACATTGCAGAATATGAAGCGTGTGTCCTAGGCATCAAAGCAGCCCTTGAATGGAAAGTCAAAAGACTCGATGTATATGGGGACTCAGCGCTAGTCATCCATCAGATAAAAGGTGACTGGGAAACCAGGGATCCCAAATTGATTCCTTATCATGATTACATCCAAAAGATGATTGAACAGTTCGAGGAGATCACCTTCCACCATCTCCCTCGCGAAGAAAACCAGTTGGCTGACGCTTTGGCGACTTTGTCATCAATGTTCAATATCAATAACAACAAAAGTCTGACATTCATCCGAATCCAGCATCGAGACCTACCGGCGCATCATTGTGTGGCAATCGAGGAAGAGCCTGATAGTAAGCCTTGGTATTACGATATCAAACACTATATCACAAATAGAGAATACCCTCCCGGTGCCACTGAGAATGATAAGAGAACACTTAGGAGGTTATCAATGGGTTTCTTCCTAAACGGGGAGGTGCTTTACAAAAGGAATCACGACATGATCCTCCTCAGATGTGTTGCAAAAGAAGAAGCAGAAAGAATTATGAAAGACGTCCATGAAGGCTCGTTCGGAACCCATTCTAGCGGGCACACCATGGCAAGAAAAATCCTAAGGGCCGGCTACTACTGGTTGTCAATGGAGACCGACTGCTTTAACTACGTGAGAAAATGCCACAAGTGTCAAATCTACGCTGATAATATCCATGTGCCGCCTGCTTCTTTGAACGTCCTGACAGCACCATGGCCATTCTCAATGTGGGGAATGGACGTCATTGGTCCCATCGAACCTAAGGCATCAAACGGGCATCGCTTCATTCTTGTCGCTATCGATTATTTCACCAAATGGGTCGAGGCCGCTTCTTATGCCAGTGTAACCAAATCGGTAGTTGTCAAGTTCATAAAAAGAGATTTGATCTGCCGATACGGTCTGCCAAATAAAATCATCACAGACAATGGGACCAATTTGAACAACAAGATGATGAAAGAGTTGTGTGACGACTTCAAAATCCAACATCATAATTCCTCCCCGTACCGTCCAAAGATGAATGGGGCAGTCGAAGCTGCAAATAAGAACATAAAGAAGATCGTGCAAAAGATGGTAGTGACCTTCAAGGACTGGCATGAAATGTTGCCCTTCGCTTTGCACGGGTATCGGACCTCTATCCGCACGTCAACAGGGGCAACACCATTCTCACTAGTATATGGGATGGAAGCAGTTCTTCCCATCGAGGTGGAAATACCCTCCCTGCGAGTGCTAATGGAAACAAAATTGGAGGAAGCAGAATGGGTTCAAGCTCGTCTGGATCAGTTGAACCTCATAGAAGAAAAGAGGTTAGTTGCTTTATGTCATGGGCAGTTGTACCAACAAAGAATGAAGAAAGCTTATGACAAGAAAGTTCGACCCCGGCAGTTTCAAGAAGGAGATCTAGTGCTCAAGAAAATTTTGCCTATCCAAAAGGATTCCCGTGGAAAATGGACCCCAAATTACGAAGGGCCTTATGTGGTAAAGAAAGCATTCTCTGGAGGAGCCTTAATTCTCACAAAAATGGATGGTGAAGATCTCTCACTCCCAGTGAACTCAGATGCAGTTAAGAAGTACTATGCCTAAAAAAAAAAAAATATATATGAAAAAAAGAGAAAGATGAGCCAAGCAAAAATGAGCTCGCTAGGTTGAAAACCCGAAAGGGCGGCCTAGGCAAAAATTAGAGCGACCTGGTGGATTGAAAACTCTAAAGAGCAGTCCAGGCAAAAATTAGGGTCAATGAGTTGGACTTGGAACAAATGCAAAGGCAATCCTCCGAAAGTTGGGTGATGGATGCTCAAGGTCATGTGTATGGGTGATTGGCATTGTTACCTCCAGGATACAAACAATCAAATGATGTGCTTTTTCTTTTTCTTCTTTCTTTTCAGTTTAAACTCTCAATGTAATTTTCAGCCAGTGTGACCTTCGGCACACTCGGTTTCCATTTGAATATTAAACTCTCTCTTCATTCTCTCACCTCCCTATTTACTTTGAAAAGATATTTTATGGTGGATGATATTGAATTGCGAAACATGTGCATAATCGAAAGCATTATAATCATTGCGAAATTTCTAAAAATCACAAAAAGAGATGATCTCTCACAAATTTGCAAAAAGGACCAACGCATAATCACTTCAGCAAATCTTAAATAACCCGCACTTTGGCACCACTGCTTGAGGCAACCCTCGTATCCCACGTCAAGAGTCATGCGAGTTTGGTGATGCCAGCAAAGTCAATAAAGAGCTAAAGAGCAAAAAGAGCAAAAGAGCAAAAAAAAAGAAAAATGAAAAAAAAGAAAAAGCCAAGAGCAAAAGCCAAAAACAAAATCATTCCACATTTCATCCATCATGTCATCAATTACTTAACTACATGCACGCATGCATCATTCATTGCCAGTGTCTGTTAAGATAATTTTATTTTTGTGTCGCTAGCACCAATTCTTCAGACCCCCAGCGGTCCTTCAGAGCCCAGGCGCTCCTTCAGACCAACAATGGTCCTTCAATCCAGATCGCACGTCGCGTTAATCGAGCAACCGACGGATCATCCGGCCCCAGGCCCTTCAGACTAGCTGTGTCCGCCTAAAAAACACAGTGCACGTCCTTCGTGGTTATATCAGCTCCGGACCTGATTAACCCTAATGGCCGCTCGAAAAAGGCCACCCCCAGACCGTATTACTAGTACCATAAGCTAGTTGCGCTCCTTCAGACCCATCGGTCCCTCAGGCTTAGGCATGCCCTTCAGACCCCGGCGGTCCCTCAGTCGAACTCAGGACGATGCGCCAAGCATTGATTTTGAGCTAGACCTTCAGAGCCCCAGTGCTCCTTCAGAGCCCCAGTGCTCCTCCAGATCCCCAGCGATCCCCCAGAGCCCGGGTGCTCCCTATTTACTTTCTGTCTAAAGCAACCCAGTTTTCATAATTTTCAAACCAAAAGAGAAGAAGCAACACAAATTCTCAGTCTGGACAAAATTAGCGTTTTGTTATCTTTATTTCTATTTTCCTCGAGAAATTGGGAACCCCTCCTATTTCCTAGCAAAATATAAATAAAGAGGGGCAGCTGTAATACCCTAATTTTGTCCTATCCAAAAAAAAAGAAATTTTATTTATTTTTTGAGAAAAATAATATTTTTCTTTTGCCATGTTTTATTTTATTTTTTTTTTAGTTTGCTACAAGTTTTAATTTTTGAAAAAAAATAATAATAATCTTTTTTATGTCATGTATTATTTTCTTGTTTTTATTGCTATGGGTTTTAATCACCACAAATATTTTATTTAGAAGTGAAAAAATAAAAATAAGCCAAGAAGGAAGTGGGGGGGGGGGGGGGGGTCTATTAATAATAAGGTGCTGTCATGGAAGCCCAACCCAGCAAAATGGCTAGCCCAATTCGCCTAGCCCAATCCAGAAAACCCTATCCATTTCGCATAACCCAACTCCATCAACACCTAACCCATATCCAACCCATAACCCACAACCCAACTCACCAAAACCCTAAAATCCCTCCTCTCCTAACCCTAATTCGACCCCACCCCCCTTTACCCTAAAAAATGTCCACATTCACTCTCCCCCCAAGCCCCAAAATGCATCCACATTCATCCCTAGAAATCCGCCCCCCACTCTCCTTGATTCCCTCCTTGAAACTCTCAATCCCACTTCCACACACAACCCCACTTCCCCATTTTTCCCTTCCCAATACACTCAACCTCTCTCTCCTAACACACTCCACGCCTACTCCTCTCTCTCTCTCTCATTCCCAACGGCTCCTCTCCCCTTTTCCTACGCCCCCTTTCTTTCTCTCTCCCTCACACATCACTCAACTCACTCTCTCTCACACACTTCCCCTTCCAAACCCTAAACAAACTCACACTCAACCTCCATCCTTTCTTCTCATCTCTCACACAATCTTCACATCACACCCACGGCTCTCTCCTCTCCCCTCCTCTCACACACTCATTTTTTTTCTCTTCACACACTCATCCATTCCTCTCCCTATCACACACTTCACACTTGGCACTCCCTTCCTTCCTCTCACCTTCTCCATACCCACAAATTCGGCCATCACCTCCCCCACATCTCACATGTCTTCTTTTTTATTTTCCCCTTCAACAACTCCCCCCAAACCTCCATCATATCAAAGAAAGTCATCATCACTATCCAAGGGTGGTTGAAGTGGAGCAATGAAGAGAAGCAAGAGCAAGTTTTTTTGTATAAATAGGGTTCCCCACTTAGAGGAGGGGGGACGAATTTGGCTCTTAGAAAAAAGGAGAATCTAAAAAAATTAGGGTTTCTCTTAGAAAATTTTCTTCCCCTTCTTTTCTTCCTTCTTAGTTTTTTTTTAGTTTAAAATTTTGGTGTATTGAAGAGATCCGAAGAAGAAAGCTTGGATTTGTTCAAGGTACAAAAATGTAATAATTTGTAGTATTGTTGCTTTTTTTTGTAATTTTTAGTTATTATAATTTTGTTCATATAATCATTGCCATTGTATTTTAATTATTGTTGTTCATGTTTTTTTTCGTTTTTTTTTAGTTACTGTTTTTATTTTGTTGTTGTCATGTTTTTATATTAGTTGCTGTTTTTTTATAAATATTAGTTGATGTTTTTATAAATATTGGTTGTGCTTTTTTTTAAATAAATTATTGTAATTTTCGGACTAAAAAAAGTGCTAAAAAAAATATATGTTGTTTTTTTAAAAAAAATGGTTACTAATTTTCGGACTAAAAAAAAAGTGCTAAAAAAATATGTTGTCTTTTTAAAAAAAATGGTTACTAATTTTCGGACTAAAAAAGTGCTAAAAAAAATATATGTTGTTTTTTAAAAAAATGGTTACTATTTTCGGATTTAAAATAAACCAAAAAACAAAAAAAATGTGTGTTCCTTTTATTTAGGTGCTAATATTTTCGGTCTAAAATGTTGTGCTTTTTTTAGATAAATTATTCTAATTTTCAGTTTTTAAAAAAAATGATAAAAAAAAAAAGATATGTTGTTTTTTTAAAAAAAATGGTTACTAATTTTCGGACTAAAAAAAGTGCTAAAAAATATGTTGTTTTTTTAAAAAAAATGGTTACTATTTTCGGATTTAAATAAAGCCTTTTTTTCAAAATACTAAAAAATATTTTCTAAAATAAATGGTTACTAGTGTCCCTACTCTTTTCTAAAAAAATAACATGATAACAAAAATCTTTTTTCAAAAAAAAGAGTAAAAAGGCCCCTTTTATTTAGATAATAACTATGACAACAAAAAAAAAACAACAAAAGATTTTTTCGCCATAATCCGCTTTCAAAATACCACTTATTTAGTCTAGGTTTTTTTTAAGGAAAAGCGTTTCAAGAACCACGTGCTCTAGGGTAGAATAGAAAAAAAGGTAATAGACCCGTCAATCGTTTTTTTAGCGTCAAAACGCTATTTACACCCCCGGCAACCATTTTCTTTTAGCGTCAAAACGCTATTTGCACCCCCGGTGACACTTTTTTTTCTAGCGTCAAAACGCTATTCACACCTCCCTTTTTAATACAATTCCTTTATTATTTGCACCCCCCTTTTATCACTTACTCCGCTTTTTTTTTTCACAACGTGATACTTCCGAACCGTTCTTTTTTTTTTTCTTTCGAAAAATCGAATTCGCGCAAAAAAATAGGTTGTCTATAGCGGTCACTCTGGGCCTGGCTTGTTTGAACGCTATAAATACTTTCTTTTCCGAATAAGCCATTAATGACGACCACTCTGGATTTATTTGTTTGGTCATCATGAACGGTCTCTAGTTTTCCCAAACTTTTCAAAAAAATAAAAAAAATACCAACACACAAATATTTTCTACCCAAGAACTACGTAGCTTTGATTTCTCCATCGCACCCGGAGATACGTAGGAGCGGGGGCCCACTCCCGTCGAGCGCAAAAAACTAAAATTTTTATTAAGTCTTCTTTTCCGTTTTTTTTTGCAAATAACAAAAAGGGTAAATCAAAGTGTTTTCTTTAAACTAATTTTTTTTCTACACATTAAATTAAAAGGTAACCTTTTTAGGATGTTGCGGGGTGCTAGTACCTTCCCCGCACTTAATCGACCCCCGAACCCAAAAACAAAGGTTTTTTCAATGTTTTCCTAAAAATAAATATTGATGGCGGCTCCATTGTTCAAAACAACGAGGAATCCCTCCTCGGATTCTTCGGTCGCTACAGTAGCCCAAGTCTAGATAGTTACGTACATCATGGCATAAGCACAACACCGGTAACTACTACTTGGTGAACCCAATCCGCTAATATCTGATTAGCGGGCAAACATGGACGGGGCGTAGGTTCTGGGCTCATGACTTCCCCCTCCCCTAGTATGCTAACATCTCGAGGTCGTCACCAAATATTTTCATATTTAACTTGGTTACCAAAGCCTCTAATGGAACACCAAGTCCATCAATTAACATTTGTTTGTGTATTCTCTCTCGGTACACATCATACGGTTTACGTTTATACGTAACCTAATACTACTCGTTTTGTACCATGAAAATAAACGATTCGTGGACTCAAAGTATTCAATTACCATTAGGAAAGGTTAAGAAGGGTGTTTGGGAAGGATTGAACCATTTACCCTGAAAAACATGTAGAAAGTCAGTTTGGGACACGGGCACCCGTGTCAATTGGACACGGACAGTGTCAAAGTTTTTTAAATTTTTTTGCAAAACGCAGAGTGGGACACGGGTACCCGTGTCACTTTGACACCACTAGTGCAAAAAAGGCTTTTTGAATCGGTTATTTGGCACATTTGGAATCGGTTATTGGCTGATTCGGATACTCCCGATTCTAAATGTGGGGACATTTTGAATCGGTTAAATAGCCGATTCAAAAGTGACATTCTGAATCGGTTGTTTGTAATAACCGATTCAAAATGTGACATTCAGAATCAGTTGTTGCAAACAACCGATTCAAAATGTGACATTCAGAATCGGTTGTTGCAAACAACCGATGCAAAATGAGACATTCAGAATCAATTGTTGCAAACAACCGATTCAAATTGCATTTTTGTCATCAAATAAATTACAGAATGCAACTGTAATATTCATACAAAAGACTAGATAGTACCCAGCAATCATGAATAGCTAATTTATTAATTTCAAAGCGAATGATACAACTCAGCTGCCCTATGCGGCATGTGAACTGGTGGCTTAACCCACCAACTAGGAAGAATCGGCCTAACCCGAGTTCAACCACTGAAACTGAAATGAAATCTCCTCAACATGTTCTGTCTTGGCTTCTTCCTTCTTTGATTTCTCCTCTTCCATGACTGTCTCACTGCCACGGCTTCTTCTACCACCTTTTTAGTCTCAACTAATTCTGGAGCTGTTGCAGGTTCTACCGTGGCTTCTTCTTTCTCTTTTTCTTCTTTTGTTTCTGATGCTTCTGGTGCTGGATTCTGTCTGTCAACAGTTTTTCTTCACTGCTCTTCTCCTCAGCCTTCAATGATACCTCATCAGTTTTTTCTTCCAGGAGTGCTGTCTTTGCTGATATAACCTACAATATCATATTCCAACCGGCAAAGACATATTCAGATGAATCAAATCAAATCTTTTTGTTAAAAATTTCTTACTGTTTCAGTTTGAAAGTTTCTTCTTCAAATCCTTCTTTGAAGCTTTGCATTCCTTGCAGGAACCTCACTAGCAGCGGCACGAGCAGCAGCATCCATCTTCTTGCTTGATTTTTTCTTTTTCAATGAAGCAACTTTCTTAAGCCTTTCTTTAACATCAGTAGCAGATACATCCTCATAGATTTTTGACTCAATCTGGCCTTCAAGTTCTTTGAGTCACCTCCTGCAGTATGATGCAAAAAAACATATGCAGCAAATGTTACCAACATATTTATTTCTACAGAAACTGGATCTTACTTCTAAAAAATGAACAAGTAACACAGACAAAGCTGAAACTGGATCTTACTCCTAAAAAATGAACAAGTAACACAAACAAGAGAATTCCCATTAGTAATTTTTGTTTCATAAGCAAGGTGAAAGCTTCTTTATTCCCATTAGTAATTTCTGCACTATCACTATGTTTTGTTGCAGCCACGACAACGTGTGTACTCATTTGAGTTTGACACTAGGTTTTTGTCCTTATACAACATTAATCAATGAAGAACAAGCCTATGTTGTTTCTGGTTTGAAGAGGATATTGGTTTTTAATAAAAAACCTATAAACCTCAAGCTTTGACTAACAACCATATAAAACAACCAGATGGTTGTTAGTCCCAGTAGTCTCTAAACAGATTTACAGCTAAGCTGTTAATTCAGTTACAAAGATTTAAAGACAATTTAAATCTGTTATAAGTTGTTACTATGAAGTAACCAACTATAACAAACCCCTTAGGGGTCTTTTACATTGTATATATATACAGCTTCATGCACAAAATGTAAATACAGTGATTACAATTCGATTGAATAAAAAATTTTACAAGTCTTTCTTTATACCCTCTGTGAAGTTTTCTGTTCTCTTTCTTCTTCACTCTACGTATCTTCTTTGTCCAATTTTTTCTGAGATCTTTGTGTTGCATCTTCAACAAGTGGTTGAAGTAAGTCCTCACAAAAAAAAAAGAGAGAAATAAAACAGAGTTAGTATACAGTTTCAGTGACTGAAACAAACTCAGAAAAGAAAAAATAGAGAGATAGGGGGAAAGAAAGTACCCGTTCTCAAGGTGAGAACCGAAGCTGTTCCAGCATCTTCAAGGCGTGAAGATCAGCAGCCGAGAAACACACAAAGAACAAGGTCAGAATCACCAAACAGCAATAGATCTTCAAACAAATCAAAAGTAAAAGTCTGAGGTGTAGTTTTATACCTGTTTGGAGATCTCTACAGGCAGATCTTCGTAGATTTGCAACCAGAAACGAGATTCAGAAGTTAGGGTTTACTGTTGGCTAGCTGATAGTATACACGAAATATTTGTATATGTAGGGAGAAGAAATTTAAACAAAATAAATTAAAAAAATATGTAAACACTTTTAAAGTCGGACTTCACTGTGTAATCTGACTTTAAAAGTGTTCCATGGGGGGTAATTAAAGGGGTAATTAAAGTCGGGCGTTGTTTGATCCGACTTAAAATCGGACTTTTTAAGTCGGACTCTAACCCGACTTTAAATCTCTCTGACATTCTAAGTCGCCCTAATAGAAGTCGGACCAACATCCGACTTTAAAAGACCAAAATATCCGACTTTGAATCCCCTTTTTCCACTAGTAAGTTTCAAGATGACTAACTTGTTATGATTTTTGTAGTTTCATATGTTTAATCCATTATGCATTTTGATATGCTACTCTTGCTTTTAACGTTATTTAAGTAATCAGTGCCATGAAAAAGTATTGGGTTTCATAGATATAATGTACAAAGAGTATTTTGTAGAAAAAAATGCATTGTAGTTCATAGATATAATCCGGGGAAGCACCAATTAATTTTTTTTTCTTTAAAAAAAATGAAACTTTTAAAGTCGTGCTGAATTAAAATCTGACTTCAAAAGATACTTTTAAAGTCGTGCTGAATTAAAGTTTGACTTCAAAAGATACTTTTAAAGTCATGCTGAATTAATAATCTGACTTCAAATGAGACTTTTAAAGTCGGGTGTTTATTGTCCGACTTAAAAAGATACTTTTAAAGTCGAGATTTCGCCTGACTTTAAATCTCCTAACATACGAAGTCGCCTTAATAGAAGTCAAGCTGGCGCCTGACTTTACAGTGAGATTACAAATCTCAGTGAGTTCTTTTGCACCCCCTCACAATTCCTCTCTCGGTGTTTTCCTTGTCTATGAATTGTTCTTGATTGTATCTTATTCTTGTCTGTGACTTGTTCATGTTTGTGTTTTAATCGTGTCTGTGGCTTAGCATCCGAGAAATAAAGCTAGGTATTCTATACCCAATTTCAACGGAAACCCCAATTCGTATCGCTATACAGAATAATTATAGGGCCCTAGCTTCGGGTTCATGACTCCCCTCCCCTAGGTATGCTACATGAATCTCGGGATCGTCATCCCGATAGTATCTTTTATCATTATCTCGGACATTAAGTTTGTTACTCGACCCGAGGCCGTATTCTTTCATCCTATTACTTGAACTTAGACACTTAGGTCTTTGACTTGACACTTAGGTCCTTTCTCACTCGATACAACAATTATTCGAGTATAACGTAGTTCATAACAATAAGCTTTCATTGAAATACTTCCCTAACTTTGCTCTCTCGTTATAACTATACGGTTTTATATACAATAATAACCATACACTTGGAGTTATAACAATTATCTCAAACATGAGCCAAATGATAGTATTAATGTATAATTATCATTTGGAAAGGTTAAGAAGGGTGTTAGGGAAGGATTGAACCATTTACCTTGAAAAACATGTAAAAAGACAGTTTGGGACACGGGCACCCGTGTCATTTGGACAAGGGCCGTGTCCACAGTTTTAAATTTTTTTGGCCAGAGATAGCTTTGGACACGGGTAACCGTGTCACTTTGACACGGGCCATGTCCTGATGACAGTGGTCATTTTCTTAGTTTTAAAAACTCGGTTTTGTGTCATTTTGTTATCCGAACGGTTCCAATACCTAATCCATAACATTCCTAACTTAACAACAGCTTCTAACAACACAATTCGGTACTCAATCAACCAATTTTCGTGTTATCAAACAATCAACAACCAATCATATCAATCAAACAAATTGGGGCGAGTTCACACCAAAATTTGTTAACAATTCGGTTTAACAGTTTTTCAACTAAAACGATATACGACAACGCACACCAAACCGAGACAACAACTCCACATATCAATTTCATCGAATAAAACCTAAACGGAGTAAGAACTCACCTTGATTGTCGCTTCCAACACACACAAACACGGGAGAAATTCTAGCTTGGAGCATCAACTATTCTCCTAAGCACCCGATTTCTTCACTTTCCCCAAATTCCCAATTCAAAACCCTAAGTCACCAACAAAGCTTCCAATCAACAAATCAAGCTTCAATCCTCCATTAATCTACTATGGATTTGCTTCTCCTCCTCTAGCTAGATACCTTCAAAAGCCATATTGACCTAAAAATCACAACTCACCTCATCTCTCTAACTCAAGAATTTCGGATGGCTTAAAGGAGAGGGAAAAGAAAAAGGAATTTACTTGAAGATGGTGTGGAAACAAAGATGAAGGAGAAGAAGTGATGGAGTGGGTTTAGGGTTTGGGTCTCTCTCTCTCTCTTTCTTCTTCTTCCTCTCTTCTTATTTCTCTTCTCTTCTTTCTCTTCTTCTCTTGACCTTCTCCTCTTTTCTCACTTTCGTTCTTTTCTTTTTCTTATAAAACCACTTAAGTGAGGGTGTGGGGATAAATGATCTCTATGCCCGCAACAAATTCTAATATCCTAAAATACCCTTACTATCCATTACTCACTTAAACCCCACATAGATCGATAATTAATTTTAAAAGTCAATACACAATATACACAAAGTCACACATATGAGTAACCTTGACCATAAATTATTAACTCACTTAACCACAATTAATCCAATTGCAATTAAGTTATTCATTAACCAACATAATTAAAATAACCAACTAAAATAATTGAAACAATTATTTTGGGGATGTTAGACGTTATATAATCAAGAAATTATATAATGGGTCAATTCGCAAATGGAGGCCAAAAGAAGACTATGAAATATGTTGTGAGCCGCTACCTCAACTACAGGAAGACTCTCGCAATTGACCCATTATATAATTTCTTGATTGATTTCATAAAAAATGTGGGCCTAAATAGTTTTATTAAGAAATTTTAAAAGGTAAATGCGTAGTTGCAAAATCAACTACGGATTTATCTACTAATTACGTAAATTCGTTACAACATTTCAACTATCAATGACAGATTTACCTATTAATTACATAAATCCGTCTAAAGCTATATATATATTGTATACCGGATTCACCTTTAAATGATAAATCTGAAATGCCAAAGAATGTCACCCAAATGCTGTGAACGTGTTAGAAATCATGAGAGGGGTAAAATGAAAATAAATGAAGTATGTGGGGGATATGCTGCCTATCCGTGGAGGTAGAAAAATCAGTGATCCTCGTGTCTACCTTTATTGGCATCTGATGTTAATACACACTGGCACACATACTACCTTCGACTTCTATTTTTTATCGTCCCTCTCTCTTGTTATCTCATCTATCTACAAATCCCTAAATCAAAATTGTTCAGTACTGTGCTTCCGATCTTGGGGATCGGTATTACGCAGTTAGTAGATATTTTATCCTTGATTCTATCTCTGTCTTCAGGCTTTGAGAAGAAGATTTTGTTCGACCTGGAGAGGTTCGATCTTGAGAGGCGATGTTGAGATGTTCGATCTCGAGATGTTCGATCTTGAGGGGCGATGTTGTACCTGCAATGATACTCCGACGCTCAAGTCAGTATTTGAGTGAATGAGTGTTCTGTTTTGGAAAGTGCTTACCATTAATGAGCATTGAATGGGGTATTTATAGGGCTTGAGTGGTGTTTGTTGTGGCCGTTTCTGGGCCGTCCGATCTTGCGAGCTGATCTTGGCCATTGACGATTGGACTCTCTCAATATGATTGGGCTTCTCAGCAATTGGGCTTTTGGAGAGGGGGGGTGTAAATAGCAACTATTATAATTACCATAACAGTGGCCCCCCAAGTCTGGTCGCTATGAGGAGCGATCTTGACTTTGACGGGCGACGTAGCCTTATATTTTTGTCTTTGTTGAGAAGAAATTTCTTTGGTCTCGAGCTTGTGGTCAGGCTGGGATTTTTGGACGATGTTAACTATCCGTCGAGCTTTCGAGCGAGGTAGATAGTTTTTGAATTCAGTGCTGCTTTGGAATCAGTGTAATCTTGGAATCAGTGCCATCTTTACTGTTTCTGACAAAGCGTGATTTCACCGTGGCGGCGCGTGTTGGTGACGTTTATCCTTCATCGTGCGAATTTTAATGGGCTTTGGTTTGGATGTGACGTTTCGACTTCCCGGCCCAGGCCCATTAAATCCGCCTTGCTATAAATAAAGGGTCTCACCTTCCCATTTATTGCTTGCTGTTCATTTGTTTTAGATTTGTCGATCTTTCGAGAGCTCCCGAGCTTCTTTAAAGTGTCCGAGGTTGAAGAGTTTCGAAGTACTTTTAAGGTCGGTTTCTGTGGATCGACAATCGTATTCTTCCAGATATAATCAACTTGCGACTCAGTTCCGAGGTTAGTCTATTTTTGATTTTTCTTTATTTTTCTTTTCGTTTGTGCCTGGACTTCCCCCAGTCCCCTTTGATCTCAGAATGGGGGTCGTCAGGTCGGGTTCCGACTTGCTCGCGAACCCATTTTCGATCTTTAACCCTGACATTTCGTCCCCCATTCCTGTAGATTCGCTCTGGCGAGGACAAAACAAACTCGGAGAGACATTACTCAGTACCGGAAAGAGTTTACGAACGTGATGGCTTCTGGTGGTGAAGTCCCTGAAGTTCGTACCGACCCCCTTGAAGTCGCCGCCCCGGACGTGCAAGAGGATTCTGCTTCTGCCCCTATGAGCGATAAGGCGGAAGATAATTTTGAGAGTGAAAGCTCCTCTCCTTCGACCGATGCTAATGAGCAAAACGAAGATACTCCTGAAAATGTGGAGGAAGATCGTTTGGTGGATGTGATGGCCATCACTTCTGAGTCTGATGAAGAAATCCAAGTGGAGGAATCCGAGGATTCCGAGGTCGACCTTGGGACAGGTTCCGAGGTTGATCTTGTGTCGAGTTCCGAGCCTGCCGATGAGTGCGATGGAGGAGATGTTGGAAAGCAAGTTGAATCTCGCCCTTCGAGTAAACCAGGTTCCAGCCGAGCTTCTGCTGCTTCTCTGGATGGCTACTCGAGTACTGGTTGTGGGGACCTTGATGTACCGGTGCGAGAGGTCTCTCAATATGATTGGGTTTCCAGGAATATCTTGGAGATCGAATCATTGTACTAGCACGGTTTTAATTTGGAGATGGTCGAGAGGAAAACTTCCGGTCTTTCGAAGCGAATTTGGAGAGTGGAGGGAATGAAGAAAGGAGAGCATGTGGCTTTGTGGCCTGGAGAGCTCGTTGTACCATATGCTGATAAATGAGATGAATATCCGGCCTCCTTTCACCTGGTTCGAGCAGACGGTTTTGGCGACTTTGGATGTTGCGCCTTCTCAGTTGCATCCAAATGTGTGGGCTTTTGTTCGAGCCTATGAACTAATGTGTCTTCACCTGGACAGACCGGTCTCGCCGTTGCTCTTCTTCCATCTGTTTGAGATTAAGCGGAACAGCAGCGAAAATAAGTCCGGTCGCGAGCATGTCAGTCTTCGCTCGAGGCGGGGGGCCAAGATTTTCAAAGCTTATGCGGACTCATTGAAGGGGAATTGGAAGGAGTTATATTACTGGGTCGAGCCTGTGACCGATGAAGCGATTGAGAGAGTGGGAAAGTTTTCCGAGGATGGACGGACTTTGGTGTCCACCAAGTTCCCCATCGGTTGGAGTCAGGCTCATTTTGAACGATCCACCAATTCTTTTTCTGTTGGTGAGGATCGATTGAACGCTGCCGATCTTCTTACCAAGAGGATCCTGATGTTTATTTCTGAGAACATTCCGTTCTCAAAACATAAGTATCGGGGTATCCCTGCGGCTAAGATAGTTCAGGCTGGGAAGCGAAGACGGGTGCAATTTGTTTTAGATAGCTCGTTTTTCTTGCCTCGAATTTTGTATTGTTTTACTGTAGTTTGCATGACCCAGTTTTTGTTTCTTTTCCAGATACCATGGCCCCAAAGAAACTTGCCGCAATGAAGGCGCTGGCGATGAGGAGCGTCGACATATCTGACGATGTTGAGGAAGTGGGTGCTCCGCTTCCGACGTCCCCTCAGATTGAGACCGTTGTTGGGACGGTTACTGCTGCTTCTCCGATCAATACTGTTACCCAAGAGGACCTTGCCTATGAGGCTCGGGTCGATCTTGTTTCCGGTTCTCCTCCCCTAGCTGCTCCCGATATTGGTGCAGGGGGCTCGGCGAAGAGGGTGCGTACCGACGCAAGTGGCGAGCAAAGGCCGGAAAAAAGGAGCAAAACCTCCAGGAGACCGAAGCATAAAAACAAGGCCGTGCCTTTAGAGGAGGGCTTCTTGGAACAAAACTATGCCCAATGGCGGGAGGATCCTGTTGGGGCGTCTGTTAAACTATTGGCGAACTTGGCTGAGGTTCATAAGATCGAAAAGGAGAAATACGAGAAACGGGCTAAGGGTAGGTGTTTTGCCTGTTTGTTTTTTGTTTTTATGATCTTTTTCCCTCAACTTGATTTTTCTTATTCTCGTGCTTGCAGATTTGTTGGAGCTCGAGAAGTCTAAAAGAGCGAAGCTTGTGGAGGACGTGTCTTTGAAGTCGAAAGAGCTTGCTTGAACAAAACAAGAACTTCAGACTCTGAAGGAAAGCCAGGGGGAGGTTATTCGCCGGGCGGAGTTTGCGGAAACGCGTGCAAAGGAGCTGGAAGAAAGGGAAAAAGTTTTGGAGGGGCAATTGGTCGACGGCTGATCAGAAGATAAAGAGTTTGGAGATTCGTATTGTCGGTTTGGAAGATGATCTGAAGAAGGCATCCGAGGCAGGGGTCGGAACAAACAGCAATGCAGAGGCTCGTATTGCGGAGCTTCAAGCAGCCCTTCAGCAGAGCAGAAAAAATGCTAAGGAGGCTACGAAGATTGCAAACGAAGCTAGGAAGGAGGCCCGTGAAGCTGCTAATTCTGCAATTGAGCTGTATAGGGAGGGTTTTGAGTGTGCCCAGGAGCAAATTGCTTTGGTCAATCCTTCCATTAATTTGGATCGGTCGATTATCGATGCCGACCACGAGGTTGGAGGGGGTACGATCGTTAAGATCGATGCTCGGACGGAGAAGAAAATTGTGATTTTTCCGACCCCCACTTCTTGATGTTTTAACAGCGTTTCTTTTTGCAGAAGTTCCTGGTGTATGCTTTTATCTATGTAGTTTTTGTATAGATCCGGAACTTCTTTCGGTTTAGGCTGGGGATATTTGTAACCTTTTTTGAAATATGTTTATCAGACCTTTACCTTTATTTTTCGAAGCTTTTTTACGAGCTTTAAATGAATGCTTTTGATTTCTGCATGTCATGTATGTCGTTTACGAGCTTTAACGAGTGCTTTTTTAATTCCGCACGTTTGTGTATGATGTAAGAACGTCGGTAAATGAGGAACTCGATTTACCGGGTTCGAGTGCTTTTTTAATTCTGCACGTTGCGTATGTAAGAACGTCGGTAAATGAGGAACTCGATTTACCGGGTTCGAGTGCTTTTTTTAATTCTGCACGTTGCGTATGTAAGAACGTCGGTAAATGAGGAACTCGATTTACCGGGTTCGAGCCTATAGGACAGTTTACTAGGACTCGGCCTAGATTTAACTCGCCCTATAGGGGTATCAGCAGCTGTGGCCGATGGTCGTTCTTAGGACGTTTCGATCCTTGAAGACCTGGTCTCTTTGAGATAGTTTACCAAGACTCGGCTCGGATTTAATTGTTTCTTAAAGAGTTTGCGACTTTGGGTGGTCGCTTGGGGAGATCATCTAAGATCGGTCCCACTTGATTCCCGGTGGAGGGAGTTTTTGGGTCTCTACATTCTGTTTGATGAAAATCAAGAATGTGTGGAGACTTGGTGAGAACTTTAAGAAGCTTTGATAGCATTTGAAAAGAAAGGTAAAGTTCTTTAATAATTTGTTTCGAGTTTACATAAGATCGGAGTACATGATTTCTTTCTAAGGATAATAACTTTTCAGTTTTGTTGCGTTCCAAGTCCTCTCAATCTTTCTTCTATGGAGGGTTTCCAATTTAAAGGCTCCCGTACCGGTTTTAGATAAAATTCGGTAGGGGCCTTCCCAGTTTGGGGCGAGCTTTCCTTGGGAGGCGTTTTTCTGACCGACGCCAGCTCTTCTGAGTACCAGATCACCTGGATTGAAATCTCTGTGAACGACCTTGGTGTTGTATCTGGTTGCAATTTTTTGCTTGATAATTGCCTCTCGGAGCGAGGCCCGACCTCGAATTTCATCGATGAGGTCGAGTTCTTCTCTTAAGGCTTGATCGTTATTGTTTTGTGTTTTGGGATTTGCCGTTCTCCAACTGAGTTCGCCGATCTCGACGGGGACGACTGCCTCGCTGCCGTAGGAGAGTTTAAAAGGTGTTTCTCCGGTGGAGCTTTGGGGGGTCGTTCGGTATCCCCAGAGGACGTAAGGCAATTCTTCTACCCAATTTCCTTTGGCGTTGTCCAAACGTCGTTTTAGCCCGTTCAGTATTACTTTGTTTGCAGCCTCTGCTTGACCGTTGGTTTGAGGGTGCTCTACTAAAGTGAAATGGTGTTTAATTTTCAGCTCGAACATTAGTTTGCGAAATCCCGTGTCTGTGAATTGAGTCCCGTTGTCCGTTACTACTACCTCGGGAATCCCGAACCTGCTCATAATGCTTTTCTTGAAGAATTTTATGCAGTTTTTTGCAGTGATGGTCGCCAGGGGTTCCGCTTCTATCCATTTGCTGAAGTAGTCTACGGCGACGATCAAGAATTTGACTTGTCCTGGTGCCTTTGCGAAAGGTCCGAGTAAGTCCATTCCCCACCATGCGAAGGGCCACGTGGAGGATAAACTTGTGAGGTCTGTGGGGGGAGCTATGTGCACACTGGCGTGGATTTGGCATTTCTTGCACTTTTTCACATGATCACTAGCATCGCCAATCATGCTTGGCCAGTAGTAGCCGGCTCGAAGAGTTTTACGTGCTAAAGATCGAGCTCCCATGTGCTGGCCGCAGATTCCCTCATGAATTTCCGTTAATACATAGGCTGCTTCCTCTCCCTCGGTGCATTTTATTAACGGGGAAGAGAGGCTTCTTTTGTAGAGCGTTCCGTTGATGACTGAAAAAGCCGAGGCTCTTCTCCTGATGTATTTGGCGTCGTTTCTGTCTGGGGGTTCCGTTCCTGAGACGATGTATTCTATAATTGGGGTGATCCAGCTGTCCGTTTCCTCGAGCATGCAGATGGTCGGGTTAAACAGAGGCTCGAGAGATACACTGGGCTTGTGTAGTGTTTCTTGGATGGTTGTCCTCTGGTTACTTGGGGTTTTTGTGCGTGCGAGTTTGGCGAGGATATCAGCTCGTTGGTTTTCCGTTCTTGGGACATGAACTATCTCGCTTGCTTCAAATTTAGCCATTAGCGACCGTACCTGAAGTAGGTATTTTTGCAGGATCGGTTCTTTGGTCTCGTATTTACTTCCGATCTGGGAGACCACCAAGAGAGAGTCGGTATGAAGTTTTATTTTTTGGACTTGGAGGTCAATTGCCAGGCGAAGTCCGGCGATGCAAGCCTCGTACTCTGCTTGGTTGTTCGAGGTGGGAAAACCGAATGTAAGGGAAACTTCGATGATGACCCTCGTCGGGCTTTCTAGCATGATCCCAGCGCCACTCCCTTTTGGATTTGAGGACCCATCGACATATAGGATCCATATGTCAGTTTCGGAGTTAGCAGGCGTCATCTCGGCGATGAAGTCCACCAAAACTTGCGCTTTAAGTGTTGTTCGAGCTTCATATTTAACACCGAACTCTGAGAGTTCCACAGCCCATTTGATCATTCTTCCAGCCAGATCGGGTCTATGGAGTATCTGTCTGATGGGGTAGTTAGTTCGGACGACTACCTGGTGGGCGACAAAATAGGCTCGAAAACGTCGAGCTGCGACAATGAGAGCTAGGGCGATTTTCTCGATTTTCTGATAACGACTTTCATCCCCGTGCAGAGCCTTGCTTGCGAAGTAGATCGGGCTTTGCCCGGTTTCGAGCTCGCGTACTAGGACGGCAGCTAACGCTTCTTCCGAGACCGCCAGATATAAATATAGTGTTTCCCCTTCATTTGGTCGAGTTAAAATTGGAGGCTCGGAAAGAGATTTTTTTAGTTGTTTCAAAGCTTCGTCTTGTTCAGGCGTCCATTCGAAATCTCTTTCTTCTTTTTTGAGGATTTTGAAAAGTGGAAGAGATTTGAATGCTGCATTTGATATGAAGCGAGATAGAGCAGCTATCATTCCATTGAGTTTTTGCACTTCTCTCTTGGACGTCGGAGTTCGCATTTCTGTGACGGATCGACATTTATCCGGGTTCGCCTCGATTCCTCGTTCTGTTAAGAAGAAACCCAAGAATTTCCCTGCTCGAACTCCGAACGTGCATTTCTCCGGGTTTAACCTCATTCTATTCTTTCGTACCTCACAAAAAATCGCTCTTAGATCGCTTATATGGTCGACATCACTTCTGCTTTTGGCGATCATATCGTCGAGGTAGACTTCTACGCTTTTACCGATCTGGTTTTGGAACACTTTGTTCATCATTCTTTGATAAGTTGCTCCAGCGTTTTTTAACCCAAAGGGCATGACACGGTACGCGAAGTTTCCTCGGTCAGTGATGAAGGCGGTTTTTGCTTGATCTGGGGGAAACATGGCGATTTGGTTGTATCCGGAGTATGCGTCCATGAAAGATAATAGCCGGAAAACGGAAGCGTTGTCGACCAAACGATCGATGCTGGGGACCGAAAAAGCATCTTTCGGGCAAGCTTTGTTAAGATCGGTGTAGTCGACACACATACGCCATTTTCCGTTAGATTTCTTCACCAAGACTGGGTTTGATAACCAAGTCGTGTATTTAACCTCGGAGATAAAGTTGGCTCGGATGAGGTCGTCTACTGCTAAGGCGGCAGCAATGGCTTTCTCTTTGCTTTGAGCCCGCTTTCTTTGGGCGATCCATTTTGCTTCTGGGTTTTTTGCGAGTCGATGGCAAGCAACCTCTGGCGGGATCCCAGGCATGTCTTCGGCCGACCAAGCGAAGATGTCTTTGAAATCTTTAAGACATTGGGTTAAATCGATTTTGATTTTTTCTGGGAGGTCGGTCCCTATTTTGATATTTTGGGAGGGGTCTGAACCGAGCTGTATTTCGACGAACTTTCCATCAGGCTCTGGTCTTTTGATTTTTCGTTTGAGCTCTTTGGTTAGCTCGTCGACGTCTTTCTGATTTTCGACCTTCGGATCGCAGTTGGTTACTATGTTAGTGGCGGTGTTAACTTCAGTTGATCTTTCTTTTGGCATTTTGGGAGTTGACAGTTCTTCCGAAGGGGGAACCCCTTCATGCTCCGAAGCTTTTCGTTCGTTCTTCGTCCATAGGAAAAAACACCTGGAGGCCGACTCTAAGTCAGAGTTCAAAGTGATAACTCTGTCGCAAAGAGAGTGGAACTTCATCTTTAAGTGTGTGGTGGATGTAACCGCCCCAAGCCTGCCGAGGGTCGGTCTTCCTATAATGCCGTTGTATATGGATTCACAAGGCAAAACGAGGAATTTGGTTTTGACGGTTCGAACCATTGGTTCGGTTCCGTAGGTAACCATTAGCTCCAGATGCCCAAGGGGTTTCGTTCGAGATCCGTTAAAGCCGGACAAAGCCGTCCCTCTATAAGGGGTGAGTTCCTCTTTGTCGATCCCCATTTTGCTCAGAAGATCGATAAAGATGATGTCTGATGAGCTCCCCTGATCGACCAGGATCCTACGTACCTCCTTATTGGCTATGATTGCCGATATTAAGAGAGGTATGTGTTTGTTAGCTTTTCCGTCAATAAGGTCGTTGTCGCTAAAAGATAATGGAGGTCGATTAGTCTTGACCGGGGTTGTTGACGTTGAAGCCACGCATAACAATTCCTTCCATTTTCTCTTCATGGATTTTCCCGATCCTTCATGATCGAATCCCCCAGTTATCATCATGATAACCGAGCGTTTTTTATCCAGTTCTTCGCGGTCTGGGTCGATCACTTCTTTTCCTTTTGCCCTGAGATTTTCATTTCTTTCTCTTCCGACATTGTCAGATCGTTCTCCCTCCCTTTTGACATAAGAAGATAGTTTTCCCCGTTTTATTAAATCTTCTATGTCATCCTTTAGGGCGTTGCAATGGTTTGTGTCATGGCCATTGCTTCTGTGGTATCGGCAGTATTTGTTGGCCTTCTGCCCAGGTCGGATAGGTAAGAACCTGGGAGGCTTGACGTCCCTGAATTCGGCGTTCCAACATTCCTCTAGTAACTGGGCGTTGGAGACGTTGAGTTCGGTGTATACATGGTGACGATTTTTCTTACCGATGTTCCACGAGTTTTTACGAGGGTCGATCTCGATGTGGCGTTTCGACGGTTCTGTATGTGACGATGTTTTGTCGACTTTGGAATTTTCGTCTTCGTTAATAAAGCACTGGGATAGTTCGAGGAATTCTTGAAGGGTGTTAGGTTCCCAGGTGTTGATGTGCTTTCGGAACGAGCTTCCAGGGAGCAGACCTTGGGCCATGAAGAAAATTCGAAAAGCGTCGTCTAACTGCCGAACCTGAAGAGCTTCGATGTTGAATCGCTCTATATATTCTCTCAGGGGTTCATTTACCTTCTGGACAATAGATGCTAAAACATTTTTGTTTTTGGGTTTGCTTTTGGAATGGGCAAAGTGCACCGAGAAGTGTTTTGCTAACTGGTCCCATGAGGAAATGGTATTCGACCTTAACGTTCGAAACCATTCGGAAGCCATTTTGTCCAGGGTCAAAGGGAATATTCAGCATTTCATTTCCATGGGTACGTTTCGATACTGCATGGTTGTGTCAAATTGGTCTAGATGCCTGTCGGGGTCGCCCGTCCCGTCGTAAGTCTTCAGTCCTCCAGGTGGTTTCTCGAGATACCGGGGGACCCGGAAGTTGTCGATCGATTTTTTGAAAGGACCTTTTCGCCCAGGTTGATTCGCCCGTGACAGTGGTTGGCGTCTGTGATGGGGTTCAGGATGTCCGCATCGTCGCGTTTGATTGTTTTGAATGTTGTCACGGCTTCTTGATCGTCTCCTTGACGAGGTCGAGCCTTCAATTTGGCGAGCCAGAGGAGAACGGGAACCATTCCCTCGGTGGCGGCGTGGAGGAGAATGAGGATCATCAAGATCGTCATATTATCGAGCTGATGGAGAACGAGAATCATTCCCTTGGTGATGGTATGGGGAAAGGTGAAGATCGTTGAGCCCATTATGTTGTCGAGCCAGAGGAGAACGCGAACCATTTCCTCGTTGACGGCGTGTGGGGGAGCGATGAGTAAGCTTTCTCCGAGGGGGTGATCGATAAAAAAGTCTTCTTCGAGTCGGGCGTCGTTCCTCCAGGGAGCTCTGCCCGGATGATTGTTGGTCCAGAACGTTTCGACCTTGCAGTCTCGCTACTTCGGATTCGAGGTTGGCGAATCGGTTGTTTCTTTCTTCATTTACCGCTTCTTGCCGAGCCAATAGCTGAACGAGCTGTTGAACCGCGTCCGTCAAGGCCGGAAGTAATTGAGGGGGAGATGATAGGCTCGTCTCATCTGCGCCCGATTGTGCTCGGGAATGTCCCGTGTTGGGATGTCGGCTTCGTGTTTGCGACGAATTCGTGAGTTCCTGGACGTGGCCTTCAGGGGTTTGCTGAGGGCCGAGCTCAGGTTCGGCCATGAGATTAGTCGGTATTGAGCGGCGTGTTGGTGCCATTTAATAAGTTCAAGGAGATGGTGAGAAAAATAGGGTATTGATTTCTCCCACTGTGGTCGCCAATGTTCAGTACTGTGCTTCCGATCTTGGGGATCGGTATTACGCAGTTAGTAGATATTTTATCCTTGATTCTATCTCTGTCTTCAGGCTTTGAGAAGAAGATTTTGTTCGACCTGGAGAGGTTCGATCTTGAGAGGCGATGTTGAGATGTTCGATGTTGAGATGTTCGATCTTGAGGGGCGATGTTGTACCTGCAATGATACTCCGACGCTCAAGTCAGTATTTGAGTGAATGAGTGTTCTGTTTTGGAAAGTGCTTACCATTAATGAGCATTGAATGGGGTATTTATAGGGCTTGAGTGGTGTTTGTTGTGGCCGTTTCTGGGCCGTCCGATCTTGCGAGCTGATCTTGGCCATTGACGATTGGACTCTCTCAATATGATTGGGCTTCTCAGCAATTGGGCTTTTGGAGAGGGGGGGTGTAAATAGCAACTATTATAATTACCATAACAAAAATGAAACAAAATATCATCCAATCCTAAAAAACACAAAAGTGCAAATGGAGGCCAAAAGAAGACTCTCGCAAGCTCTCCACCGAACCCAACCGAATCCAACTGGTGTCCAGCATTCTAAATCCCATGGACAACTCTCCACTGTGGCATCTCATTCGCCAAACTTCGAGAGTGTTCTATGTTTTGATGATGGGCTAGTTCTGAAAACTTTTGACATCCTTTTTGTCAGCCCTTTGTTCTTCCTATGAGAGTAATCTGATGTGTGAATTAATTCTTTGTCATAAACTTCAATGGAAGTGGTAAGGGTTAGGCTTTGTTGATAAAAGAAAGAAAACAATTTTGTTACTAGATACCTCTAAAGGGTGCACACTCCATTTGATAAACTTTCTACAAGGGATCATCTGAAAAATCCAACGTTTTTTATCGGTTCTACCTTACGACTTTTGTGTAGCTAGCGTGGATAACTACTCGATATGTGTAAGAACAGTTTTTCCTTTACAGAAAATAGTATAGCATTTGGTAAATGCAAGATAAATAATTTATATTTGAAAATTCAAACTTTAAAGAAGCAAATAAAAAAGGCAAAATAAAAAAAAAAGAAGATATGTGACTAAATAGTTTTATATTTATTATAAATAAAATATTATATGCAATAACTTTTAGTTTATTTATTTATCATTTTTTGATGAAAAATTACAAGCTTGAAGCCATGTCTTCCATCTTAGTCTACCATGAATATTTCTTATACCAAAACGCCCCTTTTTTCTCATTATAAAAATAAAGTCCATCTTGTCTAACACTTCGCAAGCATTGACTTACACACTCTGGATCATGAGGCTTATCATTGTAAATTTCCACATTCTTTTGCACATTATTCCAAGATAAATTGCACCAAAACAAAGTAGTACCAAAAAAGTTTGCTTTAAAAGACCATTTTAGTGGTTGCCCATTGGGAAGATTATGAACGCCTAGATCATCATCCTTCGATCGACAACGGATTAAGAGATTGATACCAGGACCCAAATTATTAGTAACAACCACATTTGTTTTAAATGGGAATTCATCTTCAGCTGCTTTCACAGAAACCACAAGGATGTATGTAGTCATTAACACCATTGTAACCAAAAATATGAACGACTTCATCTTGTTTTATTTATTTTTTTCTTAGTGTTTCAACTGTTATACTTGTTCCTTGAAAGTTACAAATAAGGTGATATTTAAAGTGAAAACCTTACGGATAGAGTTCAAGAAATCTTTAATGAAAATCAAATATTTTTATTACGAGATATTTTATAAATTGTAAAATATTTTGATTGAATATGGCAAAATATATATATTTATATAGTGATATATATATATATATATATATAATATTTTTATTGTACGGATATATATATATATATATATATATATATATATATATATATATATATATATATTTTGATTGAATACGACATAATAATGAAGCACATTTATTATGTTAGTTTTTTTTCTTTGTTTGGATTTCTTATTTCTTATGTTAGCAAATATTATAAAATATGGAAATTTTTATCGGTTAATATAACGTATGTCAATTTTATGTCAAAAAAATAATATAAAGTATGGCAATTTAATTATAATAAAATGGTGAGAGAGAGAGAGAGAGTCAATATTGCTAAAAAGACACTAAAAAGTCAAATAAAAATCAACTCTACAACTCAATAAAATTCAAATATTTTTCTCACGAAATATTTTCTAAGTTGTAAAATATATTTTGATTGGATACGACAAAATATTTATTTATATAGTGATGTTATTTAATCTGACTTATTATATATATATATATATGTGTGTGTGTGTATTTTAACTTGTAAAATATATTTTGATTGGATACGAAAAAATATTTATTTATATAATGATGTTATCTAATCTGACATTATATATATATATATATATATATATATATATATATATATATATATATATATATATATATATATATATATATAAATTCTCTCAAGTTATGTGACATAATATACAAGTGTATTATTATGTTAGTATAGATGATACCCAAGAGTACTTGGATGAGATGGTAGGGGTCTCTTCTAGCTTAACCAATCTCCTAAGAGAGAGCTTTGTCGTCCAATGTGGGCCTACCCTACCCAGCTTGAGGGATTAGTTTCTGCAATTGCGTGCAGATGATACCAGATTTATACCAAAAAAATGTTAGTATAGATGATAAAATATTTTTGTCAAAATATTATAAATTAATATTTGCTAGCTAAAGAATATTCAATCAAAAATCTTTTTTAAAGAGACGATTTCTTCGAAGGTTATTTATTTTGTTAGTAATAAAGAGACGATTTCTTTCAAAGAGCTAAGCCAAATAAGGACCATCCTACAATTAAGGGGAATTATTTTATTTTTTTTTAAAAGTGACATTAGAAATCGGTTATGCAAAGAACCGATTTTAAATAACTGTTTTTTATGACATTAAAAATCGGTTGTTTAGGTGTCTCTGGATTACTTCTTCTTAGCTTGTGTTTAGGATCTTTGGGTCAAAACTAATTTTACCTATTTTCTTAATTTCCATTTACTGAAAGTAGTCTCTTTGGACAAATTCTTCTCTTCCCTTTCAGAATTTTCACAATTTTCACAATCACAATCTCCTATTACACTACTAGAAAAACAGTTTTTAGTGTCGGCCAAAAGCCCACGCTAATAGGCCAAAAGCGGACGCTAACTGTGAATTAGCGTCGGGTTAGCGTCGGCCACGTATCGACGCTAAAATGTTCGAAGGTAGTTTTAGCGTCCCGTTAATTTAGCCGACGCTAATTTTAGCGTGGGCCTGGCCGACGCTAAAGCTGACGCTAACATTTGGACCAACGCTACAAAGTCAACTAAATTTAGTCAACGAAATAATTAGCGTCGGCCTGGCCGAAGCTATTTAGTCAACGAAAGAGAGTCAACAAAAGCATTTCAACCAAAATAGTCAACCAATTAATTTACATCCACGAAGCCGACGCTTAAATGCATCTTTGTTAGCGTCGGAAAGGCAAAATAAAAAAAAAAAGAAGATATCTGACTAAATAGTTTTATATTTATTATAAATAAAATATTATATGCAATAACTTTTAGTTTATTTATTTATCATTTTTTGATGAAAAATAACAAGCTTGAAGCCATGTCTTCCATCTTAGTCTACCATGAATATTTCTTATACCAAAACGCCCCCTTTTTCTCATTATAAAAATAAAGTCCATCTTGTCTAACACTTCGCAAGCATTGAGTTACACACTCTGGATCATGAGGCTTATCATTGTAAATTTCCACATTCTTTTGCACATTATTCCAAGATAAATTGCACCAAAACAAAGTACGTAGTACCAAAAAAGTTTGCTTTAAAAGACCATTTTAGTGGTTGCCCATTGGGAAGATTATGAACGCCTAGATCATCATCCTTCGATCGACAAGGTACGGCGAGGGAGGAAGATGAAAAACGAGCTTCAAGTTCTGGTTCATGAGAAGGTACGGCGAGGAGGCAGAGGGTTTTTGGTTCTACAATCTGACGTGAGGAGATACAATGCGGAGGAAAATATTTTAGAAAATTGAGATGTGATTAAAAAGATTAATATTTATTTTAAATAAAATATTATATGCAGGACCTCACATTGGGCTTAACTGAATGATCCAACCCATCGCAGTTTATTCAGAATTAAAAGCCCAACACATATTCTTATATAATTGAATATCTCAATCCACAATAGATTAGTTGAATAATCTATCTACTTTCAATCTAATAAAAACATATGCTAGCACATTTACATTTTTAGACATCACCAAAATTTGACATTTCTCACAATTTTGGGGCAAAATAGACAATACACCACATAAAGACAAAATGCTACAGTGCCGCAACAGTACGCTACAGTGCAAAATCTGAAGCGCTACAGTACGCTACAGTACCAATTCTGACGCGCTACAGTATGCTACAGTACCAATACAGTTATTTTTTTTTTTTAAAAAACTGATTTTTTTAAAAATATTCTTTTAAAAAAAGAAATGAATTTTTTTAATTTTTTTTATTCACTGCCTTTTAATTTTTTTTTTAAAAAACCGTTTGTCAATATTTTTATAAAAACAATTAGTCACTATAAATTAATTATTCACTATATTTATAATCTACTCAAACTACTAAAATTAATAAAACAATTAGTCACTATAAATCAATTAACCACTATCCATTGTAAAAAAAAGAATTGTAAAAAACTTTAACCCGTACCAAAAATTACAAAATAACTACTAATTACTAATCAATTTAACTACTTTTGTAAAAATCAATCAATTTAACCACTACCAAAAATTACCAAATAACTATTTTATAATTACTAAAGCGCCAACGGGAGAGGCAACGGGAGTGGCAACGATTGTAACATCCTCAAAATAATTAGTCAAATTATTTGGATGTTAACCCAATTGAATTATTTTAGTACTTGACTGGTAAATTTATTGAGTGCTAAAATTAATTATTGGTTGTCATAGGATCGTTAACCAGATAATATGGATCGAGGACGATTTAGAATCGAAATTGGAGGTTAAGGGGAATGTGGTCATTTGACCACATCACCACTTAATATATAAAGAAAAGAATTAAAGAAAAAAAGAAAGGAGAGAACGAGGGACAGAGAGGAGAAAGAAGAAAGAAAGGAATAAGAGAAAGAATGGGTAAGAGGGAAAAAGAGGAAATAGAAGGATCAAAGGTTCATCAAAACGTCTTCCGTCCTACACGAAAGTTGATGACCATTTCGTCCTCTTCATTTTGGTACCAAAATCATCATCATCAACTCACTCACTCTCGTATTGCCATTTTCGAAATTTAGAGAAAAAGGGAGGTTTTGTGGTTCAAGCTCAAAGGAAAGCTTAGGATGGTGGTGAGGAGCGAGCTCAAGGTGGATTACGCGAATATTGAAGTCCGATTTGGGATTTTTGAAGAATTAAAGGTTCGGGTTCAAATTTGGGGTTTATGTGTGAATAGTGATTGAGGTTGAAGATGATGAATAGTGTTTGATGATTCAAGGATGACTAGTAGCGAACCCGAAGCGTATTGAGTGCGGAACGAAGTTCAATTTCGCGAATTGGAAGCTAGTTGGTATTTAGGGTTCGAATGGCAGGATTTCGAGGAATTCGGTATTTCGGTCCAAGAGATGTCTCGTGATTGAGCGGAAAGATTGGAAGCGGATTTGGGCGTCGTTGGAGCGTGGAAGTTAGGCGGGGATTGTTCGTGAGCTCATGACGGAAAAGCAACTTCACGGAAAGTCTCGGCTATTTGTGATTTTCATCACAATCGGTAAGTTTTACTCACGTTTAGTTTTATTCCGTTTTGAAATGAATTTTATGTGAACTGGTTTCGAAAGATTTTGAGTCGAAAACGTTATTTTGAAATATATCGCGTTTTGACGAAATTCGTATATGTTGAGTTTTTGATTGGATTGATTGATCGAGTGATGTTATTGGATATGTTTTTGTACTATTTTGGTGTTGGGATTGGACTGGAACAGGTTCCGGATGTGATCGGAATTGATCGGAACGACGAAAAACGCAAAGCGGAATGAAAATAGAATGCTATCAAATGTGCACGATCCGTTTCTATTTCAAAATTTTTTAAAACAGGGCGCACGACCCGTGCATATGGGAGCACGGACCGTGCGCAGTGTTCTGTCCAAATTTTACATAAATGCACGAAACGATCTCGATCGATTCCAATCCTCTTCTAATCCTTTCACCCTTCTATAATGATATTAGGCTTATAATGCCTTGATTTTGGGTATGTTTCAAAAGGGTTTTGTAAAATACTTTTGAAGTTGAAATTGTTTCGAAAAACCGAACAATAGTACACGTGTGCGGATATGTTTTATCGATAATAAAGCGGACTATAAGTCCTACGTGGTATTGTACAACTAACGCGGAATGAATAGTGTTTATTCATCCAAACCAGTCTATGATTCACGATATATAAACTATATCGAATATAGGAGTTATCCCAAATGCGGGTGGATATATATATAAATTATATCGAGTTTGGGTGACGACCCACGAGGTTAACATACTAGGCGGGGAAGTCTTGATCCCTTACCCTAGGCCCGTATACCATTAGGGAAAGTACTATTGGTAAGGGGGTTCACCGGGTTTCAGCGTTCACGCAGGCGGTGTTGTGTTAAAAAGTTGTTGTGCGATATATCGGGGTTAGCGTTCGCGCAGTCGGTGTCGTACTGAGTCATAACATGTACACCGGGGTTTAGTGTTTGCGCAGGCGGTGTCATGTTAAAAGTTTGTTGTACAATACATCGGGGTTAGCGTTCGCGCAGTCGGTGTCGTACTGGATTATAACACGTTCACCGGGGTTTAGCGTTCGTGCAGGCGGTGTCGTGTTGCTTGTTAATGCACGTGGTTATGAATTGAACCACGAAAGAAAGAAAATCCTATAATACGGTTTACCGGGTTTTAGCGTTCGCACAGGCGGTGCCGGGTTAGATTAAAAGGACTCATAATTGGAGTGAGAGTGTTAGTAGGGGTCTCGGTAGAACTCACTGAGATTGTATCTCATTGTTTATATGTTGTTGTTTTACAGATAAACAGGGAAAGTGGAAATCCAAGAGGCACGAGTAGGTGGCACTCGGATGGTGGCTGAAGACTTAGATTTGTGCTTAAGTTTATGTTTCCTTTTGTTGTCTATGTATTGAAACACTATATCTTTAGTGTTATATCTTTCTTCCCCTTTCTTGTTTGATACTGAATCCTATAGTTGCTGATGGTTTATAGTCCGAGAACCGTATCGTCTTGTTTGTGTATAAGACCGTTTGGTTTATATTCAGCGAAAAATTATAGTGATATTCAGTGTCTATGCAGGAAATATATCTCTGATTTTTTAGGGATGGTGCACTTGGGTATTTTTTATTAAATTAAATTACTGGGGTGTCACAGTTGGTATCAGAGCAGTTCGACCTAGTCGGACTTAGTTTAGGGTTGAGCCGATTCCTTGTTAGTCATTGTTGTAATTATACTTGTGATGCGAAGAGACATTGAGCCTGATCAACTCAATTCTTAGTGCATCATAAGCAGAATTATGGCAGGATGATCAAGACGCAATCCTCAACCAAGACCGGAATCTCCAACCGGTGCATCCTCAGGCAAGGTGACAAGACAGTGGAAGAATACATCGTTAAGTGTGAGAAGTTGTCTCTGTTTTACCAAGTGGTAAAGTATGCTCCAAATGAGGAATGGAAGATGCAGATGTATAAGAGAGGCCTTCGTGCTTATATGACTCAGGGTCCCGGTTCTTATACTCTCACAAATTATGCTGCCTTAGTGCAACCAGCCTATGTCGCCGAGGATGATCTCAAAGAGAGTACTGGAAAGGAAAGAAGGTAGTTGAATTATCAACTCCGAATGCAAAGGCCAAAGATAATTTCATCAAAGGAAAAGCAGGTGCAATTCTTCGATTCTTCAAAGGTCAGAAGATGTTCTAACTGTGGAATACATCACCAGGGTGATCGTCAGCACAGATCAATCGGTGCTATTATTGTAATGAAGAGGGTCACTATACAAATAAGTGCCCTGCAAGGAAAAGTTCCAAGGAGTTACAAGCAGCTCTAAGGCAAGGACGAGTCAACACTCTAGGTGCTTAGACATTTACAACGGCTGACAATTTACTGAGGGTCGTGTCCAGACCTAATCTTAGTGTCAAATTGTCCACTTGTTATAGGGGCCAGAAATTTTGTTGTAAAATTTATTTGCTTGCCTATGAGAAGTATGGACATCGTTCTGGGTAGGAATTGGATGACTGCAAATCATGTTACAATCGACTGTGCCAATCGAACTATCAGCTTCGCTTCTGAACTAGTTGAATTGCCAATGACCAATTTCTGACGCAGTTATCTTTTTCACCTCGGCAAGCCAGTCATTAATCTAAGGTGCGGAAGCTTATGTTATTATGTTATCTGCATTCACAGAAACTGGTTTAGATTTGTCATCTGTCCAAGTTGTGAATGAATTTCTGGATAAGAACCGGGACCCTTTAGAATTTCTGGTAGAGTTTTCTATAGAATTGGTGTCTGGCACAGGATCAATATCTATTGCTTCTTATCAAATGTCTCCTTTAGAATTAAAGGAATTGAAATCCCAACTAGGAGAGTTGATATCAAAGAAGTTTATTCGACCGAGTGCTTCTCCATGGAATGCTCCGGTGTTGCTAGTCAAAAAGAAAGACGGTAGCATGAGATTGTGCATTGATTACCGACAACTCAACAAAGTGACGATCAAGACGGTAGAGTTTTCTATAGATTGTGCTTGCCAAGAATACACGAATTGCTGGATCAACTAAGAGGTGTCGTGGTGTTTTCAAAAATTGATTTGAGGTCGGGCTATCATCAAATCAAAGTTAGAGCCTTAGATATTCCGAAGACTGCTTTCCGTACGAGATATGGACATTACGAGTTTGTAGTGATGCCCCTTGGTTTGACTAATGCTCCGGCGGTATTCATGGACTACATGAACTGAGTTTTTCACACTTACATAGATCAGTTTGTTGTAGTTTTTATTGATGATATATTGATGTACTCTAAGACCATTGAGGAGCATGTTCAACATCTCCGCATCGTTTGAATGTACTCCGAGAAAAGAAGTTGTACGCGAAACCTTCGAAGTGTGATTTCTGGATGCCTGAGGTAAAGTTTCTGGGATATGCGATTTCCCAATCAGGAGTTGCAGTAGATCCCAGTAAAATAGAAGCTGTGTTGAATTGGGAGAGACCGACCTCAGTCACAAAGATCAGAAGTTCTTGGGTCTAGCCGGTTACTATAGGAGATTTGTTCAAGGGTTCTCACAGTTAGTTCTTCCACTTACTCGGTTACCTCGTACGGGTCATCCGTTTACGTGGGATGCCGATTGTGAAGAATGTTTTCAAGAATTGAAAATTCGGTTGACGTCTACTCCGATCCTGATTCTTCCGGATCCGTCTTTGGAATTCCAAATTTACAGCGATGCTTCCGGGAAGAGTTTAGGATGTGTTCTCATGCAGAATCAACAAGTGCTAGCTTATGCATCCAGGCAATTGAAGTTTCACGAGGAGAATTATCCGACTCACAATTTGGAGTTGGCAGCGATTGTGTATGCACTGAAGATTTGGAGACATTACTTGTATGGGTCTCGTTTCGAAGTCTTTAGTGATCATAAAAGTTTGAAATATTTGTTTGATCAGAAGGAGTTGAGTAACAGGCAGAGAAGATGGGTGGAGTTCCTGAAGGATTATGACTTCAAATTGAAGTATCATCCGGGAAAGGCTAATGTTGTAGCTGATGCGCCGA
Organism: Astragalus membranaceus; assembly: GCA_039519185.1. Taxonomy (NCBI): domain Eukaryota; kingdom Viridiplantae; phylum Streptophyta; class Magnoliopsida; order Fabales; family Fabaceae; genus Astragalus; species Astragalus membranaceus. The sequence goes on along the minus strand of CM076854.1, from coordinate 47,222,567 downwards.
GTAAGAAATCCATTCACATGGCAGAGTTAGTGATGCAAGAAATGGTATTGTTAGAGTCTTTTAGATCTAAGTTGGGGTAAATCCATAAGTCTCCACTTTAGTGGCAAGGTTTTAGTGTTAACCTTTCGCTTGCGAAGGTTAACAATCTGATAGTATCATGTAATTCCGTTTGACAAGTCAAACGTGAATACCAATATGAAAGTGAGATGATGACTGACTCTTTTTCACATTGCGAATAACCGTCAAAGGATTAATTGATGGATCTGCTTGCAAGTGACTGAAATTTCCAAAGTGAAGCTTGGCGTGCGGTATGGTAGTTTTGAAAAATCATTTTGTGAAGACCCGCATGCTAAAGTTAATTTTGGGAGCGAATTAAGAGGCTAATAAAATTGGATTGAGGAAAATCATTGGAGGCGTACTTAGGTTGGGGGAAAACTCTCAACGCTATTGGCCAACTCAGAAGGAATTGGGTACGTCGTGGGAAAAATATAGTGAGGAAAGTTGCAATAGAGGGAAAGGAACTCCGAGTTCCGTTTAAACGTTGTTTTGAAAACAACTTCGAGGTGATTTGATTGTTTTCAAATATAATTGATGTCCTCACGGCTTATCTATAAGTCTAAGGTAAATGTTTTTGGTAAAACCCCATTTCATCTTTTTGAAAAGTTTTACCTCGAAAACTTGGAAGCGAGTCAAGGAATTTCACCGTGACTTTTCCGTCACATTTTTCAAGGTGTGCGAGAACTGATATGGATTTTTAAAAATTTGTTGAGAACGTGTTTACACCCTTCAAAAAAATCGTGTTTGTTATTACCTCTACCGAGGAGTACCAATTTGTGGGCCTCATTTTCAACCTGTATTTCTATCAAGTGTCTTGTATTAGACCCTTTGATTTAGATTAATCAAAGTTGGGGCGTAAGCGAGGATAATTGGATTAAAGTTACGGAAGTGTTTTCAAACGCGGTACCAAGCCTATGTAGGCGAATGAAGAGTTTCTAGCGTTGATTCGTAACAAGAGAGTTCGGACTATAACCTTAGAGCGTTCTTGGGTAGTAGTGGATCTTACTTAGAGATTGACGTGCCAACTTGGGAAGAGTTTCTACACTCATTTCAATGATTCAAGATTGTGTTCCGGCAACTTAAGACTTTTCTGAGAATGTCGATTCTCGGTTAGTCAATTGAAAGACTTGGCGAGATTTTGAGGACAAAATTCTTTCAAGTTGGGGAGAATGTAACATCCTCAAAATAATTAATCGAATTATTTGGATGTTAACCCAATTGAATTATTTTAGTATTTGACTGGTAAATTTATTGACTGCTAAAATTAATTATTGGTTGTCATAGGATCGTTAACCGGATAATATGGATCGAGGACGATTTAGAATCGAAATTGGAGATTAAGGGCAATGTGGTCATTTGACCACATCACCACTTAATATATAAAGAAAAAAATTAAAGAAAAGAAAGAAAGGCGAGAACGGGGGACAGAGAGGAGAAAGAAGAAAGAAAAGAATAAGAGAAAGAATGGGTAAGAGGGAAAAAGGTGAAATAGAAGGATCAAAGGTTCATCAAAACGTCTTCTCTCCTACACGAAAGTTGATCACCATTTGGTCCTCTTCATTTTGGTACCAAAATCATCATCATCAACTCACTCACTCTCATATTGCCATTTTCGAAATTTAGAGAAAAAGGGAGGTTTTGTGGTTCAAGCCCAAAGGAAAGCTTAGGATGGTGGTGAGGAGCGAGCTCAAGGTGGATTACGAGAATATTGAAGTCCGATTTGGGGTTTTTGAAGAATTAAAGGTTAGGGTTCAAATTTGGGGTTTATGTGTAAATAGTGATTGAGGTTGAAGATGATGAATAGGGTTTGATGATTCAAGGATGACTAGTAGCGAACTCGAAGCTTATTGAGTGCGGAACAAAGTTCAATTTCGCGAATTGGAAGCTAGTTGGTGTTTAGGGTTCGAATGGCAGGATTTCGAGGAATTCGGTATTTCGGTCCAAGAGATGTCTCGTGATTGAGCGGAAAGATTGGAAGCGGATTTGGGCGTCGTCGGAGCGTGGAAGTTATGCGGGGATTGTTCGTGAGGTTATGACGGAAAAGCAACTTCGCGGAAAGTCTCGGCTATTTGTGATTTTCATCACAATCGGTGAGTTTTACTCACGTTTAGGTTTATTCCGTTTTGAAATGAATTTTATGTGAATTGGTTTCGAAAGATTTTGAGTCGAAAACGTTATTTTGAAATATATCGCGTTTTGACGAAATTTGTATATGTTGAGTTTTTGATTGGATTGATTGATCGAGTGATGTTATTGGATATGTTTTTGTACTATTTTGGTGTTGGGATTGGACTGGACCAGGTACCGGAAGTGATCAGAATTGATCGGAACGACGAAAAACGCAAAGCGGAATGAAAATAGAATGCTGTCAAATGTGCACGATCCGTTTCTATTTCGAAAATTTTTAAAATAGGGCGCACGACCCGTGCGTATGGGAGCACGGACCGTGCGCAGTGTTCTGTCCAAATTTTCCAAAAAAGCCCGAAACGATCCCGATCGATTCCAATCCTCTTCCAATCCTTTCCTAACCCTTCTATAATGATATTAGGCTTATAATGCCTTGATTTTGGGTAAGTTTCAAAAGGGTTTTGTAAAATACTTTTGAAGTTGAAATTGATTCGAAAAACCGAACAATAGTAAACGTGTGCGGATATGTTTTATCGATAATAAAATGGACTATAAGTCCTACGTGGCATTGTACAACTAATGCGGAATGAATAGTGTTTATTCATCCAAACTGGTCTATGATTCACGATATATAAATTATATCGAATATAGGAGTATGCGGGTGGATATATATATATATATATATATATATATATATATATATATATATATATATATATATTATATCGAGTTTGGGTGACGACCCACGAGATTAACATTCTAGGCGGGGAAGTCATGATCCCTTACCCTGGGCCCGTATACCATTAGGGAAAGTACTATTAGTAAGGGGGTTCACCGGGTTTCAGCGTTCACGCAGGTGGTGTTATGTTAAAAAGTTGTGCGATATACCGAGGTTAGCGTTCGCGCAGTCGGTGTCGTACTGAGTCATAACATGTACACCGGGATTTAGCGTTCGCACAGGCGGTGTCATGTTAAAAGTTTGTTGTACAATACATTGGGGTTAGCGTTCGCGCAGTCGGTGTCGTACTGGATTATAACACGTTCACCGGGGTTTAGCGTTCGCACAGGCGGTGTCGTGTTGCTTGTTAATGCACGTGGTTATGAATAGAACCACGAATGAAAGAAAGTCCTATAATACGGTTTACCGGGTTTTAGCGTTCGCGCAGGCGGTGCCGGGTTAGATTAAAAGGACTCATAATTGGACCGAGAGTGTTAGTAGGGGTCTCGGTAGAACTCACTGAGATTGTATCTCATTGTTTATATGTTGTTGTTATACAGATACATAGGGAAAGTGGAAATCCAAGAGGCACGAGTAGGTGGCACTCGGATGGTGGCTGAAGACTTAGATTTGTGCTTAAGTTTATGTTTCCTTTTGTTGTCTATGTATTGAAACACTATATCTTTAGTGTTATATCTTTCTTCCCCTTTCTTGTATGATACTTGTTCCGAACGGAACTCAAAAGAGAGAAACTCATACCTCACGGTGGTGACGCTGATGGCTGAGGTCCGATGTGAAGCGCGGGGGGGGGGGGGGGCACCACCTGCAAGCACTCCGACGCCCAAGTCAGTCCATAATAAAAAATGGAGCATCGGAATCGAGAAAAACTTACTTTATTTGGAGCGCATAGTGGTTTATATAGTGTCGCAATTGGGCCAGCTTGCAATTGGGCTCCTAGGCCCATTATCTAGTCAAAGTTGGATCCGGAACAGTCCGTGACCATCGGATTGGGTTGGGCCTTCTTCGAGGATTGGGACATCGGCCCACTCCAGAACAGTTGCCCCCCAAGCCGAAGTCGTTTGGAGGACGGGTTCAGGCTTGATGCCCCTGGTCTAGAATATCTCGCGGCTCGACCGTGTTAGTCAGTCACCCACCCTCTTCGAGGGCGGACTCTTGTTCTGTGCGCGCGTTGCCCGACCTCTTCTGGGTCCTTGTCTTAAAAGTTCGATTGGGATTTTGAGCGCGACCATTTCACGGTCTTATCGTTTTTGTTTGTCCGCTACGAACAATCCACATGATCTTGGTTCAGGTTGAACTCGCTCGAAGGGGAAGCATGGGTGGTCTCACAAGATCTCAGGTCCAAGATGACCTCGCCCCAGAGGCTTGCATGGGCTCAATCGTAGCCCGCACTTCATGAGAGGATCGCATTGGGTGGTCTCACTGGATCTCGGTCCAGAGGCTTGCACGGGCTCAATCGTAGCCCGCACTTCATGAGAGGATCGCATTGGGTGGTCTCACTGGATCTCGGTCCAGGATGACCTCGCCCCAGAGGCTTGCACGGGCTCAATCGTGGCCCTATCTTCGTGGAAGGGCCGCCCCGGGTGGTCTCACTGGATCTTCGGTCCAGGATGACCTCGCCCCAAAGGATGGGATGTGATCAATCGTAGCCCTATCCTCGTGGAAGGGTAGCCCTGGGTGGGGCATCCGACCTGTAGAAGTTGAATAATAATGAAAGAAATAGCAGTTTGTGTAACACAGTCAGATGCACATTACCATCTTGATTTGTACACCAGACCGATCAGGTGTTATTGATGTTTTCTCAGTAGCATTTGAGGTTTGCAACGAACATAAAGTATGAATAGCGTATACCTCGTAGAAGGCCGGGGCATACATCAGTCTGATGAGGAGCCCCCAAATTGATCTTAGGTGGACGCGAGTGGGCCATGTTCCCTTGGTTACTAGTATATCGGTCTCGTCAGCCTGTAGAGAGAGATTGTCCGAGTTTTATCTTCCCCAGACGTCTCGGGGTCGGTACCGCGAAATCAGTAGTATTTTTCAAAGTCGACAGATGTTCCAAGGTGTGGAGTGCTGCTACTTTTTCTTTTGCAAGTGTCGCGGCCTAGATTTAGCTCGGCTGAAGAGGTGCGCGTCAACAGAAGGGCTCGACTTGGAACACGGAGATGAACCCCTCGTACCTCACTTAATCCAGCTTACAGGTCGCGGCCTTATCTAGCTCAGAAATCAGAGGGCGTGGCCATCGGAAGGCCACGACTTTCATGGAGACCTCGATTAATCCAGCTTACGGGTTGCGGCCAGATCTAGCTCGGAAATCGGAGGGCGTGGCCATCGAAAGGCCACGACTTTCGAGGAGACCTCAATTAATCCAGCATACGGGTCGCGGCCCGATCTAGCTCAAAAATCGGAGGGCGTGGCCATCGGAAGGCCACGACTTTCGAGGAGACCTCAATTAATCCAGCTTACGGGTCGCGGCCCGATCTAGCTCGAAAATCGGAGGGCGTGGCCATCAAAAGGCCACGACTTTCGAGGAGATCTCAATTAATCCAGCTTACGGGTCACAGCCCGATCTAGCTCAAAAATCGGAGGGCGTGGCCATCGGAAGGCCACGACTTTCGAGGAGACCTCAATGAATCCAACTTACAGGTCGCGGCCCGATCTAACTCAGAAATCGGAGGGCGTGGCCATCTGAAGGCCACGTTTTTCCTTTGCAGGGTTGCGATGGATTAGTCTAGCACGCAGGCATCGGTCCAAAGGTGTCGGTGAAGATCCGACATATTTGTTTGGTTTCCTGGACCTTCGGCAAGGATCTCTGGGTGTATCTCGTGCCAGAAATGAAACAATAGAAGCGAGCCTACAATATGCTTGCAGGTGACATATAAATCTGAAATAAAATGGAAAATACAAGTGTACCAAACACTCTATATCTGCTAAGGTGCAGGACCCTGTGTGCCGGTGCGTTGTGCCAATCTAATATAATATAGCATCTCGGCATAGGTGCACTAAGCCGAAGTAATGGAAAGCGGTCCCTGCATACAAGAAAACAACCTCATGGGCAGACATTAACAATGATTACTAATCAGTAATAATTACATGTAATTTGTCTGCATAAGCCATAGGCTCTGAATCTTCCAAGGTGTCGACCGCATTTTCTATAGAAGTTGAGTTTGCTTTAACCCCTGCTCCTTTCGAACTGTTCCGCTCTTTTGAGTGGGTCACCTGCAATCATATTTATTCACATAAACTTGGTAATATCTTAAATACAAAGTTGGGTCCCCGCCCATCATCTTCATCGGAAGGGACTTCTCTACAACTTCAAGTAGGCATGTCAATATATAACATATTCATAAAGTGGTATCCACAGTGCTTATGGTTAGATTGCACTCTTTTGCTAGATCCAATCTTCTTATCGTGGAGCAACTTCGTACATTTGAAGTGCGTTGTGTCCAGGCGCTTTATAGCTCCTCTTATCGTTAATTCCTGTCAACTAAACAAAACACAAACTCCGAAGAAACATATCGTTGTCAGAGTGATTAGTGTCAAGTTAGCCGAAAAAAGAATAATAATGTGAGTGTACGACGTGCTCATCTTTATCATGGAATAAGAAATAAAGCAAATCTCAATGTGTCATATTCGCCACTCAAAACAATGAGGACCTGGCATGATTCTAGCAATGGGATCATCATATGGTCAATGAGCATGTTTATCCTTTATGTTTGGGAAAAGATAATTTAGAAGCAAATGCTATGAAAGTGGTTACTCTTTACTCGGAGGTTAGGGATCAATTGCACACAGTTATGAAGCATGTATCTTGCAAGATCCTAGATCAACATTTTGACCAGATATTCATTTAGCAGCCTCAAAATGATGTATGGACTTAACTTGACTAATGCCTTAGCGCTTTGCATATTGATGAAACTTATGACATGTGCTAAGTTTCTCTAGCCCACACTCAATGACGAGTAGCATAAGTGCGGTCTTAGTGATAAGACAATAAAATCATATAAGAACATTTCTTTGTGACTTTGCGAGAAGAGACAATTAGCGCTTGTCAACAATTTCCATCCAAATATATATATATATATATATATTTGAACATGTTAAGCGACAACTCTACTGCATATTAGTGTAGTGGTGTGCCATGCAATGAAGATTTGCGGTCAATCCAGTCATGGTATTGCAATCTCAATAATTATCTAATTATGCATCTAATGGAAAATTGAACCTAGACGTCGAGTGTCGCGACGAGGTTAGATTCAAAATGATGCCGTTAGCTCGGTTAGCATGTTTGCTAATTTTTGAGATCTCCACACTATCGTTGGTGTAGTGAGTTGATTCGGATCTTGGCATCGGTGCTCACCAAAGAAAACCAATTAAGCAAATGAAATATTAGAACTTAATATTGCTTTGATGATTTAATCAAGTTGCTGTGAAGATTACACAGGATATGTGAGGTCTAATCCCTTTGGGCCGAAGTGAATGAATGCTCACTTTCCTCATAAAAGAGAGTTGAACCATCAAACTATATAGCATGGTGTACAGGGCCTTATAATAGACTGGCCTTAATTCTGTATTGTGCTTGTGATACAACAAATAGAAAGTTGAGTCAGAAAACTTTACCTTAGCGTAGGATTGCTCAATGCACTACGTGTAGAGCTTGTTGAGAGATGGACGACGTGTCAATATTCAATGCCAATTCAAGGATCCATTTAGCATGGGAACCACAAAGTTGGTGGTATGAACAGGGAAAGGCCTTATTGACCGATGTGTGTTACGAAAGTCAAAAATTGAAGTTTCTCCTTCAATAGAGTGAAGTTGCTGTGATGTTGCAGAATTGCACAGAACAAAGGGAGGAGATAACTCTCCCCATTAGAGGTGATTACTTTGGTGCTGCTCCACACTGGGCCGAGCTGAACTTGTGATTTTGGTGACGACATCGACGTCGGTTGCGATGGGGAAGCTCAAGTGGATTTCGTCGACTTCAAAGTTGGACTGAAGGGAGAAGCGGCTTGGTGCTATAGAAGGGAATGCTTCGGCAGGAAGTGGATCTGGTCGGAGCTGACTCGAAATCTGTGCGAAGAACCTAAGCTTCCATCTTTCCGTAATTTCCCTCATTTGCGAGCGACAGATCTATTTCATCAACATTGATTTTTGATGAATTTATCTCAATCTTTCCTTCTTTCCAGGTTCATAAAAAAGAATCAAGTTCGTGTGACAGTGATAAAGCCAAGCACAAATTCAATCAGCGCTGACAGTGATGTAGCCAGTCAGATCTACAATTTTTTTGGAAGAAAGGACTGGTAGCTTGATTCGTCAATGTCGTGGTCGCCGATGACTGTAGTTGTGAAGGCTTGTATGGATACGGATCCAAATCCAAACCTAATTCTGAACCAACCGTTTACGATTTGGCGAGATCAGCAAGGAGCGTAAAGGAAAACGACGCAGCTCGCTCCTTACTGCCGTGGAACGGACTGCTGGATCTTTCACAGCAGCTTCTTGAAATCTCAGATCCAAGCAGATCTCGATTACTCCCTTTTCCCTCCAATCTCAGATCTGAAAGAATAGGTGAGAGTAGCTTGGAGCACTGCGAAGATTTTTTTATCGCACCACACACCGTGAGTGAAGAAGAAAGAGCAAAGCAGCTTCCACTGTGGTCGCCAATGTTCCGAACAGAACTCAAGAGAGAAAAAATCATACCTCACGGTGGTGACGCTGATGGCTGAGGTCCGATGTGAAGCGCGGGGGGGAGCCACCTGCAAGCACTATGACGCCCAAGTCAGTCCATAATAAAAAATGGAGCATCGGAATCGAGAAAAACTTACTTTATTTGGAGCGCATAGTGGTTTATATAGTGTCGCAATTGGGCCAGCTTGCAATTGGGCTCCTAGGCCCATTATCTAGCCAAAGTTGGATCCGGAACAGTCCGTGACCATCGGATTGGGCTGGGCCTTCTTCGAGGATTGGGACATCGGCCCACTCCAGAATAATACTAAATACTATTGTTGCTGATGGTTTATGGTCCGAGAACCGTATTACCTTGTTTGTGTATAAGACCGTTTGGTTTATATTCAGCGAAAAATTATAGTGATATTCAGTGTCTATGCAGGAAATATATCTCTGATGTTTTAGGGATGGTGCACTTGGGTATTTTTTATTAAATTAAATTACCGGGGTGTTACAACGATAGTGGGAAAACAAAGTGAGGGACAAAAAACTGATTGAAAACTGCAATCAGAAGCTGCAACAGACGCAGCAAAAGGACAAAAAACAGCAAAATTTTAAAAACAACTTTTTTTTTCAGTTTTTCTTTCCATAAAATACACTTTTTTGTCAGTTTTTTTTACTAAAAACATAATGTTTTTTGGTTTAAATATGTTTTAGGCCCCTGCAAATATAAGGTGTTTTGGTTTAAGCCCCTGCAAATTTTTTTTTTTGTTAAAAGCCCTTGCAAAATGACATATTTTGTTATAAGCCCTTCTATGACTAAAATGTTAGCCTATAACATGGAATGCTATGATTGCTGGATATGTTGAGAAGGGCTTATAACAAAATATTTCATTTTGCAAGGGCTTTTATCAAAAAAAAAATTTTGCAGGGGCTTAAACCAAAACACCCTATATTTGCAGGGGCCTAAAACATATTTAAGCCATGTTTTTTAACTATTTTTATAATTTACTCAAACTACTAAAATTAATTAATTTAACTACTACCAATTGTAAAAAAAACCATACCTCTAACAATAGTTTCAAAATTATTTATTCCAAAAAAATAAATTATTAAATTAATATTACATTCAATAATTAAATAATTTAAAATTTACTATTTATTATAATCTCTATTAAAAGTACTAAAATCAATCAAATTTTTCATGTAATAAATAAAATCAATTTAACCACTAACAATTGTAATATTAAATCATATAGAAAAAAAGAAGAAACATGTGGCAATGGGAGCGACAACGAGAGACTAACAACGAGATCGGCAACGAGAGCGGCAACGGGAGTGTCAACGGGAGAGCCAACAAGAGAGCGAACGAGAGCGCCAACGAGAGTGCCAACAAGAGAGGGAACGAGAGCGACTGGGCTGCATATTTTACCTTTTACTCCATATTATAAGAAGATACCGACTTTGTTTTAACTTTTTGCAACACAACTATTTTAGTAAATTCACCGCTAAAATACAAAATTTGCAACACAACGAGAGCGGCAATGCGAAACTGGCAATGGAATCGACAACGAGAGCGACAACGGGAACATGAGTGGGAACGAGAGACAAGGAGAGCGCCAACGTGGGTGCATATTTTAAAAATTCTTATTTTCTTTTTTCTTCTTTTTTACTCCATCTAAAATTTATTATTTACTATAATCTTTCTATTAAAACTATTCAAATCAATCAATTTAACCACTAAGAATTATTATATAAATACAACTTTAGCCACTACTAAACTTTACAAAATAATTACTTATAATTAAACGAATATGATTTAATTAATATTAAATCATATAGAAAAATATGAGTTAACATGTGGCAACGGGAGTGACAACGAGAGACTGGCAATGGTAGCTGCAACGGGAGTAGCAACCAGAGAGGTAACGAGAGCGTCAATGAGAGTGCCAATGGGGGGGGGGGCAACGAGAATGCAAATGGGAGTGTCAACGGAGATTGATATTTTACCTCTAATGTCTAAATACATTATTATGGATCAATGTAATTCTGATTGTCAATCTCATTTAATTTCTTCGACTCAATATAATTTTCATTTGTATCTTATATGACATAATACCTATCTCTTTTTACTTTGAATTTCAAATCATACATTTTGGACATTGTTCACAACTTACGATTATCTTCCAAATTACTATTATGACTTCTTGGCAATACACCGACCATATAATATCACCCGTGCGTATGCACGGGTAAAATACTAGTTAATCTAACATATGTTTCTTCCCAACAAGCAAAAGACGAATATTAACAAACAAAAAAAAATCCTTATTATCTCTGGACAAAGGTAGTCTAAGAAACACCTAGAAATCTTCAATTAATGAAACACCTAATCTGAGAATTAACGGAAACAATATTCCGTCTAAAACAGCAGATAGGCTTCATCACAGTTAACATAACTGAAACAGTAAAAACCGTAATATTAATATGATCTCCTGAATATGAAGGAGTCCAATGACTTATCCCTCGGTCTATTTGTGAACTATCTTTCTAGGGATAGTAAAAAGAGAAGCGGATTCAACTCAATCTTAGCCTAAGAGCAGTTCAGAGAAGAGAATCAAATGTCAACAGCCAATGCTAGGATCTTTATACTGGAGCTCTTTTTCTATTATTTCTTTCTGTTATATCCTTAGTAGCAGGCTGGTTACACCTACTACCAAAATGGAAACCAAGCGTTTCGTCTTCACCTCATCTAAAAACCAAAATATTCAAAAACCATAGTCTGTCCACAACAACAAAATAGGCCAAACAAGGTGTCTAAAACAGGAGCCAATAGAAATAATAAAATGATATTCTAATCTGTCAAAAACAACAAATAAAAGGCCAATAAAGCACGTTCCAATAGGCATTCACATCAAATCTTCATATCGAAGAATTATTATTTGAATTTTTTTTTAATAGTCCTACTTTCTTTTCCTAAAATACAGATTCTGTAACAACACATCTCGAATAAGAGATAAACGAACGACCAAGTTAATATTGTTTGTTACTAAAGTTGAATGCTAGCTGTTGCATGTAAAATGAAAATGAAAATATAACAAGTGCAGCTTAATTTATTAGTAGAACGGAAGAATGAATATTTCTTTTACCAATTATCAAGTGCTATGGAAGAATTAACACTACTAGAAATTTCGGTATTACCTGCAGAAATTCGTGAAAAAATCGCAGAACACGGATTTCCTGCAGAATTACCTGCGGATGTGGGTTCGCAGTTATTTCGTCCGTGGGTAATTTTTACCTGCGGATTTGTCAATCGGCAGGAAAGTTTCGCAGGAGAGTCGGCAGGAAATTCCGCAGGAATTTCGAAGGAGAGTTGGCAGGAAATTTCGCAGGTAAGTCAGCAGGAAATATTATTATTAAAAACCAATTTCATCCCTCAAAATCCTCTCATCATTGTTAAAATTACTGGTCTCAGACAGGATTAAAAATAAATAAACAATGAAAACGAAGCAAGCAAACAACACTGAAGAGGATTTCAGCACAAATAATAATGATTAAGGATTAAACATATTATCAATCTTATGTAGGAGAATTCAGTTGACTCCTACTGCCAGTCCTTTCGGATATCAAACGTGTAGTTGATCTCCAAGTAGCACTTGTTATCATCATCAAGAAACTGAAAAAACAAGAACACACAATAGCAAGTCAAGTAACTTATATTAAGAGAAACGCAGCAACAAACACTCTTTATTATTTGATGAATTTCATGTATCAGTTTTCCAGACTGTTGGTGTATTTGAGACAAGCCTGTAACAACTACGTTCTTTCAAAGTAAACCACAAACCCTTTGGGTTTCCTCCTTCTGGTACTGGAAGAACAATATCAGATCTACCAGCTGACTTTATTGCAAGGCTTAGGATCTTCACTTCTGGCTCCAGAGTTTCTAAATTACTCATAAATACACACACCACAGAGTTACATTAAGGTCTTATAACAAGATGAAATAATGACACCAAAATTCACAAAATGAAATAATGACACCAAATTTCCTGGTTCAAATTTTCAGTTCGATATTAAACATAATAGAATTAAGGTGAAAAACCCAGAAGCTTGGGGTTAATTTTGAGACCACCATTAAGATGAAAAACCCTGAAAGTGCAAGCATTAGAGTAAGTTGCAAATTACCATTGCTTTCAGATCAGCACCATTACAAAAAATTAAACACCATAATAAATTCACGGCGTAACTGATTTTTAGTTTTCGTCTTGCTTCTTATGTTTGCACTAGTTTCAGGCCCTTCATCTTCTTCGGCTTTCTATTCAACTTCTAATAAAGCCAACTGCAGTGTCCAAAGAAAAATTGTCATTTGAATTAAAAGAAAATAGTGATGGCCTTAAGACAATGAATCATTTCTCCAAGGAAATAAAATAACGGTTCACTTGGCCTAATGAATTGGTAATATATGTATAATACACAACATGCCTGAGTAACAATTGAGAGAATGAAAAATTCTCTTCAATGTCAAATAGGGTCTATTAACTGAAAACAGCTAGATATACTATCTTACACCAGTTACAATACAAAGTATAAGGATAAATTTAGATATTGTAATATTGGGTCTATTAACTGACACCCTAATTAGAACCTCTCACTACAAAAAAATTGGTTATTAGCGACGGAAATTTCCCTCGCAAAATGACGAAATTCCGTCGCTAATGACCGTTAGCGAGGGACAAGTTGCGTCGCTAAACTGCTCCTCGCTAATAATCTGAGTCCGTCGCTAATTAGCGACAGTACATTTCGTCGCTAATTCCCTCACTAATGCCAGCCACCTGGGAAAATTCAGACAGCCACGCGTCCACGTTCCCTCGCTAATTCCCTCGCTAATGCCTAGCCACGCGTCCACTTTCCCTCGCTAATTCCCTCGCTAATGCCTAGCCACGCGTCCACTTTCCCTCGCTAATTCCCTCGCTAATGCTTAGCCACGCGTCCACTTTCCCTCGCTAATTCCCTCGCTAATGCTTAGCCACGCGTCCAATTTCCCTCGCTAATTCCCTCGCTAAAGCCCATCTGATTGTATTTTTTTTTAATAATCTGCTTTTATACCTGTTTATTTTATTAATAAATAATAAAATCTAAACTATATAAAACAGTTTAATTTTGAAAGGTTATAACAAAAACGTTAATCAACGACACTTCAATAAATAAAAATTACGAGAATGAAATTTTAATCCACAACACTTAATCTGAAATGTTATAACAAAAACGTTAATCAACAACACTAAAAGCTGCCACCATCAGACTCCTCAGCTTGCTCCTCATCTTGCTCCTCATCTTGCTCATCATCTTCCTCCTCATCTTCCTCCTCATCTTGCTGCTGATTTTGCTGCATGTTCTTAAAATACTTTAACATCATCGCCTGCCTACGGCTCACCTTCTCAAAATTTTGCTGCATCTTTTTCACTGCCTCAGAAGAGGTCCTGACCTCCTGTCGAGTATCGTGTAGCTCATGTCGAGTATCGTGCAACTCCTGTCGAGTATCGTGCAGCTCCTGTCGAGTAGACTGCAGCTCCTGCTCCATCTGCCTCACATGCTCTGTATCTGCAGGAGCAGAACCTGGTCGACTGCGTCTTCTGCTGCTCCCGGCCCCACACTGGCCCATACATGGAGCCAAGGGCCCCGTACCATACAGGCGACCCTTAGACCAACCAACTGTCTTCTCCCAATGTTGATTTGCCAGATCTATCATCTCAGGAGTAAGTTGGCCAAGTGCTTCAGGGTCCCAGCTCCCCTGAGTTAGCTGAGTCATGAACTCATTAACTTGCTCCTGTTTTGAATAACCAGAAATTAGCGCTCCATTCTGACAAAGCAACATTATATATAATACAAATCAATTTGTATATTTACCTGAGTCATCTTGGAGCTCTCATCAACATACTCGCCAGTGCCTTTCCTCACATGGGTGGCTCTATGCAGCTCAGGAGCAGTGATAGGGCGTCCTGCCTTTTTACTCTGTAAAATGAAACACATTTTCAAAAATTGCTAACTAATTAAATAATGTAAATGATACACACAGATTTGTAAAATAATTTACCAATCTAGCAGCATGCTTAGCCTGGTTGATGGACCCGCCGCAGTGAAGCGAGCCACCCTTTTCTGAGTTTCTATTGTTTTTGGCGCTCGCAGCATTTTTCTTGAAAGTCTCAGTAGCCAAATGGCTCTTGAAGGCATTCCAAATATCATCCATGAAGTCAGGCTTTTTATCTTTACAGCGGAGCTTATAAAGCAAATCTGAAATTTGAGCGCCCATCCTTTTGAAAAAAAGTCTCCGCACATTGTCATCTTCTTCTATGTCCCAAGTTACCTTGGTCTGTATTAAGTAAAATGAAAATATCTATTAGTAATTATATTAAACATTATTAAACATAAAATTTAAACAAACAATATAAGTAATGACAAAATAATTGACACTTACCCTAATAATCATACTAATTAAGATATTTTTAATAAAATGTTGAAATAGATAATTACCTCTCAAATGGATACATCCACCTATAATGAACTGGTCCACCAAGCCTTGCTTCATACTCAAGGTGAACCGGTAGATGCTCCATGGAATCAAAGAAACCGGGAGGAAATATTCTCTCCAACTTACAAATAATGAAAGGAATATTCTGCTCCATCTTAATAAGATCATCCCTTCTCAATGTTGAAGAGCACATATTTTTAAAATATTGACTCACTTCAATAAGTGGTTCCAAAACACACTTTGGTAATGAATTAAAAGCAATTGGAAGCAAACACTCCATGAATACATGATAATCATGACTTTTCATCGCATACATCTTCCCGGTGTTCACATCAGCACATCTTGCAAGATTAAAAGAATAACCATCTGGAATCCTCAATTCTTTCAACCATCGACGAACATCTTTCGCTTCATCTGGTGTTAGGCAGTATTTGGCTTTGGGTTTTAACATCTTCCCATTAGGCATTTCCACCAAATTCAAATCAGATCCATGTTTGCTACAATAAAGAGCAGAATCCAATCTAGCCTTATTATTGTCTTTGGTTTTATCTTTCACATTCATCACAGTGAAAAATATGTTGTCAAAGAAATTCTTCTCGATGTGCATAACATCAAGATTGTGCCTCAACAAATTATCTTTCCAATATGGGAGATTCCAAAATATGCTTTTTTTTGTCCAATTGTGCACCTGTCCATAACCATCCAGGCGGGTGAGCTCCCCTACCTCTGTGGCTTGTGGAAAATCCATAACTCTGCTCTAGATTTCACCTGATGTTAACAAAGGCGGTGGTCCATCTGTTTCAACTGCCCCTTTCTTGAAGGCCTTCTTGTTCTTTCTAAATTTATGATCTTGCGGTAAGAATCTGCGATGCGAGTCAAACCAAGAACTCTTGCCCCCGTACTTTAGCGTAAACGCCTTTGCGTGTTCCATACAGTGGGGACATGCCAATTTACCGTGAGTCCCCCAACCAGACAACATACCATAAGTAGGAAAGTCGTTAATTGTCCACATCAATGCCGCTCTCATCATAAAATTTTTCTTTCGTGCTGCATCATATGTCAAAACACACCCCCACAATCTCTTAAGATCATCAATCAGAGGTTCCAAAAAGATATCAATGTTAGCTTTTGGATTGGATGGACCAGGTATCAGACAAGTCAAAAACATATACGGTTTAGTCATGCACATCTCAGGAGGAAGATTGTTAGGGGTAACAATGACTGGCCAACAAGAGTAGGGTGACGCCGATGCTTGGATATATGGAGTAAACCCATCAGAGCACAAGCCAAGCCGAACATTCCGTGGGTCTGAGGCAAAATCTGAATGCACTTGATCAAAGTGCTTCCACGCTTCACCGTCGGATGGGTGGCGTAAAATGTCGTCTGAGGTACGCCTATTGTCATAATGCCAAGTCATTTTCTGCGCAATTTCGGTCGATGCAAACATTCTTTGCAACCTTGGAACTATAGGCAAATAGAACATCGACTTTACAGGGATAGGTTTATAATTACGTTTTGCCCCTTTACGATCATGATACCTTGGCTTTCCACAGAATTTGCATTCAAGTAGCTCACCATCATTTTTACCAAATTCGTTGTTGTAAAACAACATGTGCCCTTTCTCACAACAATCAATCTTCTTAAATTTCAATCCCAGCTTCGAAACTAACTTCTTTGCTTCATAATAACTTTTTGGCAAATTATCCTTATTAGGTGTCGCTTCCAACATCATTTCAGTCACATTGTCTAAACCCACCTCAGAAATATTACTCATGGACTTGAGAGCTAAAAGTTTCACACACATAGATAATTTTGACTGTGGCGAGCCTTCAAACAACGGTTTGTTTGAATCTCTTAACAAATTATAAATTTTTTGTGCTTCTTCATTTGGAAGTTCATCATGATCGTCATATTGAGGCTCATCAAATGGCACATTCACCCTGAGACCATCACAAATCATGTTTTCCATCGACTCAAAAATTTCATTACGTGGAACACCAACACCAGAACTGCTTGAAGCCCCTACCTCAAAATTTTGACGCCGTTGTTCTCCATGGTCCACCCAAATCCAATAATTAGGCCTAAACCCCCATTGATACAAGTGCTCCCTGATTTCATTATCGGTCCTAATAGGTACACCGTCGCATTTTAAGCATGGACATCTAACCCCCTTTTCCCGTTTAGCCAATTCATGTCGCCACGCTACCACAAAAAACTGTTCAACCCCAATTACAAAAGATTCCTTCAAACCCGCTCTTCTCGGATATAACCGATCATACACCCATTCACGATTAAATTCATACAAATTCATCTACACACATTTAAAAAAACGTGTTAACATTCCCAATAATCTATCAAGTTAGTGGCATCGATATGATCTCAGTGGAGATGATTCCGAGCCGAGTATGGGGGTCAAGGACAGCACAAAACCCTTTTCCATCCAAGTAGTGAAGGAAGTTATTTCGTATAACTCCCAACCTTACTGTTGTTAGTATTGCCTCGCAATTATCTCAATGGAGATGATCTCGAGCAAAATATGGGGGTGAGGGACGGCATCACCTCACCCTTTTCCATCAACAACACACAGTCATCTAACCTAGGGTTCATGAAAACAACAATTAATTTATTTTGGAAACTAACCGTTATGAGATTGAGGTCCGGTGCGGTACGTGGTTCGGTGACGGTGCGCACTCCGGTGCGGTTGTGAGACTTCAAACACCAACAATTTCAATCCTAAACAATTTCAACTTCAATTTCAATAACTAACTTCAATTTCAACTATTAATTTCAACAACAACTTCAATATCAACTTCAATTTCAACTATTAATTTCAATTTCAAGCAAAAAACATAAATCAATTCACTATTAATTTCAGTTTCAATAAAACAACTTCTTCAATTTCAACAAACAATTTTTATCCTACACAATTTCTATAAATCCTAAACTTAATCCTAAAACCTAAAACACAATTTCAATTTCTACCCAATTTCAATTTCTAATCCTAAACACAATTTCACTAAAAAAATATCAAAAATTAATTTTACAATATCACAAAACTAAATTCACTAAAATTACCAAACAACAATATCACAAAATTAATTTTACAAATCCTAACAAAACAATATCAAATAAAATCAGTTGGTAAAAAAAAAATTAAAATCAGTAAAAAAAAACCTCCAAAGTAGAGCTCCGGTGGTGAGGAGGGCGAGCTCCGGTGGTGGCGAAAACGGTGAGCTCCGGTGAGAGAAGTGTTCGCGTAGGAGAGAGAGAGGAGAGAGAGCGACGTCGCGTAGGAGAGAGAGAGGAGCGACGGTTGAGCGGCGGTGTGGTGGCGGTGGTGCCGTGGTGCCGTGGTCGTGGGGTGGTGGTGCTGCAAAGGGTGTGGTGGGGTTGGGGTCGTGAGAGAAGAGTGAGGGAGTGAGAGGAAACAGAAGAGGAAACAGAGAGAGGAAAAGGGATCTGATTCTAATTTTAATTGGGGTTAGCGACGGAATTTGCGAGGGACTATTGTGTCGCTAATCCCTTCACGCTAACCAAGGTGGAACAGTCAAAAAACATTAGCGAGGGACTACTAATTCCGTCGCTAATCGCTTCGGTTTCCGTGCGGTTCAGATTTCAGTTTCCCTCAAAACAATTAGCGACGGACAGTTCCGTCGCTAATGCACTAACTTCCGTCGCTAATTTTCAAAAAACCGAAGACCCTTATTCCCTCGCAAATTCCGTCGCTAATGTCAGTTTTAGCGAGGGAAAAACATTCCGTCGCTAATGTCCGTCGCAAATAACGTTTTTTTTTTGTAGTGTCTCTACTCATATACATAAAGTTCTTCAAATCATTAAAAAAAAGGATAATATAAAAGAATCCAAACCATTGGGCATATATTGTTTACCGATGCTTCAAATTGAAAAACACAGTAGCAGCACCTGTCACCATACCTCGAACAAAACAAACACAATAAATAGTCAAACCATCATTTTATAAACATAGCAATGACATCATACCTCACATTCCTATTTTGTCTGGCACCAAAATAGAATGGTACGGAGAGCAACCAACAATATGATTTTTTTGGTTCATTAATTCATTCAGAACCATACTTAACAAAGAGAGGGGGGGAGCTAGATATCATATCCTTGCTCTACTATAGTAATGTTAATGAAAATGACAAGAGACTAGAGAACTACCCCAGTTCTTTGTTGATTCAAGCCTCTGCCAGTTGCAATCATCAAATACGATTCAGCTTTGTAACCATTTGACCTTCTGCAATGCAAAAATAGTAGGCAATAGAGAGTGATGACCTAAATCAACAATAAGATTGTCAATCATGAAAATAACACACATTCGGTGAGGAAACAGCTAGAGAAATTGTCAATCATGTAAATAACATCATGTACAAGATGAGCTTGAATCAGAATATCACAACTAGAGAAATTGTAAACTAAGCCCTAAAATTTCAAAATTGAACCCATAAATCATATAATGAATCTGAGGAAACAGCTATGAAGCAACACAAATTGTTTCAATATAAAGCATAGAAAACAAAACCAAATCAATTGTTTCTAGGAAAAAGCGGAAAAAGGAACTTACGGAGAACGAAGAAGCGGAGAAATCTGCAATCCTAAGACGATCAATGAAGCAGTGGCGGTGAACCAGAGTAGATGACCACGAACCAGAGAAGACGACCACGAACCAGGACGAAGACGAGGTGTTATTCGTTTCTTGTTGATTTCGAAGCAGGACGAAGACGAAGCTTCACATGGTTGATTTCGTTGTTCGAAGCTTGGATCTGTTGAAGAATACGAAGCTTCACATGGTTGATTTCATTGTTCGTAGCTTCAATTTCTGGATTTGTTGAAGAAGAGGAAGGTTCACCTAAGTTAATTTCGTGGTTCAATTTCTGAATCAATGGTGATGGAAGCTTCAATTTCTGGATCCGTTGAAGAAGACGAAGGTTCACCTAAGCTTCAATTTCTGATTTCGTGAGAAGAGTGAGAGTGATCAGCGAAGGTTAAGGTTATTGGAAGCTACTCTTCGCTCATTGTCACGGTGAGTATCATTTTGTGTTGAAGAAGACGAAGGTTAGGGTTGATGGAAGACGAAGGTTAGGGACGATGAGTGAGAGTGAAGAAGACTGACTGAGAATAACGAAGTTCGTAAAAAAAAGATTTTAAAAAAATAAATAAATAAATTCTTTTCAGATCTTTTAAATGTTTTCATATTGTTGCACCACTAAATTTCACTAACGAAGCGTTGGTTCAGTGATAAAGAGCCTTGCATTTCGCCTAGAGTCAAGAGTTCGATTCCCTTCAAGTGCCTTTTTATTTTGTATTTCTCGTAAAAAAAAAAAGATATTTCCTGCGAACTATGCTTCTTAAGAAAATCCGCAGGAAAATCAAAAATTACCTGCAAACTTACCTGCCAACTCCATTCCGCAGCAAACATTATGCATATTTAGAAAATGGTAGGAAAGTTCTCAGAAATTTCATGCGGAAATGTTCCGCAGAAAATTCCGCAGGTAATACCGAGATTTTTAGTAGTGGAATAATATATGCAGAAGGGCCGACCCAAGACCGAAACCACTAAAGCAAGGGCTTTGAGCCTCAAAAAATTTAGTAAAAAAGGGGCCTCAAATTTTATTCCTACCTATTTTTAAAAAGAGATTTCAAGGTAGGATCGTGAACGAACTACTAATGCAACGTATTTGGTAAACAAGAAGGGCCCGTGTAATATAACCGCATCTTGTTGGCAGGCTCTACATACAAGACTACAATTTTTTTTTTGACGTGCTCAACTAGATAGAATAAGGTTTTAATTTTTTGCTTTTCATTTATGTTTAATTTTGGTCAAGATCATGGGATAATACTTCCTTGAATAAAAGGTTTTGAATTTTTCATTTATTTTTATCCAACATAAATTATTCATTTAAGCTATCCAAATAATATTTTTAGTGGGCTTGAATTTTCCGTTTGCATGATTTTATTGCTATTACCAACATTTTTTTCATTAATATCAAGAAAATGGAGTTCAAATTATATTAAATTGAATACTACGTTATTTTATAATTATATGGGCCTCGAGTCAGAATTCTCTTTAGGCTTCCGTAATTGTTGGGCAAATTAATAGATAAACATGATAGTCTTCTGCATAATTTATAACAACGTCAGAAGAAAATTAAATAGATATGTGGATAGTTTCGAAGCATATACATACTACTGATATGCATATATAGACATGATAGCCTCCACAACTAAATATATATAGTCTCGTGCATATACAAATTTAAGCAACAAATCATGGAAATAAAAGTGATAAACATGATTCTCCAAGCCAAAGATGCTTTTAAGAGAAGAATTCACAGACCTAAAAATTAACCGTAGAAAGAACATCAAGGCTAGATATTTTTAGCTACTTTCGGAAATTAATTCTAAACTAGGCCTCTACACTAAAATTAACAATGGGCCAGATTATACAAAATTTAAACTCTAGAAAATAATATTTAAGCCAAAAAACTATTAGTCAAATTGATGATAGGAAATAATACAAAAATTACGGAGGATTGCAACTTCATATTTGTTGTTACAATTTCACTCACTTATAGTATTTTATTTTATATCATATGTTTAATTTGACGCTACGTCAACGAATTACTTAGTTGATTCCTCACCTTACAAGATAACCACAAATTGATCCGTAAAAAAAAAGTAAAGACAAATTTAGTTCTTGAGGAATTAAAAGTATCAATAGACACACGACAACTTTAAAAATAAATCAAATTAATCTTTTTAAGATAATTTTTAGAGATATTTTATTCCTTATTAAAGACTAATTTGACCTAGGTTTTCATTTCTTGGAGACTAAAATGATAATTTTAATTTGACCTAGCTTAACAAATATATATATATATATATATATATATATATATATATATATATATATATATATATATATATATATCCCAGTGTGTACCCGGCATAATTAGTGAAATTTTGTCGTTTGTTGTAACCGGCTACCGAAATACACAGTAGCCCTTTTACCGGCTTAAATAGTAAGCCTTAGTTTGCCTATATAAGGCATTTTGTTTTCCTTTCTTAGGCAGAGCTTCGCCTACCCCTCTCTCTCTTGTAACATACTTCTCCTCTTGTAAACACTCTTCTTGTAATATAACCTCTGAAGTTTGAAGATAGGAGTTCTCCTCTTGTTCTTTATTTTGAAGATTATCAAGGTAATTATTTACATGTTTTTTCATAGCTAAACTTGTGTTGTGGTAAGCTGGTTCTCATGAACTGGCACTATTAGATGAATAAAGTATTCTTTCCGCAGTAAAATGGTATCAGAGCCATTTTAAACTTGAGGATGTATATATATATATATATATATATATATATATATATATATATATATATATATATATATTTCTTTTCTTCGACACCATGTTGATCTCCACATATTTTATGAAGGGTCCAATTTGGGTATTTACTCAAAAGCTTTTGTTCTTTATCCTTCATGTTTTGTTTTTGTCCTTTTAATATATTTCCTCGTTTTAGTACTTAAATTTAAATTCATTTTGATTTCAGATCTAGAGTAATGGATGATATAAAAACTAATTCCTAAAACTATATTTATTATAGGACTAAAAGGAAAAAAAAGAAAAAAAAGAGAATTAATAGTGACAAAAACAAAAAATGATAAAATTTGCAGGATGAAAAAAAAGTAATTTTGCTGAGATAAAAAAAATAAAAACCTCGATATTTTTGGTGAGGAAAAAATTAAGCCAAGTTAAAATATGAATTTTTTTAGTTGTTGGCCAATTAGATCCTCAAAATTCTAGAGAAACCGGTAAATTTCATAGAACCAAACAAAAATGTCACACTCAACATCACTTCACTCGCCAACACTACACAACACCATCTCATCTTTTGTCATTTTCCTTGGTACTACATCCGACCGGGGACCACCAAGCTAACTGTTGAAATGGATCTGCACATGAATGAAAACATTTTTATTACTTAAAAAGGTCCAAAATGGGGATCGAACTCTAGAAACATAGAAGAACATTAGGCATTACCCACTGCACCACTAGATAATTATAAATAATAAAACATATATTTTAAAGGGGTAAGATAAGGGAATTGCTGAGCATCAAGTTTAGTGACTACTAACTAGCAAGCGAGAGGGTCTTAAGGGTATGTTTGTGAGGGGGTTTTCGGAGGGGAAGGGAGGGAAGGACTTATTTTTAAATTCTTAATCATGTCTTAACATCATGTTCATGTATAACCTTCTTAGATAGAATAAGGTTTTAATTTTTTGCTTTTCATTTATGTTTAATTTTGGTCAAGATCATGGGATAATACTTCCTTGAATAAAAGGTTTTGAATTTTTCATTTATTTTTATCCAACATAAATTATTCATTTAAGCTATCCAAATAATATTTTTAGTGGGCTTGAATTTTTCGTTTGCATGATTTTATTGCTATTACCAACATTTTTTTCATTAATATTGTTCTGGACTCGACCAAGAGGTCCATTAGCAAAACCAGGGGGTGCGTTTAGCAATTAGATATGGATCAGCCCAACTGATTCGGCCCATATCTGCAACATACAAGCCCAGTACGCTTGGAGGGTTCAGATCGCCTCCACTGATCTGACGATCCACAACGAGCATCGATTTCCTATAAATACCGGCTCGCATAGCCATTTATACGGTACACACTATTCCCTTGCAAATTCACTAGCTTATTCTCATACTGACTTGAGCGTCGGAGTGGCTTTGCAGGTACCCCCCCCCCCCCGGGCGCTCACTGACCTACTGCCAGGACAGCAAGAGACCTACTAACAGCAGCCTACCAAATTACTGCTAGGTACAGAACATTGGCGACCACAGTGGGAGTTATCAATCTTTCACATCATCACTACTCGAAATTTTCTTTTGCTATTCCATGGCTCCTAAAGGCAGACCCCGGGTTTAGAACATTGCCGTACCTGCATCCCGACCAGAGGATTCTACGGAAGACAACGTCCCCTACCTACCTGGCGAAGGTACAAGCCAACCTGTTAATTTCCTGGCCAGTCGCACCACATGGCAGGAGGGCGCCTGGCAAGATGACATCTGGCAGAAGAGCGCCCAAGAGGGCGCCTGGAAGGTTGGCACATGGCAGGAGGGCGCCCAAGAGGGCGCCTGGCAAGAAGGCACCTGGCAAGAAGACCAGATCCCAAGGGCATTGTGGCCAGCGGCCATGGTGATTCAGGGAAACAACCCCCTTGATGGTGGGGGATATAACAGATCAATGAAAAAGAAGTGGAAGGAAATCTTGAGCGCTGCATCAACCTCAGCTCCTGAGAAAGGACCAGTCAGGCCGCCCTTATCCTTTGACGATAGGGATTTGCTTGATGGAAAACCAAACAAACACGTTCCACTACTGAAGTAAGGAGAATCCTGGTCGACTAGGGAAGCTCAGTAGACGTCTTTCGAAGACCTGCTGCAAGTCTTGAACATCTCCCCCACCGACCTGACTCCATATCGAGGAGAAGATCTGACCGGGTTCAACGGATCAAGAACAAGGCCTCGAGGCCACTTGGAGCTGATGGTCACCTATGGAAACCCCGACGGTGAACTACCTTTGTGCAGAACTGTCAAAACAGCTTTCCTAATCCTCCCATGCAAATCTGTCTACAAGTGCATTGTCGGGAGAGCGACGTTGGGCAAGCTAGGGGCAGTAACCTCCACGGTTCACCTAAAGATGAAATTCCACGATTTAGGAAATAAGATTGTGACCCTCAAGGCAGACCTGGACGCAGCACGTAGATGTTACTACATGAGCCTCAAGGATGAAAAAGGGATCACGGAAGTAAGAAACTCAGGCGGGGAATCCGGGAGAGAAGCTGAAATAAATTTGGCAGACTTAGATGCTATATATGATCCGGACAGTGAGGAAGAAGAGGAAGATTCTACCCTCGCTAGGGAACTAAAAAAATGCATGAAGAGACCCGAGCCAGATGGCGCCTTCATCTCCATCCAGATAGGAGAAGACCCCACTAAGACTATCAAGATTGGCTCCGACCTCCCCGAGGAGGTCAAAGAGAAACTTACCATCTGCCTAAAGGAGAATGCGGACCTGTTTTCCTGGTCTGCAGCTGACATGCCAGGAATACCACCCGAGGTAGCCTGTCACCACCTGGCTGTTAACTCCGACACTAAATGGGTCGCCCAGAGGAGAAGAGTCCAGAAAGGAAAGAAAGCCGATGTCGCGGTAAAAGCTGTGAAGGACCTCATGGAGGCAAATTTCGTAAAAGAAATTAAGTACACCACCTGGCTATCAAACGTAGTCCTTGTGAAGAAATCTAACGGAATATGGAGAATGTGTGTCGACTATACTGATCTCAACAAGGCATGTCCCAAAGACGCCTTCCCCGTCCCCAGCGTGGACAAGTTAGTCGATAGCGCCTCAGGATTCCGTTTGTTGTCTTTCATGGACGCATACTCGGGATACAACCAAATTCCAATGTTCCCGCCCGATCAGGAGAAAACAGCATTCATGACGGAACAGGGGAATTATTGTTATCGCGTGATGCCGTTTGGACTCAAGAACGCCGGGGCGACCTATCAAAGAATGATGAATAAAGTCTTCAAAAGTCAAATCGGCCGGACAATCGAAGTATACCTAGACGACATGATAGTAAAAAGCAAAAGCGACCCAGATCACCTCGAGGACTTGACAGAAGTGTTTTTCGAAATTCGGAAGAACAATATGAGGTTGAACCCAGAAAAGTGCACTTTTGGAGTCCGTGCAGGGAAATTCCTCGGTTTCTATCTCACTGAGAGGGGCATCGAGGCCAACCCAGACAAATGCAGGGCGTGACCGAGATGGCTGTTACCAAGTGGCTTCAGTCTCAAGAGGGGGGTGAATTGAGATTTAAAAACTTTTCAGATCTTTCGAAAACGTTTTTCCCCTTTTCAATGACTTAGATCAATTTTCGCGCAGGTTAAGTGGAAGCGAAGGAATTAGAATATAAAGCAGTAAAGCGGTATAACAGTAAAGCAGGAAAGCAGTAAAGCACGCAGAGATTTATCCTGGTTCGGTCACCTCCTAGTGACCTACGTCCAGTCCTCACACCCTTGTGAGATTTTCCACTAACCAAAACAACAAGGCTTACAGGTGCCTTGGAAAACCTTTACAGACTCAGGCACTCTCCTCCTAGGATACCCCACCTATGGAGATCCGTCAAATCTATTACAACAATAACAAGAGATACCCCACCCCTGTTACAATCAGCTGCCCCAGAAAGATACCCCACTTCCTAGTACAAACAGCTACCCTAGAGAGATATCCCACTCCCTAGTACAAAACACAACAATTAAGTAATAACAAATGTAAAGACAGAAATACCTCTAACGAAGGCAGATATTACAACTTGAAGAATGCAACCCCAACTAACTCTTAGCAAAAGATCAGCTCAGACGGACCAACGGTGCGTGACGAGCAAAAGTAAAAGCGTGAAGAGTTTTTCTCAAAAATGTTCTCTGATTCGTGAAATGGGTTGTGTGAAAAAATGAACGTAATGCAGTGCCTATTTATAGGCTATGAGAAAATCAAGTTTACGTTGAAAATAATGTAGGAATCGATTCTTTGCTTAAAGCCTTTGATCTAGGAATCGATTCATTTAAGTGAGGAATCGATTTTGACTATGTTTGAAAAATAGGGACAATCGATTCTTGAGAACCACGGAGGGCTAGGAATCGATTCTTTACTAAGTTAAAACTTGTATGAATCGATTCTCAGCTTGCCTGAGACATGTAGGAATCGATTCTCAGCTTAGATTAAAAGTGTGTGAATCGATTCTTTGTTTGAGAATATTTGGCCTGAAAATCGATTTATGCAATGAAACCCGATGACCTGACAATCGATTCTTTCTTTTCTGATTGACCTGAAAATCGATTTTGATGTATGTATATGCATGAAGAAATCGATTTTTATGTTTTTAAAGATGATAAGAATGTTTACGTAAGTATGCATGCATCTTTGAAAAACTTGTGAGTGTGTGAGACTTTGAGATACGAGCTGACCTTCGAAAGAGCTTACACTTTTTCCTAAGATACACCTAAACCCTAAGGGCTACCCTTATATCTAAGGACTACCCTTGAACTTGGATCTTCAATTCTTGAGCTTGTTTGTCTTGGATTGTGACTTTCACTACAAGAATTTTGGTGATTTCCGAGGGAAAAATCCCTCGGAAAAGCAGGAAAATCGGTCGCTAATTCACGTTTCTGACGGAATTTCCGACGGACAAAACTCTGTGGGATAAACGGTCCTCGCAAACGATTTCCGACGGAAAATTCCCTCGGAAACGTTTCTGTCGCAAATCCCTCGGAAACTCCCTCGCAAATCCCTCGGAAATGTCCCTCGCAAATCCCTCGGAAATACCCCTCGCAAATCCCTCGGAAATATCCCTCGCAAATTTCCAAGCAAATTCCGTCGGAAATTCCGTCGATACGAATTGATAAATAATTTTTCAAAAGCATAATTACACGAGTAGTCCAGTTACGATTTACGAAAGCATAATTACGCCCAAACATATCGTGAACATTCAAGACCACCAGCTTGCCTGCCCATGCTCCACAAAAGAGGTATCTAGAGAACAGAGAAAATCAGCACTGATAGAAGTAGTTCCTCAATTCATACAGCAAGTATGCTCTAATATTAAACTGACATCAATATTTGAATAGAGAGAGGAAAAAATCTATAATAAGACTCATTTCCTCCTTTTATACTAGGTATCAGTTTTACACCTGAACTACTATCCTCATAAAAAATTTTCCATCATTTTAGTGCTTTCAAATAATGATCCCGAAAGTCATTGGTTTACCAAGTATCAACAAGCTTATGTTACAAGCAGATTAAGTAATCTTATACTCAAGTAATTAACAAAATAACATAATTGAATGAATTGTGGACTTCGTATTACAACTATATCTACTATATGTTTCCATTGCTGTAAAATTGAACCTATGATGTTAGTGTACCATGAGAGACGTTCTAGCAGATTTTGATTGGAGCACTTCAAAGCACGGTCATACACAATTTCAGTCCTTTTGGCAACATCATGCCAGTTGTAGAGTTCCCTCATCTACAGAAAATACATAAACAAAATGGAATTAGTTTCCCCACTAAATGCATTAGAAAAGACAACTTGAAAAACAAACTCACTCGATTATGCATGACTTGTGGATCAATTTTTGGCAGCATAGATATAGCCTTTTGAACTGCGAACACCATATCACTGGGATCAGGTTCAGCCAAAACAATCATGTCATCTGGAAAAACCTATATAGGAAAGAATTGAAGATATATCAATCCTCTCAAGACAGCCTTCCAAAATTGTTGAATTGAAAAGAAACTGAAGTTCATAAACGAAATTCTCAGAAAATCAATAAAAAATCCCATCCTGAACAGGCATACAAGGAAAATCTGTTGTAACTACCTCAGGAACTCCTCCAACACGTGTGTTGACCGTTAACAATCCACAACTAGCAGCCTCTAAGATAGCTATGCAAAAGCCTTCTGTTAAGGAACTGAAACAAGCCAATTGTTGTTAATGACTAAAAATAGATGTGTATAATAACTGGTGTTGATGTTAAGAACCCCAACATCTTAAAAGAAAGGAAACTTAAGCTTCTAGAACTAAATAACTTCCATAAATAGGCAGAAGAACTATAAACCCACTTTTGCAAAGCTGAAAGAAAACAGAGAAAGTGTTAAGGAAGCTTAACCTATTTAAGAAGATATGTCCAGATATGAGAACGGATCGGACTTGTGCATGTTGCACAGCTCCTAACATTTCAACTCAATCTTGTAGAGAATGCTTTTCTCTCATCTCTTCCAATCGCATACGCTTAAGTCCATCACCTCCAACAATGAAACGAACCTTCAAATGAATTTATAAATTATGCCTTTGAAAGTGCACAGTTAAAAAAATTACTATAATTCAATCCTTTAGCATTACGTATTTCTATTGGTGCGGTTTTAGTAAGTCTCAATGCAAAGGAAGTGTTGTCTGTCAACAGATACAAAATTTATACCACAGTACTGAGTTATACTCGAGGACTGCAAACCAAGTTTTAGTTCGACACTGATGTTAAGGTTCAAATCAAAGATTGTAAAAATATAAATTACTTTTTGTAAAGGTGCAAAGAAAGTTCCCGTACAACATTTCCTTAAAGGTTTAGTAATGTGTATATTCAGTATTGACCGAAGTACCCTACAGTAATTGTCTAAATCCAGCCCCAAGCAACTCTGCTAATTCAATATTTTCCCCTTTATTAGTTAAGTGGGGAATTAGAGGAAGATAGATGACTCTCTGTCTAATAACCATAAATTTAAAAATTGAATGATATCTCAAGCATGTACAGATTAACTGATAAAAAATCATTGTTACCGACCATAACTATTCCATTAATAACATTGCAGTGTCCACAAGAGTTTTGTTTAATGGAAGAAAATACAATACAATAATGTAACATTATATTATTTTAATTAACTAACCTGTTCACTGTGACCTTGTGGAAAGTATACTACTCTACTTCCAACTGCTGGTAAAGAGACAAGGGGGCCAGCACATGCATGCCAAAGTTCTAAATCTAGAACTCTCTTTTCCCCTGCAAAATACATCCCAATTTCATCATGAATTTAGTAGATAATAAAAAGTCCATTGCTTGTCACAAAGGACAAATTTTCTTCTAGGATACTCTTTGGTAAATCCAAGATCTCAAAACCTTAAAACAAAACCCAGAGGAAGTACTTATTTGGCAAATGAAACAAAATCACTTTTCTAATTCCTCAACGACACGAGTCGCGTGCAGAAGCGGATTTTATCAATGATTAACTAAAATTCTTAGTTCAGGCCCCACAAAGTGAAAAGTTATAGAGAACAAAAAATGTAACAAAACACACATCAACTGGGTTTGTGTCCACTTTGACATCAGTCTTGATGTTCTTGTTCTTCAACTGGGTGTTAACATCAGCAATAAAAAGCTCACCTTTCTTGGTTCTTGAGGAGGTTATAGCCTGCAGAAATAACCACAGAGGGTGCCAGAAAGTAAGAATCATTCTCACAACCATGCATCAACACTTTAAGGACACTTCCTCTCTCTGATTCGCCTACATCAAATCCATAGGGTTGCATTAATTGAAGCATCTTTTCATTAATCAACAAGCAAACTTTCAAGAAAAGTATACCATAGATTGATCCATTATGTACAAGAGGAACAACCTTGTTTATAAAACAAACATGTAACAATCAGCTTAAAATCAACAGAAGAAGGTAAATTCTCAAATTAGTGGACCATCTACTGCGGAACTTAATGTGAACATGCATTGTGAGGCTTGTGCTGAGCAACTCAAAAGAAAAATACTCCAAATGAGAGGAGTACAAACAGCAGTGACAGAGTTTAGCACAGGGAAGGTAATAGTAACAGGAACAAAAATAATAGATGCTAGGCTAAAAATGAGTCCAACTTCAACACCAGAATTTGAGCAAGTCGAAGTCAACATTAAACAACAATAATAGATGCAGTTTGAATCAGTAGGCATTGCAAAAATTCCTTTACAATTAATTAAACAAATGAATCAAGTATGGTTATGCAGTAGCAGCATTTGAAGTATAAGTTACATTACAAGCTAATTAAAATATCTATCAGAGTAAAGTATATACAAAAAAAAAAACTAAATAGTAAAGTATCATTACCCACTTGATTCAATGAGTTTCAATTCCAAATATACCACTTGATTCAATGATAAACCATTTCATTTTTCAATCATTCCAAACATACTTTTAATGAATTCATTATCAAAATGCAAGTAAACTAGCAATCGAAGAATATCATAACTTTTGACAGTATTCAGGAAGGAGAACTGACACAGAAAGGGAGGGTTACGAAATCTGATACCTCAAGAATAGGTCCAAGAAGGAGAACTAACAGATTTTGTTCAACACAAAAAACATTAGAGATCAGAATATCAGGTTTGAATAAACTTAAACCACACATGAAAAAGACCAAATTGAAAAATCAACAACTGCATCATCCTGCAACACTTCATAAAAAACTATTTAGTTTGCTACTCATAATTAATACAGCATATTATGAAAGTGATATTTAATTTCATAAAGTACATATACATCAGAATCAGAATGATACATAGAAGTTCAATTTCTAAAGAGTAGTTGAGAATGAGAACTAAGTAAAGCAAAAGATTATCATCACATAAACAAATAAACATGGTAGTTGTTTCAAATAATAATATAAATATTAAATACAGTGCTGACAGAGAAGATATGAAACAGCTTTATAGACATATAATCACTCAAAATTCTGATGCGTGCTTCAACAAATTCTGATGACATCCAATCAGTTTATGAAGTAGTGTTTATGAATAGAAAATAAGAACTTAGATCAGTTTATGAACTTATAGAAAGGAATTGAAGCAGAGAAAATTCATTTCATTGAATAATGAATCTGTACATTAATGATTAGCTGCATATCAGTTTATATATACAAGTCAATGATGAATGGAAAATTATAACTACCTCTAACAATAAATGAACTGAGGCAATCTAGTTAGTTAACTTAGTTAACTTGCTTCAAACAACCACTTATCTTAGATGTTGGCCCCAAAACAAACCATCAAGCACACCTGAAAAAATAAGTATGAAGTACTTTCAGCGGAAATCAAAAATTGGCAGTACGAAGATAGGGAGTAAAAAAGGAAGTGAAATCGAAATGCACAAATATCTGAATGTTGGAGTAAGCATTCTATGACAATCAAGTTGAACATTAAATTTGAGAGATTTTTAATTCTACAATACTTTGATTTTTGCATTATGACCCATATGATTCAGACGCAGTATATACAGAATATGTAACATGTTGACACTGAACCCACATAAGTAACCAACTAAAATTATAGTTAAAGAAAGTTGGACTACATCAAATACTAACTTATAACTTGCAACTAGGGGGAAAATATAAAAAGTAAAAACTCATTAACAAGAAAATCTAAAAAGGGAAAAGTTCCTGAGACATACATTCAAACAATTCATCTTCATAACATTGCTAAGCTTAAATTGAGCTGGACTAATTGTAGCCACTACTATAGTATAAAATTAAAACAGTCAAAAAACCCAAACAAAAATGTCATTTCCAGTAGTCAAAAAACATTGCAAATGAACCGAAAATCCCCCACCCCATAACTTCCCTCAACCCTAGATTCAGTGAATTTCCCATTTCAATTGACAATCATTTAAACCAAAACCATGAGAAACAAGATATCAAAATGGCAGGTAAAACAAAATTCTGCCATCAAACTCAGCATATTTCATCAGATTTTAAAATACTGCATAGATGAAGAATAATAGAAAAATTAGAGAAATTTAGGGCTTTAGGGTTTTCAAAGACAATAAAAATCTGACCTTGAGAATAGAATAGAACTAGAATAGAAGAACAATAGTTACCATAGATGAAGAAGAAGAAGTAGACTGCCTGGATTATGAGTTGGGTCGCACGATGGGTTCCGGGTTTTGAGCCGGAACACGCGAACGGAGTGGAAGTGAGGAGAAGAAGGAACGGTTGTGACCGGCGACGTGAAGGTGAGAGTGGTGGTCGCAGGCGACGTCAAGGTGAGAGTGGAGAGGGTTTTGGTGACTGAGAACGGTTGTGACCGGCGACGTCAAGGTTAGAGTGAGAAGTGAGAAGTGAGAGTGAAAGTGATGGAGTGAAAGTGAGAGGGTCGATGAATCTATTTGTTTAGTTTTAAGTGAGAAACGGTTCCGAGGGATATTTATGCGTTTCCGACGAAAATGTTCGTCGGAAAGTAGCGAGGGATTTCAATTCCGTCGGAAAGTTAAGCGAGAAACACCTTAAACACATAGCGATGAAATTATCCGTCGGAAACGAACGTATTAGCGACCGAAAAAAATCCCTCGGAATTATCTGGTAGGTAAATCACCATATTCTTGTAGTGTTTGACGTTTCGTCACTTTTATTAACTTTGGCCATCAACTTTGCCTTTGTCTTTTTCATCATCAAAACTTATCCTGTAATATTAGTTTACCTGCAATACAAGGTATCCACAATGGCATCGCCCACCACAAAGAAAGAAATTCAGAAGCTCACCGGGATGATAGCAGCGCTGTCCCGATTCATTTCAAAAGCAGCCCACAAGTCCCTACCATTGTTCAAGCTTCTTAAGAAGGAGACAGGTTTTGAGTGGACCGCCGAGTAAGAGCAGGCACTGACCCTTTTGAAAAAGACCCTCTCCGAGCCACCCATGTTGACACGTCCCGAAGATGGAGAAACGTTATACTTATATCTCGCTGTGGCCGATGAAGCATTAAGCGCAGTGCTCATTAGGGAAACCAGCACTAGCCAGAGGCCGGTATACTATGTCAGTAAGGCGTTACAGGGACCTGAGTTAAGATACCAAAAAGTGGAGAAGGTCGCCCTGGCAGTCGTGATCGCAGCCAGGCGCCTTAGGCCATATTTTGTGGTGCATCAAGTAGTGGTCCGAACTAATCAGTCAATCAGACAAATATTGCACCGTCCCGACCTGGCTGGAAGGATGATCAAATGGGCAATCGAGCTCTCAGAATTTGGAATTAAGTACGAAACAAGACCGGCCATGAAGGCTCAAATTTTAGCAGACTTCGTAGCTGAAATGACAACAGCACCACATGGAGACAAAGCAGAAACGGTATGGACCCTCCACGTGGATGGGTCCTCAAACAACAAAGGGAGTGGAGCCGGACTAATACTTGAAAACTCAGAAGGACTCATGGTAGGGGTGTCCTTGACCTTTTCATTCTCCACATCCAACAATCAAGCGGAGTACGAGGCTTGCATAGCCGGCCTACAGCTGGCCAGAGATTTCGGCGCCACACAACCTGAGCTCCGCACAGACTCACTGTTGGTCGTCTCGCAAATCAATGCAGCATTCGGTGCCTATGACCCGGTGCTGCAGAAATATCTGGCCAAGGTACGTGAGCTCCTTGGATGGTTTAACAAGGCAGAGGTAAAACATGTACCCAGGGGAGAGAATACTAGGGCTGATATACTCTCCTAGCTATCCAGCACCAGAACACCAGGGAACCTTCGAAGCGTCATCCAAGAAACCCTGTCTAGTCCCAACATCCGCCTAAGCAATGAATCGCCCACCTCTGTTCTCACCGTCGAGGCGAGCCAGAACTGGATAACCTCGATCCGTCAGTATATTCTCGAAGGGCAAGAGCCCGCTCACACCAAAGAAGCAGCTTCCGTGAGGAGGCGCGCGGCATTGTACTCGGTCATCGAAGGACAGCTTTTTCGTAGAGGCTTCTCGATTCCTCTATTAAAATGTGTAGAAGGGCCAGAAGCAGATTACGTGCTCACAGAGATCCACGAGGGGATCTGTGGTCAGCACCTGGGAGGACGAGCCCTCGCGGCAAAAGCACTCAGGGCAGGTTATTACTGGCCTACCATGAAGGAAGATTCGCAAGATCATGTAAAAAATGCGAAAAGTGCCAAAGGTACGCTGACGTGCACATCGCCCCCTCCTCTGAACTGACATACCTAAGCTCTCCCTGGCCTTTTGCTTGGTGGGGAATCGACCTTTTAGGTCCCTTCCCGCCCGGTCCAGGGCAGGTAAAGTACTTGATAGTTGCGGTCGATTACTTTACCAAATGGATTGAAGCCGAGCCATTGACCACTATCACGGCTAACAATTGTATGAAATTCTTCAAGAAGAACATCATGACCAGATTTGGCATACCAGAGGTAGTCATCACCCGACAACGACACGCAGTTTGCGGAAAAAGGGTTCATACAACTGATGGCCGACCTGGGCATCAAGCACCGTTTCACGTCAGTTGAGCACCCCCACACCAACGGACAAGCCGAAGCAGCCAATAGAGTAATTTTAAGAGGTCTAAAGAGGAGGCTCGACGAAGCAAAAGGCTGCAGGCTGGAAGAACTACCTTATGTCCTATGGGCCTACAGAACTACCCCTCACTCATCAACAGGGGAGTCGCCCTTCCGGATGGCATACGGAACAGAGGCAGTCATACCCGTCGAGATCGGAGAGCTGAGCTGGAGAACCAAGAACCCAAGCCCCCCGGAGACAAATGATCAAAGACTCCGTGAGGAGCTAGACTTCGTTGAGGAAGTTAGAAACCAAGCAGCGCTAAAGGACTTGGTGATCAAACAAAGGATGACTGCAAGATTTAACGACAAGGTGGTTCCCAGGACCTTAGAAGTAGGCGACCACGAAGAGCAGACGTAGGTTTGAAAAACAGATCCCAAGGCAAGTTAGCTCCAAACTGGGAAGGTCCCTACAGAATAGTTGCGGGAACCGGAAACGGAGCTTTCAAGTTGGAAACTCTGGGCAAGGAACCAATACCGAGAACTTGGAACGCGGATAAACTGAGAAAGTTTGTTGTATGAACAAGACAAAAATGTTAAACCGATGTAATAACTTGGGATGTTAATGCGCATGAATAAACGAAATTGTACCCTTGTAATTCAAAATATCATGTTGCAGTTACAGTTTTTACTCTAGCTCAATAGCATTAACGCTTGCTCCAACGAAAATTCCTTAAGATCAAGAAAGAAAAAGGATCCAACTCCACAGTTCAGAGTGGAGTGAGATAACTTTGAAACCTAACATCCTGTGCAGGGAGGGACTGTCGGGGACACAGAAATAGCCTGAACATCAGCTCGCAGCCGAGATCATCCCCCTGAGTATGGGAGCCAAGAGTGTCCGGGCGGGGCTCTGAACCCGGCAGGGCGCCAAGTGAACAGCCAGCGCCCATGAGGGCGCCTGGCAGGGCGCAGTAGTGAAAGCAGCCAACGCCCATGAGGGCGCCTGGCAGGGCGCCATGTGAAGAACAGGCCAGCGCCCATGAGGGCACCTGGCTGGGTGCCAAGTGACAAGCCAGCGCCCATGAGGGAGCCTGGCAGGGCGCCCCCTGAAGAACAGGCCAGCGCCCTCACTGGCAGGGCGCCAAGTAGAAGCAGCCAACGCCCCAGGCTAAACTTTGCCACGAGGCATGAAGCGACTTTAAACGTGTAGCAACCTCTGATGGGCGAGTTATATTCAGCCGAGTCTGATAAACTGCCCCCAGAGTCCCGCGAGGTGAGAAGCGACTTTAAACGTGTCGCAACCTCTGATGGGCGAGTTATATTTAGCTGAGTCTGATAAACTGCCCCTAGAGTCCCGCGAGGTGAGAAGCGACTTTAAACGTGTCGCAACCTCTGATGGGCGAGTTAGATTCAGCCGAGTCTGATAAACTTCCCCCAGAATCCCGCGAGGTGAGAAGCGACTTTAAACGTGTCGCAACCTCTGATGGGCGAGTTAACTTCAGCCGAGTCTGAAAAACTGCCCCCAGAGTCCCGCGAGGTGAGAAGCGACTTTAAACGTGTCACAACCTCTGATGGGTGAGTTAAATTCAGCCGAGTCTGATAAACTGACCCCAGAGTCCCGCGAGGTGAGAAGCGACTGTAAACGTGTCGCAACCTCTGATGGGCGAGTTAGATTCAGACCCCTCTGACAAACTGCCTCCAGAATAAGTCAAAAAGCAGCCAGCGCCCATGAGGGCGCCGAGACAACAGCCAGCGCCCAAGAGGGCGTCTGGCAGGGCGCCAATGAAAAACGAGGCCAGCGCCCATGAGGGCGCCTGGCAGGGCGCCAAGACAGCAGCCAACGCCCATGAGGGCGCCTTGCAGAGCGCCAAGTCAAAAAGCAGCCAGCGCCCATGAGGGCGCCTGGCAGGGCGCCAAGACAACAGCCAGCGCCCAAGAGGGTGCCTGGCAGGGCGCCAATGAAAAAAGAGGCCAGCGCCCATGAGGGCGCCAAGACAGCAGCCAGCGCCTATGAGGGGGCGCCAGGTCAAAAAGAAGCCAGCGCCTATGAGGGCACCTAGTAGGGCGCCAAGAGAGCAGCCAGTGCCCATGAGGGCGCCTGGCAGGGCGCCAATGAAAAGAGAGGCCAACGCCCATGAGGGCGCCTGGCAGGGCGCCTTGACAGCAGCCAGCGCCCATGGGGGCGCCTGGGAGGGCGCCAAGTCAAAAAGCAGCCAGCGCACACGAGGGCACCTAGCAGGAGAACGCCTGGCAAAAAGTTAGTCTGGAAGCAAGTCCTTCGCAAGGGGGCAGACAGCACTGCGCCACGAGGCGACACGAAATTGTATATTCAGGTTCATAAGGCAAGAACGTGTGCCCGAGAGCATCCAACGCGTGCCAATTATAAACATAAGAAACAAGCTAGGCAAAGAAGAAACATAAAGGTTTCAAAAGGTAACATAAATATCAGGGGGCAATGACATCGAAGTCAACCCCGTTGTGGCGATATGTGACAATCCTCCCGTCTAGAACCTCTTGATCAAATTAAAAGAACACGGAGATGTCAAACAGATAATGGTGAGGACGGAAGAAGCAATTCCCCTAAGCACCAAGCAAGCCCAGAAATTTAATCAAGAAGAAAAGCAGGCTAAAAGACAGGATGAGCAATGTAACACCCCTTTTTTAATAACCTTACTATTTAATAAAATCAGAGTTTCTTTTTTTTTTTTTAAAACAATTTAAGCGAGTGCTACACTTACTCCATAAAAATCAAAAGCTTCAATTTCCATAGTTCAATTAAAACCACAAGATACATAGCACCATAACAAGGAAAACCGTTTAGTTTACATCCACTAAACACAGTCACTACCAGCAACGGAATAATAATTAAGTTCGAAAACAAAAACAATACATCACCAAAAATGGTCTAACAGTGTAAAGACAATAACATTAAAGCGTAAGACGCCCCCCGGTGCTACGTATCAGAGCATGACACTTCCTACCAAACGAAGGTATAAGGTAACCTTCACTCGTTATTACCTGCACGTTGCCGACATAAGAAGCAACATAAAAGCAGTAGGGTGAGTCTCTTTTCATAATTAATAACATATGGGAATAAGCATTGCATAGGAAAAAGGGAACCAGACACACCAATTCACCATAAAGGCAATAACCATATCACAGTTACATTCACCAAACAACAATGCAAAAGGTATGGTTATGCATGAAATGCAACCCAAACTCCACGGGCACATGCATGTCAGATCCGTCACCAAATACAAATAGGCCGTAGCCTCTGCTCACCAAATAAAACTAGGCCGAAGCCTCTGCTCACCAAATAAAACTAGGCCGAAGCCTCTGCTCACCAAATAAAACTAGGCCGAAGCCTCTGCTCACCAATAATGCACATGTTTCATGAGATGCTATGGGAATGCATCACAACACACCACAATTCATCAAACTCACCATTTAATCAACTCACCGATTTAAAATTAGGCCGAAGCCTCTGCTCACCAATTAAAATTAGGCCGAAGCCTCTGCTCACCAATCACACCAGAATACTATCACCAACTTAACCCACCACTCACACCAACACCAATTTCAATTAGGCCAATTTAGGATTTGACATGACGTAGGGAAAATGAATAAAAATTGAAACTAGACACCTCGAGCAACTTCAGTCCAGAACCACCAGAAAATTAACTCATTTTTGCATGAAACCAGAATATTTGGATAGACACCGAAATTAGCTTCGAAACGCATTTTGAACCGTTAAATTTGGATAACCGAGTCAAAAGTTACATTAAAAACAAAACCGGAAAAATACTTAGACATTCTGGAAAACTGGCGCCCAGCAAAACTGGCGCAGGGCGCCTGGCGCCCAGACACTTGCGCAGGAAAACTGGCGCAGAGCGCCTAGCAAAACTGGCGCAGGGCGCCTAGCAAAACTGGCGCAGGGCGCCTAGCGCCCAGACACAACTGGCGCAGAGCAACACAGAAACAGGCATCCAGGAACACGGCGCCCATGCATAAGGCACCTTGGCAAAACACGCAAGAAAACTCTTTTGACTTCGAAATTAATTTTGCACGAGCCAAATACTCAGAATATGAGAACCCAACAAAAATTTTGGCAAAAAGTGACACGCATCTTTGGCGCCCATGCACTAGGCGCCTAAGGCCAGGACAGACCACAACTCCTATGACTCCAAAAATTGTTTTGCACGAGCCATTTAACTTGGACATGAAAACCCAGTATCAATTTTCGCAAAATACGCAACATAAAATTGGGACCCTTGGCGCCCTTGGCACAAGGCGCCTAGCGCCAAAACTGGCAACACAGTGACACAGAAACAGCAACACAATGGCAACAGAAACAGCAACACAGGGCAACAGAAACAGCAACACAGGGCAACAGAAACAGCAACACAGGGCAACAGAAACAGCAACACAGAGCAACAGAAACAGCAACACAGTGGCAGAATTTCCAGCAACACACACACACCTAGGGCGCCTAAGGCTCCATAAATTTTTGAGTTCCTCTCAACCAAAATTCACCAAATTAAATCACCAATACCATCTATCAATACAAACACTAACCAACACATTTACCACCAAAAATTCATTCGATCATAATATCAAACCCCTAGCATGCATATTGCGCAACATAGCCATTTCAACACCAATTAAGCACATTCTTGCACAATTCAATTTCAGCATAGCAACAATATTATAATACACAATTCATTCAATATAATCACTCTAAAACCTAACCCTACACAATACCCATCACATACACTATTAAAAACGAAAAGAAGAGCCCCCTAACCTCTTAGAATTCGCACCACCAAGCAAGGCTCCAAGGAATTGCAAGACACCTACAAGCCTCCTCTTCCTCCTTGAGTAATTCGCCCTTCTCCTCCTTCTCCTTCACTATTCGCGACCTCTCCTCTCACTTCTCCTTTTCTTTTCTTTTTTACGTTTTCCTTTCTCTTCTCTTCTCTCCTCTCTTCGAATTCTTTTCTTTCTTTTTGGACAAATGAGACACTTGTCTCCAACCCTTACTAATTCGCCTAGGCCTAAGTCAATGGGCTTGGGCTTGGGCCAATCCTAACATCCGGAATTACCATCACCACTCCCTTCAAATTAAATAATTATTTCCAACCCAACTAAGGCTCACATATAATAACACCTATAATTATTTTATTAAGTAATAAATAATAATTATATTATTATTTCTACCAGTCAATTTCATTTAATTAATTAAATAAATTAATCTATTATTTTTGGGGCGTTACAACTCTCCCCCACTTAAAGGAATTTCGTCCTCGAAATTCACCTGTCAACGCCGACACTCTCCCTCTAAGGCCACCTAGACAACTAGTGTTATCTATCACGCTGATTACTATTGCTTTGATTACCGGCGGTAAGTGCTTGGGCGGCCGTCCCTCCTACTTATTCGGCCAGGTAACTTCAAGCAGTAATAATCAGGCTCACTCTCTACTCCGCTGCGCTACTCTGATACGCTGACTTGGGTTCTACCTCACTCATCTACCCTTAAGGATAACGAAATACATCAATCATCACAGCATCACAACGAAATTCACAGAGTGCATCACAGTTGTACAACAAGCCGCATGATTTAACAACACGACAACAACATCAACAAACAACTTTGCCACTCAGACGACATCAACCACTGAATCACCACATCGGCCATAGGCCTACAACACAAAATTCATCAAAACGCTTCGGGCCATTCAGCGGTACCCTCAGCAAAACAACGTGGGCCATATCGGCGGTACCCACAACAAAACACTGTGGGCCATTCGGCGTTACCCACAACACAACAACCAACAACATCAAAGAAAATCATTATCATCAACAAGGCAACCACAAAGCACAGCAAAGCAACAATGCGGAGATAACTCCGGGACCAACAATCCCATAACCAACAACAACAGCAACTAGGGCATTAGGCCACCGACAACACAACAACAATTACGGGCACTACGGAACCGACAACGCCACTTCAACTTAAATCAACCGACACGCCTAAAAATCAACAATACCAGAACCAGTCAATTTTGCCTTGAAATTAGAATATTCAGTTAGGCCTCTGAATAAGCTTTCCGAAACATTTTATTTTACTCAAATCGGACTCTTAGGTCAAAAGATATTGCAAAAACATTTTTCCGTTACAATGACAGCATAAACCAAGCGACGCAGGAAATTCCAGCACTCACACATAAACTTCAACAATTTATTTACCTTATCAAACGACATCGGAATTTTGCAAACAACCTCTCTACGGAAAACTTATGAAGTCTAGTTTCTGGCTATATTTTTAGAATTTCAAAATGATGAGTCGAACAGCACAGTTTTCGCAAACAAGGCAGTTGGTCCAGAAAATGGGGCAGCGATTGTGTCCAAAGTTGTGACTCTTCTACAATGCCCAAAACAAACCCAAATAACACGAAACTTCAGCCTAAACAGTAAATCATTTTGTCTAGTTTTCAAAGAAACTGGATCCATTCGAAAAGGAGTTCATTTGAAAACGCCACAATCAAAACATTGACCCTATGTCCAGAATGCTCCCAGATTATTTAACCTCACTTGTGGAGCCTATAACTAGAGCTACACAAATCCAAATTGAACGAAACCGGTACCAAAACGACCGGCGTGAAATCTATTTTCACGAACAATTAAACACGAAATTTTCGGACTGGCCGAACAGTCCCAGTTTCACGAAAACCGAAACAGTGTTACGCACTACATCTCAACATTTTACAAACACAACAATACACATCAATCAATCAATTTAACCATCAACCTTAACAATTTGAACAAGCATTCTTAAGAACATACGACAATAAAAGCTAACCCAATGAAATACATAAACCGTGCCAATGCGCATTTTAAATGTTTATGGTTTCCCAAAATCACGTAGCACCAATTATAAAGAGTACAACAACCAAAACAAAAACAGGGACAGTCCGGTGTAGGGATTACAGCTCACGGTCATGAAATAGTTCGCAAGGATTCGGAGTTGGAAACATCACATGTTGAAGGAAAATTAGGCAAAAGACCGAATAAGGT
This sequence comes from Astragalus membranaceus, assembly GCA_039519185.1. Classification (NCBI taxonomy): domain Eukaryota; kingdom Viridiplantae; phylum Streptophyta; class Magnoliopsida; order Fabales; family Fabaceae; genus Astragalus; species Astragalus membranaceus. Next base: position 47,180,503 of record CM076854.1, on the reverse strand, counting down.
AGATAACGACAACATAAAATATAGTCCGCTTTTCAAAACCATTTCACACGGTACTTAGTGCGTAATATAATGCGAAATCAAAACCAAACCATAGTAAAAACTTTATACCAAATCAGTGTCCATTTATTAAAATAAATTTCATACCAATATTAGCACTCAACCACAAAATTGTCTTACGGTGTCCCAAAAGCAACTTCAGAAACCACTTCACTTTTCAGATCTCAAAACCACATAACACAATTCAAGAAGTAACGACTAAAAATTTTCATAAAATCCAAGCGTACAATGTCAAACTCCAAGTAGCATGGAAATTGCAAAACAATTCATGAAGACCCTAAACTTACAACACTGCCTGTCAAAACAATCAGGGACAACACCCAAAAATAAACAACTAACGCGAAAGATGTCATAATTGTTTTCAATTAAAATTAACAATTCTTTTCTGCTAAGTGAAAGATGTCATAGCCCCTTAGAATAAATACAGACAGCCTCATAATGGAAAACATTTATAAATCAGGGAACCCCAAACCTCAACATTTTTAGGCATGTACTAGTCTGACATAATTTATCAAAACAATTCCCTACAATGCATTTAGACTCCACGCCAAGACACACCACCAAAGAGTTCATATAAGACCTAGTGTCGAAACAATTTTAAAGTAGTCGAAACACATGTGAATACTAACCAACAAGGTAAGTTATTGATGACCACACAAACGAAGTCAGAATTCATTCCACAAGAAGGTTAAAGAATAGCAACCAACAACAGGGACACAAGCTCACACACAGAAATGCAATACAACCTACAGTACCAGCAGGGGTATCTCCCCCACTAGTTCACTTACCATTAGCAACTCTTGGTTTACCTGCAACACAAACATTGGTCAGCACTTAAAAGACAACAGTTGGTCGTACACCGACACAACGACTCGACGACTTGGCCGGACGGACCAACCATTGCTCTGATACCACTAATGTAACACCCCTTTTTTAATAACCTTACTATTTAATAAAATCAGAGTTTCTTTTTTTTTTTTTAAAACAATTTAAGCGAGTGCTACACTTACTCCATAAAAATCAAAAGCTTCAATTTCCATAGTTCAATTAAAACCACAAGATACATAGCACCATAACAAGGAAAACCGTTTAGTTTACATCCACTAAACACAGTCACTACCAGCAACGGAATAATAATTAAGTTCGAAAACAAAAACAATACATCACCAAAAATGGTCTAACAGTGTAAAGACAATAACATTAAAGCGTAAGACGCCCCCCGGTGCTACGTATCAGAGCATGACACTTCCTACCAAACGAAGGTATAAGGTAACCTTCACTCGTTATTACCTGCACGTTGCCGACATAAGAAGCAACATAAAAGCAGTAGGGTGAGTCTCTTTTCATAATTAATAACATATGGGAATAAGCATTGCATAGGAAAAAGGGAACCAGACACACCAATTCACCATAAAGGCAATAACCATATCACAGTTACATTCACCAAACAACAATGCAAAAGGTATGGTTATGCATGAAATGCAACCCAAACTCCACGGGCACATGCATGTCAGATCCGTCACCAAATACAAATAGGCCGTAGCCTCTGCTCACCAAATAAAACTAGGCCGAAGCCTCTGCTCACCAAATAAAACTAGGCCGAAGCCTCTGCTCACCAAATAAAACTAGGCCGAAGCCTCTGCTCACCAATAATGCACATGTTTCATGAGATGCTATGGGAATGCATCACAACACACCACAATTCATCAAACTCACCATTTAATCAACTCACCGATTTAAAATTAGGCCGAAGCCTCTGCTCACCAATTAAAATTAGGCCGAAGCCTCTGCTCACCAATCACACCAGAATACTATCACCAACTTAACCCACCACTCACACCAACACCAATTTCAATTAGGCCAATTTAGGATTTGACATGACGTAGGGAAAATGAATAAAAATTGAAACTAGACACCTCGAGCAACTTCAGTCCAGAACCACCAGAAAATTAACTCATTTTTGCATGAAACCAGAATATTTGGATAGACACCGAAATTAGCTTCGAAACGCATTTTGAACCGTTAAATTTGGATAACCGAGTCAAAAGTTACATTAAAAACAAAACCGGAAAAATACTTAGACATTCTGGAAAACTGGCGCCCAGCAAAACTGGCGCAGGGCGCCTGGCGCCCAGACACTTGCGCAGGAAAACTGGCGCAGAGCGCCTAGCAAAACTGGCGCAGGGCGCCTAGCAAAACTGGCGCAGGGCGCCTAGCGCCCAGACACAACTGGCGCAGAGCAACACAGAAACAGGCATCCAGGAACACGGCGCCCATGCATAAGGCACCTTGGCAAAACACGCAAGAAAACTCTTTTGACTTCGAAATTAATTTTGCACGAGCCAAATACTCAGAATATGAGAACCCAACAAAAATTTTGGCAAAAAGTGACACGCATCTTTGGCGCCCATGCACTAGGCGCCTAAGGCCAGGACAGACCACAACTCCTATGACTCCAAAAATTGTTTTGCACGAGCCATTTAACTTGGACATGAAAACCCAGTATCAATTTTCGCAAAATACGCAACATAAAATTGGGACCCTTGGCGCCCTTGGCACAAGGCGCCTAGCGCCAAAACTGGCAACACAGTGACACAGAAACAGCAACACAATGGCAACAGAAACAGCAACACAGGGCAACAGAAACAGCAACACAGGGCAACAGAAACAGCAACACAGAGCAACAGAAACAGCAACACAGTGGCAGAATTTCCAGCAACACACACACACCTAGGGCGCCTAAGGCTCCATAAATTTTTGAGTTCCTCTCAACCAAAATTCACCAAATTAAATCACCAATACCATCTATCAATACAAACACTAACCAACACATTTACCACCAAAAATTCATTCGATCATAATATCAAACCCCTAGCATGCATATTGCGCAACATAGCCATTTCAACACCAATTAAGCACATTCTTGCACAATTCAATTTCAGCATAGCAACAATATTATAATACACAATTCATTCAATATAATCACTCTAAAACCTAACCCTACACAATACCCATCACATACACTATTAAAAACGAAAAGAAGAGCCCCCTAACCTCTTAGAATTCGCACCACCAAGCAAGGCTCCAAGGAATTGCAAGACACCTACAAGCCTCCTCTTCCTCCTTGAGTAATTCGCCCTTCTCCTCCTTCTCCTTCACTATTCGCGACCTCTCCTCTCACTTCTCCTTTTCTTTTCTTTTTTACGTTTTCCTTTCTCTTCTCTTCTCTCCTCTCTTCGAATTCTTTTCTTTCTTTTTGGACAAATGAGACACTTGTCTCCAACCCTTACTAATTCGCCTAGGCCTAAGTCAATGGGCTTGGGCTTGGGCCAATCCTAACATCCGGAATTACCATCACCACTCCCTTCAAATTAAATAATTATTTCCAACCCAACTAAGGCTCACATATAATAACACCTATAATTATTTTATTAAGTAATAAATAATAATTATATTATTATTTCTACCACTCAATTTCATTTAATTAATTAAATAAATTAATCTATTATTTTTGGGGCGTTACAAGCAACAAAAAAAAAAGCAAAGTGCCAAGCACACGTCCACACAAGCCGGCACCCAAGAGGGCGCCTGGCAAGGAAGGAACCAGCTCCCATGAGGGCGCCTGACAAGGAAGGAACCAGCACCCATGAGCGCGCCTGGCAAGGAGGGATCCAGGGTCCATGAGGGCTCCTGGCAAGGAGGGAATCTAGCGCCCATGAGGGCGCCTGGCAAGGACGGAACCAGCGCCCATGAGGGCGCCTGGCAAAGAAGCAGGCAGCGCCCATAAGGGCGCTTGGCAAGGAACCAGCGCCCATGAGGGCTCCTGGCAAGGAAGGAACCAGCGCCCATGAGGGCGTCTGGCAAGGAGGGATCCAGCGCCCATGAGGGCGCCTGGCAGGAGGGATCCAGCGCCTATGAGGGCGCCTGGCAAGGAAGGAACCAGCGCCCATGAGGGCGCCTGGCAAAGAAGAAGGCAGCGCCCAAGAGGGCGATTGGCAAGGAACCAACGCCCATGAGGACGCCTGGCAAGGAAGGAACCAGCGCCCATGAGGGCGCCTGGCAAAGAAGCAGGCAGCGCCCACGAGGGCGCCTAGCAGGAGGTGGTCTGGAAGCAAATCCTTCGCAAGGGGGCAGACAACACTGTGTAACAAGGCGCCAAAGGCACCCATGAGGGCACCAAAACCATGTCTCGCAAAACCTGCTCCACGAGGAGACATCCACTGTATAGGCACCCAAGGCGCCCTTGAGGGCCCCAAAACATGTTTCGGAGGATGGCGCCAAGCACATCCAGGGTGGCGCCAAGGTGCCCTAGAGGGCGCCAAAACATGTTTCGCAGGATGGCACCAAGCACATCCAGGAAGGCACCAAGGCACCCTAGAGGACCCCAAAACATGTTTCGCAGAATGGCGCCAAGTACATCCAGGCTGACACCAAGGCGCCCTAGAGGGCGCCAAAACATGTTTCGCAGGATGGCACCAAGCACTTCCAGGAAAGCACCAAGGCGCCCTAGAGGGCCCCAAAACATGTTTCGCAGGATGGCGCCAAGCACATCCAGGCCGGCACCAAGGCGCCCTAGAGGGCCCCAAAACATGTTTCGCAGGATGGCACCAAGCACATCCAGGAGGGCACCAAGGCGCCCTAGAGGGCGCTAAAACATGTTTCGCAGGATGGCACCAAGCACATCCAGGAAGGCACCAAGGCGCCCTAGAGGGCCCCAAAACATGTTTCACAGGATGGCGCCAAGCACATCCAGGCTGACACCAAGACGCCCTAGAGGACGCCAAAACATGCTTCGCAGGATGGCACCAAGCACATCCAGGAAGGCACCAAGGTGCCCTAGAGGGCGTCAAAACATGTTTCGCAGGAGAGCGCCAACATCAAAGACATAGAGGCAGGGCGCCCATGAGGGCGCCAGATCCTGCTCCAGCCAGATCAACGAGACGAGGCGCCCATGGCGCCAATGAGGGCGCCAGATCCTGCTCCAGCCAGACCAAACGCAACAAGGCGCCAGATCCTGCTTCAAATGCAACAAGGCGCCCATGGCGCCCATGAGGGCGCCAGGTCCTGCTTCAAAGGCAACAAGGCGCCCATGGTGTAACACCCCTTTCTACCCGTTACTTCGTTTATAAAAATCAGAGTTTAAAAAGAATTTTGTTCATGGGGAATGTTACACATACTTCACTAAAACGTCGCTTATCAATTTCAAAACAGTTCAACTCAATAATTATCACGTAGCACGTCACAATAAAAGAAATCTCAAGCCTCAATTTAACGTCGCTTGTAAAACTCAACATAATAAAACCAACTACGCAGCGGAAAATAGTAAAACATAAACAAATAGTCCACATGGACATAACAACCAAAAATCATTAATAAATGCCGAGTTCGTTTTCCCCCCCTGAGTGCTACGTATCAGAGCATGACGACTCGACTCAAAAAGTGAAGCTAAGACCTTCACTGGGAATCACCTGCACGTTACCAACACGGGGGCAACATTCAAACAGGAAAGGGTGAGCATCATTTCAGTCTATATAATAGAAAATATGATAAGTACTAATCATAGGCTACGCACTAGAACAATCAGCATCCAAAACACCAAATATTCACATCTTAGTCATCACTTACATCATTTACAATAACTCATTTCATGTCATGTAGATTTATGAAATGCAACCCACTCGCGGGTATATGCATGAAGGTACCTTTTCACAAAACGTCGCTTAGCCACTCAGGCCTCATCATCACTTAGCCACTCAGGCCTCAAAACATCACTGGGTTTATGCATATGGGCATGAGACACTATGACATGCACCAATCACAATACACAAATACACAATCACTCAATTCATAGTCAACTATGTGACCCGTCACTTACCGGTTTGCTCGCAAGGAGCACAGCACCTGTCAAATTCACCAATCAGCCACTCAGGCCCCCAAAACATCACTGGGTTTTCATCGTCACTTACACACAATTATCAATCAACTCAAATAATAGCCACTGAGGGCGAATACGTCATTTGACTAGCCACCAAGGGCATCCTCGTCATTTACACATCATTATCATTAACTTTGGCCACTAGGGGCAAAACAGTCATTTTGACACTACCATGTTAAAACTGTTGTTTATACACCAAAAGGGATTTTTAAAGTGTTCCGCGTCATTTCCAATGTCACTGTGACGATCACCGGGGACAGCCACTTGGGCGCCCACAAACAGTCAGAAAATAACAATTTTTCATTTTAAAAATTGAACACATAGATAGACAGCGTAAAAAGCTTCACGACACTTTTTGAATCGTTCGAAACGGACGTCTGAGTCAAAAGTTATGATAAAAATAATTTTTGGAAAAATCAGGCAACATCCTGGGAACAGGCGCCTTAGGCGCCCAGGCAACCAGGCAACAAGTGCACAGGCGCCCAGCGCCCAGGCAACAATAACGCAACACAACACAGGCGCCATGCGCCCAGGAGCAACAGCGCGCCACACAGCGCAACACGCAAAACAGACACGGGCGCCTAGCGCCCAGGCGCAACAACGCAACATAGACAACAGACACGGGCGCCTAGCGCCCAGGGGAACAACGCGCAACACAGCGCAACACAAACAAGACACGGGCGCCTAGCGCCCAGGCGCGCGCACAACGCGCAACACACACGCCTCAGGCGCCCAGCGCCCAGCACAGGCGCCTAGCGCCCAGAACACAGTGGCAACACCCAGAATTCTTTGTTCAACACTTTTAACACTAAAATTTGGTTTTTCTTAACAACTTTAAATTATAAAAACTCAACATTTTCCAGCCACCCAATATTACACTTATTTTAATTAATTCCTCAAAAATTCAATTGAGCATTGTCTTCCCTATCCCCTTGGCGCCCTAGGCGCCTATGTACCCATTCATCCAATTTGCGAATAACACAAGCAATCCACACCAATTTCAGTTTCATGATTAATTCGAATGCCACAATCACCAACACAAACGCATACATATCAAGAATTTCAGTCTCATGATTTAACTCCACTTCGCATACACATATATATAATGACCAATACCAACAATGCATCAAGAACATCAAGAACGCAAGAACATCAAAACGCAAAGGACATCAAAACGCAAGGAACATCAAGAAACGTACGATTCTAATACAAGCCCTAGATCTAGAACTCATCATAGGAATTATTAGATAGAATGATAGAGCTCCCCTAACCTCGAAATTGAAGAACGGAGGCTCCGGAGATAGTCACGTACAGGACCACAGCAACAAGATCACGCCCTTGCTCTTCCTTGGTTGCGACTTCCCTCCTCTTCTTCTCCTCTCCTACAGCGCCTCCTTGCTCTCTCTCTATCTCACGCTCTTTTCTTTCTTTCTTGCTTTTCTCTTTTGATTTCGCAACAACTAGCAAAACCCTAACCCCCTATGCGCTACTCCACTTCGCATATGACAAGGATAATGGGCTTGGGCTTCTCACTTAGGCCCAAGTCCGTTTGGTTTGGCACCTCCACTTTCTACCACTCCCTACACACATTAGTATAAATTCTAATTAATTAAAATACATCAAATAATTTAATTTAAATCCCCAATTACTTAATTAAATTAATTAAATAATTTTAGGGTGTTACAACTCTCCCCCACTTAGAATATTTCGTCCTCGAAATTTACCTGATCAAACAACTCTGGGTAGGATTCTCGCATCTTGCTCTCTAACTCCCAAGTCATACTCTCGCCGGCAGCTCCTAGCCAGACCACTTTCACTAATGCAATCTCCTTGCCTCTAAGCGCTTTCACCTCACGATCCTCAATCCGTACGGGCATCGTCTCCACAGTGAGATTATCCCGCACCTCCACATCATCCATATGGATCACATGAGATGGATCCGAAACATACTTCCGAAGTTGTGACACGTGAAACACGTCATGCAAGTTCGAAAGATTTGGCGGTAAAGCCACTCTATAAGCCACATTTCCGATCCTCTCGGATATCTGATAAGGACCAACAAAACGAGGAGTGAGCTTCTTCGATTTCAACGCTCGACCAACACCGGTAACAGGAGAAACCCTCAAGAACACATGCTCACCCTCCTGAAACTCTAAATCCTTCCTCCGCTTGTCATGATAACTCTTCTGACGACTCTGCGAAGCCTTCATCTTCTCACGGATCATCTTGATCTTCTCTGTAGTCTCCCGGACAATCTCCGGACCCAACACGACACTTCCTCCCGACTCATACCAACATAACGGTGTCCTACACTTTCGACCATACAATGCTTCAAACGGTGCCATCCCAATACTGGAATGGTGACTGTTGTTATAGGTAAACTCAATCAACGCAAGGTGGGAATCCCATGATCCCCGCTGTTCCAATACACAAGCCCTCAACAAATCTTCTAACGACTGAATTGTCCTCTCTGACTGACCGTCTGTCTGGGGATGATATGCCGAACTCATTTTTAACTTTGAACCCAGTTCTTTCTGCAAACTCTTCCAAAACTCGGAGGTGAACCTCGGATCCCTATCCGACACAATACTCTTCGGAACACCGTGCAGCCTCACAATTTCTTTGACATAGACCTCTGCCAACCTCGACACCGGATAAGTGATGTGAATAGGAATAAAGTGAGCAGACTTCGTTAACCTATCAACGATCACCCAAATAGCGTCATGACCCTTAGCTGTATTCGGCAATCCCGTCACAAAATCCATCGCAATGCTATCCCATTTCCACTCTGGAACTTCCAACGGTTGCATTAACCCTGCAGGCTTCTGATGCTCAACCTTAGATTTCTGACAGGTCAAACAGGCATACACAAACCGTGCCACATCTCTCTTCATACCATACCACCAAAACATCTTTTTCAGATCTTGATACATTTTCGTCGCTCCAGGATGGATACTCAACTTGCTACGGTGACCCTCCTCTAAAATTGCCTTTCTCATCTCTTCATCGTCTGGAATACAGATCCTACCCCGGAACCTCAACACACCATTGGAATCTAATTTGAAATCCTCATCTTCAGACTGACCGACCCCATTGATTAAATCTACTAACTTGACATCTGCTTTCTGAGCTTCCCTGATGCTGCCCAGGAAATCATTATCGATCTTTAACATTCCCAGCTTGACACTGCGAGGTGTCATTTTACAAACCAAGCTCAAATCCCTGAATTCCTCGATCAGCTCTAATTCTTTCACCATCATTGCCGACATATGCAAGGACTTTCTGCTTAAAGCATCAGCCACGACATTAGCTTTGCCGGGATGATAATTCAAACCAAAGTCATAATCCTTCAAAAGCTCTAACCACCGACGCTGTCTCATATTCAGCTCTTTTTGATCGAACAGATACTTTAGACTCTTATGATCGCTGAACACTTCGAACCTCGAACCATAAAGGTAGTGCCTCCAAATCTTAAGCACAAATACCACAGCAGCCAATTCCAAATCATGCGTAGGGTAATTTTTCTCATGAATCCGCAATTGCCTCGACGCATACGCAACAACCTTTCCATCTTGCATCAACACACCACCGAGACCCATCTTCGAAGCGTCACAATACACAACGAACGGTTCCTCTGGATTAGGCAACGTCAAAACAGGCGACGTCGTCAATCTCTTTTTCAGTTCCCTAAAACTTTCCTCACACCGAGCATCCCAAACAAAAGCCTTACCCTTGCAAGTCAACTGAGTCAACGGAAGGGCCAATTTGGAAAAACCCTCTATGAACCTCCTGTAGTACCCAGCCAAACCCAAAAAGCTTCTAATCTCTGTTACGGACTTCGGAGACTCCCACTCCAACACTGCTTCTACCTTTGCCGGATCAACCGCAATACCATTACCAGAAATCACGTGCCCAAGGAAACTCACCTCTTTCAGCCAGAACTCACACTTCGATAACTTAGCGTACAGCTTTTTCTCTTTTAAAACTTCCAACACTGACTTCAGGTGTTCAGCATGTTCTTCCTCTGACTTAGAATAAACTAGAATATCATCTATGAAGATCACCACAAACCGATCTAGGTAATCATGGAAAATACGGTTCATATATTCCATAAATACACCAGGAGCATTGGTCACACCGAACGGCATCACTGAATATTCATAATGCCCATACCTTGTCCTGAACGCTGTTTTCTGAACATCCTCATCCTTTACCTTAATCTGATGATATCCGGACCTCAAATCAATTTTGCTGAAAACACGGGCACCCACTAACTGATCCATCAGGTCGTCGATTCTCGGAAGCGGATACTTATTCTTGATAGTTACCTTATTCAACTGACGATAGTCCACACATAACCTCATGCTTCCATCTTTCTTTTTCACTAACAGTACCGGAGCTCCCCACGGTGATACACTCGGTCTTACAAACTTCTTCTCAAGCAATTCTTCAAGTTGCGTCTTCAACTCAGACAGTTCTGACGCCGACATTCTGTACGGTGCCATAGACACAGGCCTCGTACCAGGTACAAGATCAATCGAAAACTCAACTTCTCTTTCCGGTGGCACACCCGGAATTTCTTCAGGAAATACTTCAGGAAACTCGCGCACCACCTTCAGTTCTTCAATAACAGCCTGACTCTCAGCAGACAACGAAGCCATCAACGCAAATAACTGAACTCCTTCTTTCTTCAATTTCTTCAACTGACCAGCAGACACCAAAACTGAACTTTCTTCACCGAAACTAACCGACTTGCTACGACAGTTGATATGAACGTGATTATTCTCTAACCAGTCCATGCCTAAGATTACATCCAGACCTCTCAATGGCAAGCAAACAAAATTCACAATAAAGTCCCTGCCGAAGATCGACACGGGACACTGAGAACACACCTGGGACGTAATCACCGACCCCTTCGCAGGAGTATCGACAACCATATCCCCACACATAGCAGATAAAACAAGACCCAATCGTTTACAGCAATCAACAGACATAAAACAATGGGTAGCACCAGTATCAATAAGAGATTTCAGAGAAGTACCATTAATAAAACACGTACCTCTAATCAGACCATCATCATCATGCTCCTCTCCTGCCAATGCAAATACCTTCCCAGTAGACCTTTCCTTTTTCGGCTTTGTACACTTTGTACTGATATGCCCAGACTCACCACAGTTGAAACACACCACATCCTTGACCTTACACTCGGCTGCCATATGACCCTTTTTACCACAACGGTAGCAATTCCTTTCATCAGATCTGCATGTAGTACTCTTGTGGCCAGGCTTGCCACACTTATAACAGACAATGCTAGCAGGGGCATCTCCCCCACTAGAACCCTTACCTCCAGCAGCCCTCTGATAACCCTTACCTGCAGGAACCTCATACGGCTTGCTTCGACTCTGAAACTTGCCCTTTTTCTCAGAAGTAGCTTTGTAGTGAGCAGTACTATCCTCCTCGAAGATTCTGCAACTGTCAACCAGATCTGCGAACACACGAATCTTCTGATAACCTATGGCCTTTTTAATATCAGGCCTCAACCCATTCTCAAATTTGATGCATTTTGAAAATTCAGCTGTAGCCTCACTGTAGTGTGGATAAAATTTTGCTAGCTCCACAAATTTTGCCGCATAGGCAGTCACAGACATACCACCCTGCTTCAGCTCTAAAAACTCTATCTCTTTCTTCCCTCGGACGTCTTCAGGAAAATATTTTCTCAGAAATTCCCTGCTGAAAACCTCCCAAGTGATTTCTTCCTGCACAGCCTCTAACCTCTGCCTAGTAGCCAACCACCAGTCGTCGGCCTCCTCGGCTAACATGTGGGTACCAAAACGAACCTTCTGTTCAACAGTACAATCCATCACCCTGAAAATCCTCTCGATCTCCTTCAACCAAGCCATAGCACCATCTGGATCATATTTGCCCTTAAAGGTGGGCGGATTCTCCCTCTGGAAGGTAGTCAGACTCCTAAAACCAGCATTATCTCCAACATTCTGCTGACCCTGCACAGCCTGAGCCATAGCTTGCAATGCAGCAGCAAGAGCAGCGTCGTTCCTTCCAGCCATTATGAACTATCACTGCAGCACAAACCAAAGATTCAGAACTAATCTATTGTCATAAGACACTATGACAGGACAACCTTGGCCGGACAGACCGAACTGCTCTGATACCACTAATGTAACACCCCTTTCTACCCGTTACTTCGTTTATAAAAATCAGAGTTTAAAAAGAATTTTGTTCATGGGGAATGTTACACATACTTCACTAAAACGTCGCTTATCAATTTCAAAACAGTTCAACTCAATAATTATCACGTAGCACGTCACAATAAAAGAAATCTCAAGCCTCAATTTAACGTCGCTTGTAAAACTCAACATAATAAAACCAACTACGCAGCGGAAAATAGTAAAACATAAACAAATAGTCGACATGGACATAACAACCAAAAATCATTAATAAATGCCGAGTTCGTTTTCCCCCCCTGAGTGCTACGTATCAGAGCATGACGACTCGACTCAAAAAGTGAAGCTAAGACCTTCACTGGGAATCACCTGCACGTTACCAACACGGGGGCAACATTCAAACAGGAAAGGGTGAGCATCATTTCAGTCTATATAATAGAAAATATGATAAGTACTAATCATAGGCTACGCACTAGAACAATCAGCATCCAAAACACCAAATATTCACATCTTAGTCATCACTTACATCATTTACAATAACTCATTTCATGTCATGTAGATTTATGAAATGCAACCCACTCGCGGGTATATGCATGAAGGTACCTTTTCACAAAACGTCGCTTAGCCACTCAGGCCTCATCATCACTTAGCCACTCAGGCCTCAAAACATCACTGGGTTTATGCATATGGGCATGAGACACTATGACATGCACCAATCACAATACACAAATACACAATCACTCAATTCATAGTCAACTATGTGACCCGTCACTTACCGGTTTGCTCGCAAGGAGCACAGCACCTGTCAAATTCACCAATCAGCCACTCAGGCCCCCAAAACATCACTGGGTTTTCATCGTCACTTACACACAATTATCAATCAACTCAAATAATAGCCACTGAGGGCGAATACGTCATTTGACTAGCCACCAAGGGCATCCTCGTCATTTACACATCATTATCATTAACTTTGGCCACTAGGGGCAAAACAGTCATTTTGACACTACCATGTTAAAACTGTTGTTTATACACCAAAAGGGATTTTTAAAGTGTTCCGCGTCATTTCCAATGTCACTGTGACGATCACCGGGGACAGCCACTTGGGCGCCCACAAACAGTCAGAAAATAACAATTTTTCATTTTAAAAATTGAACACATAGATAGACAGCGTAAAAAGCTTCACGACACTTTTTGAATCGTTCGAAACGGACGTCTGAGTCAAAAGTTATGATAAAAATAATTTTTGGAAAAATCAGGCAACATCCTGGGAACAGGCGCCTTAGGCGCCCAGGCAACCAGGCAACAAGTGCACAGGCGCCCAGCGCCCAGGCAACAATAACGCAACACAACACAGGCGCCATGCGCCCAGGAGCAACAGCGCGCCACACAGCGCAACACGCAACACAAACACGGGCGCCTAGCGCCCAGGCGCAACAACGCAACACAGACAACAGACACGGGCGCCTAGCGCCCAGGGGAACAACGCGCAACACAGCGCAACACAAACAAGACACGGGCGCCTAGCGCCCAGGCGCGCGCACAACGCGCAACACACACGCCTCAGGCGCCCAGCGCCCAGCACAGGCGCCTAGCGCCCAGAACACAGTGGCAACACCCAGAATTCTTTGTTCAACACTTTTAACACTAAAATTTGGTTTTTCTTAACAACTTTAAATTATAAAAACTCAACATTTTCCAGCCACCCAATATTACACTTATTTTAATTAATTCCTCAAAAATTCAATTGAGCATTGTCTTCCCTATCCCCTTGGCGCCCTAGGCGCCTATGTACCCATTCATCCAATTTGCGAATAACACAAGCAATCCACACCAATTTCAGTTTCATGATTAATTCGAATGCCACAATCACCAACACAAACGCATACATATCAAGAATTTCAGTCTCATGATTTAACTCCACTTCGCATACACATATATATAATGACCAATACCAACAATGCATCAAGAACATCAAGAACGCAAGAACATCAAAACGCAAAGGACATCAAAACGCAAGGAACATCAAGAAACGTACGATTCTAATACAAGCCCTAGATCTAGAACTCATCATAGGAATTATTAGATAGAATGATAGAGCTCCCCTAACCTCGAAATTGAAGAACGGAGGCTCCGGAGATAGTCACGTACAGGACCACAGCAACAAGATCACGCCCTTGCTCTTCCTTGGTTGCGACTTCCCTCCTCTTCTTCTCCTCTCCTACGGCGCCTCCTTGCTCTCTCTCTATCTCACGCTCTTTTCTTTCTTTCTTGCTTTTCTCTTTTGATTTCGCAACAACTAGCAAAACCCTAACCCCCTATGCGCTACTCCACTTCGCATATGACAAGGATAATGGGCTTGGGCTTCTCACTTAGGCCCAAGTCCGTTTGGTTTGGCACCTCCACTTTCTACCACTCCCTACACACATTAGTATAAATTCTAATTAATTAAAATACATCAAATAATTTAATTTAAATCCCCAATTACTTAATTAAATTAATTAAATAATTTTAGGGTGTTACACATGGCGCCCATGAGGGCGCCAGATCCTGCTCCAAACGCAACGAGGCGCCCATGAGGGAGCCAGATCCTGCTTCAAACGCAACAAGGCGCCCATGGCGCCCATGAGGGTGCCAGATCCTGCTCCAAACGCAACAAGGCACCCACGGCGCCCATGAGGGCGCCAAATCCTGCTTTAGACGCAACAAGGCGCCCATGGCGCCCATGAGGGCGCCAGATCCTGCTCCAAGAGGCAGCAGCCAAGACAACATGACAAGGCACCCATGGCGTCCATGAGGGCGCCAGATCCTGCTCCAAGAGGCGGCAGCCATGACAACATGACAAAGCCCCCATGGCACCCATGAGGGCGTTAGATCCTGCTCCAAGAGGCGGAAGCCAAGACAACATGACAAGGCGCCCACGAGGGCACCATCCACAACACCACGCAGGGAACAACACCAGAGGCACCCGGGAGGGCGCCTACCTTAAGGAACGAACGAGCGGCTAGCAAGGCACCCACAAGGGCGCCAACATCGGGATGTCTCAACACAATGACACACGGTAGAGGGCGCCAACGTCAGGATATCTCAACACTATGGCACGAGGCGCCCAGGAGGGCACCAATATCAGGATATGTCACCCTAGCTTTGTGCCTGGCACAAGGATTACACCAAGAGAGGTTTGAGTCACGGTCACAACGAAGTGATCTTGTACGACCCGACGAGACAAACAGAGTAATGCATGGCAAAGAAAAAATCTCTTCAAGCCAAGACCATCCTCCGGAATATTCTCGGCTTGGGGGGCAACTGTTCTGGACTGGACCAAGAGGTCCATTAGCAAAACCAGGGGGTGCGTTTAGCAATTAGGTATGGATCAGCCCAACCGATTCGGCCCATATTGATAAGTCTATTTTTAGAGTCTTTTTAATAGTTATTTTTATTAGGTTTATTTGGTATTTTAATTATATTTTTGAGCTATTTTACTACAAATGTTTACTTTTTATTTTCAGCTTTTATTTTGAAGCAAAAGAGAAAATATGAGCTAAAATGAAGAACAAAGAAAATATTTGAGGAGGAACAATTTTTGAGACAGCACTAGGCACTCTGCAGGGCGCCATGGGCGCCAAGGGCGCCATGGGCGCCAAGGGCGCCATGGGCGCCAAGGAACAGCACAACGCAAACTGGCGCAGCACAGGGCGCCAAGGAGCAAAACTGGCACATCACAGGGCGCCAAGGAGCAAAACTGGCGCAGCACAGGACGCCAAGGAGCAAAACTGGCGCAGCACAGGGTGCCATGGGCGCCAAGGAGCAGCAGCAGCGCAAACTGGCGTAGGACAAGGCGCCAAGGGCGCCAAAAAGCAGTCAATTTAGGCTTTGGCCACTTGTTTGTGGCCATCTTTGCCAACTTGATTTTTCACTTCTTTTTGACCATTTTGCCCCTCCACTCAAAGTACTTTGTCCACTTGTTGATGGCTATCTTTGCCAACTTGCTTTGTCCACTTGTTGATGGCCATCTTTGCCAAAACTTGAATTGACCATTTTGCCCCTTCCCTCATATTTTCCTATAAATAGGACCTTGATCCTCACTTGTAAACACACTTGAATTTTGTGAGAAAATCACTCTCAAAAACTCTCTAAGATTTATGACTTCAATTTACTCTTCATGTTCTTTTTAATTCTTGCTTATTTACTTTCTTGCCCTTTTAATTCTTGCTTATTTACTTTCTTGCCCATTTATTTTCTTGCTCTTTTAATTCTTGCTTATTTACTTTCTTGCCTATTTATTTTCTTGCTTTTTTAATTCCTGCTCTTTACTTTTCTTGCCCATTTATTTTCTTGCTCTTTACTTTTCTTGCCCATTTATTTTCTTGCTCTTTTAATTCTTGCTCTTTACTTTTCTTGCCCATTTATTTTCTTGCTCTTTTAATTCTTGCTCTTTACTTTTCTTGCCCTTTTATTTTCTTGCCCTTTTACTTTCTTGCTCTTTTATTTTCCAAGTCATTTAAATTCCTTGCAATTTACTTTTTAAGCAATTTACTTTCTTGTCATTTACAATTCCGCTATTTATAATTTTGCAATTTTTTCAATTCCTAACATTTATTTTCTTGCCATTCTAACATCTAATTCCTAACTCATTTACACATTTCGCAACTTATCGCTTTCTTTACAATTCTTGCAATTTACAAAATCTTCCTCTTCTCCTCTTTTGTCTACAATGATCATGAGTGAGTAGACTTTCTTAGCCTTGGGGTTTTTGGCAACAATCAAATGATGGCTTCCTACTAATTCATTCCCGAGACTATTTTCCACCTTAATCACTTTGTATTTTTAAATCTAATTTCATCACTTTTGATTATTATTTCAAAACACCACACGATGTACCAAAATGGGAAGTGTGGTTGTTGGATCTATGAAATTAGACAATAAAATCAACACATGAAAATAGTTTTGGTTTTATTGAGACACGAAAAGGTCTTTGCTTAATGGGTTCTAATAATAATCAACCATGAAAATCGGCTTGATAATTAGTTTAGAACACGCGTTTGTATTCCGAAAGGAAACTCTTGCTACAACCGTCGCCTTGTCTTAAGAAATATATCGTTCTTTAAACTGGAAAATAGTCGAAAGGATTAATAACGGAAACCTTATCATTTTGATGAAACTAATACCCCAAGTCTCTTTTTATCTTTAAAACATCAAACATTCCTTCTTTCTAGAAAGACATTCTTTTCAGTTAATCAACTTTGAAAAATTAAATTGGTAATCACCTAGGCTCTCCCTGTGGATCGATAACTCTTTTATTACGCGACAAGACCGTGCACTTGCGGCCTATCACATATCCGCAACATACAAGCCCAGTACGCTTGGAGGGTTCAGATTGCCTCCACTGATCCGACGATCCACAACGAGCATCGATTTCCTATAAATACCGGCTCGCATAGCCATTTATACGGTACGCACTATTCCCTTGCAAATTCACTAGCTTATTCTCATACTGACTTGAGCGTCGGAGTGGCTTTGCAGGTACCCCACCGGGCGCTCACTGACCTACTGCCAGGACAGCAAGAGACCTACCAACAGCAGCCTACCAAATTACTGCTAGGTACAGAACAAATATCAAGAAAATGAAGTTCAAATTATATTAAATTGAATAAAATGAAGCATTGCTGTGCCCGCACCCCAGTCAGAGGGTACTCTTGAGGGCAACGTCGCCAGTTAGCCCGAGGAGGGTCCCATCCAGATCCCGCAGACAAACTCCCCTCAGGAGCCTGCCCAGCCTCCGAACGTGAACCAACTCCTGGATTTCCTGTGCAATCGCACTCAAACCATGCTGCAGCAGGAAGCACGCCTAAGGCAAATTGAAAGGCGTGTGGCTTCCATGCCTGAGTAACCTCCGCCTTACTGGGGAACCCCTCCTCAAACAACAGTGGTTTCAAGGCACCGTCGGTCGCCCCCTCAAAGGCATCACGTCCATCGTTCCCCCCAAGGCGAAGGCACGTGCACCGCTTTCCTCCTCGGCAACACAAGCGTAGAGGGGAAGACTCACCCCCAGAGACTCCTCCATCCCCACTAGATGGTACTTATTGGCCTGACAACTCCCACTCTAGGACCTCTTCGCGTGGCTCCTCTAATTCTAGGGAAAGGTCAAGGAGCCGGGCTAAAGCCCACAAGAGACGCCACCGGGGGTCACCATCGAGGAGATCCCCCGACCAACGCAGGTATCAAGATTTGGACTACGAGGACGTCTCCCCTCACAACTCAAGGAGGTTCTCCGATGAAGGGCCTTTCACGCGGAAGGTGGATGAGTGCCCAATACCAAGGGCCTTGGAGAAACTGCCAGCGCTCCCAGACCGCCATCTGGCACACTTCTCCCTTATGATGCGCTATAGAGGCGCTAGGGAGCCTGTTCACTGTAAAATCTTTCCCCTCACTCTCGAAAACTCCGCATTAGAGTGGTTTCAAGAGCTAAAGCTAAACTCCATCTCCTCATAGAGTCAGCTGGCAAGAATGTTCACAGCTCGTTTCACTGCCTCCCGGCTGAAGCCCAAGTCAGAAGAGGTGCTGAGGGCCATCAGGCAGCGTGACGACGAGACACTAAGAGAATACATAAAGGAGGCTTCACGTGTACGAAATTTGGAAGACAAACAAAGGTTATTTTGGATGAAAGATGGCCTAAGAAAGGGAAGTCTTTTCCAAATTGACGTAGGGATCAACAAACCCAGGAACTTGGGTGAATTCCTTCAATGGTCACAAAAGTACATGGACTATGAAGAGGACGATATGACTTACCGTGAGGCAGCTAAGGTTGGCGACGACAGGAGGGACGCTCGAGAAAACCGGCAGCGAAAAGAAGAAGGTGGCGGGCATCATGAGGCACGACCTCGCAGGTGCGCCAAACATACCCCCCTCAACGCATCTCGGACTAAGATCTTAGCTGAATGCGCTAACACTGAGTTTAGGAATGTCAAGAGACCAGAGCCTCTAGTACTACGAGAAGGCCATAATCCCTCAAAAAAATGGTGCCGCTATAACCGAAGCGAGGCCATGACACCAATGGTTGCCGCGCTCTAAAAGACGATATTGAGGAAATGATTCAGAAAGGGAAACTCTTGAAATATGTAAAGAAGGAAGGAGAACCAAGTAGCTCACGCAAAAGACCCTGATCACCTGCGAGAAGGTCCAGGTCCCCTAGGAAGGGTAAGGCCCCAACCGGCGAGGCGGCCAAAGCGGCAAAAGATGACGATAGTGAATCTAGCGAAAAGGAAGACACCCGAAAGTCCAAAGGAAGGCCAGTGGCCATGGTGATTCACGGAAGCAACCCCCTTGATGACTGGGGATCGAATAAGTCAATGAAGAGGAAATGGAAGGAAATCCTAGGTGTTGCATCAACCTCAACCCCTATCATTGGATGACAAGGATTTGCTTGATGGAAAACCAAATAAATACGTTCCGCTGCTCATCACTGCTATTATCGCCAATATTGAAGGAAGAAGAATCCTGGTCGACCAGGGTAGCTCAGTGGACATCATTTTTGAAGACTTACTGCAAGTTTTGAACATCTCCCCCGACGACCTGACTCCCTACCGAGGGGGGGACCTGACCGGATTCAATGGAACAAAAACCAAGTCACTCGGCCACTTGGAGTTGATGGTCTCCTATGGAGACCTCGATGGAAAACAACCTTTATTCAGAACTGTCAAAACAGCCTTCCTGGTTCTCCCATGTAAGTCCGTCAACCAGTGCATTATCGGGAGGCCCGCGCTGGGCAGGCTGGAGGCAGTAACCTCAACGGTTCACCTAAAGATGAAATTCTACAGTTTGGAAAACAAGATTGTGACCCTTCAGGCGGACTTAGGCGCAGCGCGCCGGTGCTTCTACATGAGCATTAAGGATGAAAAGGAAACCACTGAAGTAAGAGACCCAGACAAGGGATCTGGGAAGGAAGCTGAGGTAAATTTGGCTGACTAGGATGCTAGGTATGATCCAGACAGTGAGGAAGAGGAGGAGGATTCTACCCTCGCTAAGGAGCTCAAGAAGCGTATGAAGAGGCCAGAGCCAGATGGCGAGTTCATCTCCATCCAACTGGGAGAAGACCCCACCAAGACTGTCAAGATAGGCTCCGACCTCCCTGAGGAAGTCAAGGAGAAACTCACCATCTGCCTGAGGGAGAATGCTGACCTGTTTGCCTGGTCTGCAGCTGATATGCCAGGGATACCACCCGAAGTAGCTTGCCACCATCTTGCTGTTAATCCCAGCACTAAGTGGGTTGCCCAGAAGAGGAGAGTCCAGAAGAGAGAGAAAGCTGAAGCTGCCACTAGGGCTGTGAAAGACCTCATAGAGGCGAACTTTGTAAAAGAAATTAAGTATACCACCTGGTTGTCCAATTTAGTTCTTGTTAAGAAATCTATTGGAAAATGGAGGATGTGTGTTGATTATACTGATCTTAACAAGGCATGTCCAAAAGACACCTTCCCCGTCCCTAGCGTAGATAAATTGGTCGATAGCGCCTCAGGCTTTCGTCTATTATCTTTCATGGACGCGTACTTGGGGTATAACCAAATCCCAATGTTCCCGCGTGATCAAGAGAAAACGACGTTCATGACAGAGCAAGGAAATTATTGCTATTGCTTAATGCCCTTGGGACTCAAAAACGTCGGGGAAACTTACCAAAGAATGATGAACAAGGTCTTTAAAAATCAACTTCGTCGGGTAATCGAAGTGTATCTTGATGACATGATAGTTAAAAGTAAAAATGATCCAGACCATCTCAAAGATGTGACAGAAGTATTTTCGGAAATCTGAGAGAACATTATGAGATTGAACCCGGAGAAGTGCACCTTCAGGGTTCGAGCAGGAAAATTCCTCGGTTTCTATCTCACTGAGAGAGGTATTGAGGCCAACCGTGACAAATGCAGGGCTGTGACCGAGATGACTTCACCAACTACAAAGAAATAAGTTCAAAAGCTCACCGGAATGATAGCAGCGCTGTCCCGCTTCATTTTGAAAGCAGCCCACAAGTCCCTACCTTTGTTCAAGCTTCTAAAGAAAGAAACAAAGTTTGACTGGACCGCCAAGCAAGAGCTGGCGCTGACCCTTTTAAAAGAGACCCTCTCCGAACCATCCATCTTGACACGTCCAGAGGAAGGAGAAACCTTGTATTTGTACCTCGCGGTGGCAGATGAAGTGTTAAGTGCTATACTCATCAGAGAAACTAACACTGGCCAGTGGCCGGTATACTTCGTAAGTAAGCCGTTACAGGGACCCGAGCTGAGGTACCAAAAGGTTGCTTTGGCGCTGGTAATTGCAGCCAGGCGCCTCAGACCATATTTTGTGGCACGCCAAGTGGTAGTTTGAACCAACCAACCAATTAGACAAATCCTCCATCGCCCCGACCTGGCTGGGAAAATGATCAAATGGGCAGTTGAACTCTCAGAGTTTGGGATCAAGTATGAAACAAGACCAACCATGAAGGCCCAGATATTGGCAGACTTCGTAGCCGAAATGACAACAACACCACAAGGAGACAGAGTGGAAACGGCATGGACCCTCCACGTGGATGGGTCCTCAAACAGCAAAAGAAGTGGAGCCGGGCTGATACTTGAAAACTCAAGGACTAATGGTTGAAGTATCCCTGACATTCTCATTCCCCACGTCCAACAATCAAGCAGAATATGAGGCTTGCATAGCCGGCCTACAGTTGGCCAAAGACTTCGGTGCTGCACAACTTGAGCTCCGCACAGATTCACTGCTGGTTGTCTCCCAGATCAACGCAGCATTTGGTTCTTATGACCCGGTACTACAGAAGTACCTTGCTACGACTGTTTAGCACGGCGGAGGTGAAGCATGTGCCAAGGGGAGACAACACCAGAGCTGATATACTCTCCAAGCTGGCAAGCACCAGAACGCCAGGGAACCATCGAAGCGTCATTCAAGAAACTCTATCCACTCCTAGCGTTCTCTTAAGCAATGGATCGCCTACCTCCATCCTCACTGTTGAAGCAAGCCAAAATTGGATAACCCCAGTCCGTCGGTATATCCTCGAAGGGCAAGAGCCCACTGATGCAAAGGAAGCGGCTTCCGTAAGAAGGCGGGCAGCATCATACTCGGTCATTGAAGGACGAATTTTTCGGAGAGGCTTCTCTATGTCTCTATTAAAATGTGTAGAGGGGCCAGAAGCGGACTACGTGCTCGCAGAAATCCACGAGGGAATCTGTGGGAAACACCTAGGAGGACGAACCCTGGCAGCAAAAGCACTCAGGGCGGGTTATTACTGGCCCACCATGAATGAAGATTCACAAAATTACGTAAAAAAATGTGACAAGTGCCAAAGATACGCCGATGTGCATGTCGCCCCTTCGTCCGATTTGACATACATAAGCTCTCCCTGCCTTTCGCGTGGTGAGGGATTGACCTCTTAGGTCCCTTTCCTCCAGGCCCAGGGCAGGTGAAGTACTTAATTGTTGCTGTCAATTACTTTACCAAATGGATCGAAGCTTAGCCCTTGACCACTATCACGGCAAAAAATTGTATGAAGTTCTTTAAGAGAAATATCATGACTAGATTCGGCATACCGGAGGTAGTCATCACCGACAATGGCACACAGTTCACAAACAAAGGGTTTAGGCAACTGATGGCCGACTTGGGCATCAAACACCGCTTCACATCGGTGGAACACCCTCAGACTAACGGACAAGCAGAGGCAGCCAACAGAGTAATTTTGAGAGGATTACGGAGGAGACTTGACAAAGCAAAGGGATACTGGCCGGAAGAACTACCCTATGTCTTGTGGGCCTACAGAACTACCCCGCACTCATCAATTGAAGAATCCCCTTTCCGGATGGCAAACAGAACAGAAGCAGTCATACCCGTCGAAATCGGAGAGCTAAACTGGAGGACCAAGCACCCAAATCCTCCAGAAGCCAATGAGCAAAGACTCCGAAAGGAGTTGGATTTCGTAGAGGAATTTAGAAATCAAGCAGCGCTGAAGGACATGGTGATCCAGCAAAGGATCGCGGCAAGGTTTAATGCCAAGGTGGTCCCTAGAACCTTCGAGGTGGGAGACCTAGTCCTACGAAGGGCAGACGTAGGTTTGAAGAATGCATTCCAAGGAAAGTTAGCCCCTAACTAGGAAGGTCCATACAGAATAATTGCAGAAACCGGAAACGGAGCTTTCAAACTGGAAACTTTAAGCAATGAACCAATACCTAGAACTTGGAACGCTGATAAACTAAGGAAATTTGTTGTATGAACGAAACATGAATGATAAATCAATGTAATAGCATGAACCGTTAATATGCGTGAATGAATGAAATTTTATCCTAATGATTCAAGATATAGTTTTGCAATACTTGCTGTTACTTGCAGGATAGAAAGTCAGGTCCTAACACCAGCAGTGGGGGATCAGGCAACTAATGTGAAAGTTCGACGGTAAAAAGGGGCGGCATGAGATTGACGCTGCGATCGTTTGCGCTACCCTACAAACTGAGGCTCGAGTCGACCTACTCGTTTCGCGAAGCGGCTTAAAACGTGTCCCAACCTCTGATGGGCGAGTTAGAATCAGACCGAGTTTTGATAAACTACCCCCAAAGTGAACCTGACCATGAGGCGATATGGTATTGTACGTCCGAAGGCGCAAGGCACGACTTACGCCCGTTGCCATCAAACATACACCAGTCATGAAGATAAGAAACAAGCCAGACAAAAAGTAGACATGGATAAGTCAAAATGTAACATAGATGGTCATCCCGGAGACGGTAAGGCCCCTTACAGAAAGAAATCCAACAAGACAAAAACAAATTACATAGCCAAAAACAAATGAACTGAAAGAAACGATCAGGGGGAAATGACATCGAAGTCAACCTTGTTGGGATGATACTTGACAATCCTCCCATCACGAACCACGTGATCAAACTGAAGAACGCTTGGCTCTAAAACAGCGTCCGGATACAGACACTCACTAGTGGAAAAAAGACATTTAGCGTCGGTTAAATTGGACATTTAGAGTCGGTTATCGCCCGATGCTAAATGTCATACATTTAGCATCGGTTATTTAACCGACGCTAAATGTCACATTTAGCATCGGGTGTTCAAATAACCGATGCTAAATGTCCATTTCATCACTGTTTTTGCTGTCTGAAAATGACATTTAGCATCGGTTATTTGAAACAACTGATGCTAAATGTCTTGAAAAATGACATTTAGCATCAGGTGTTTGAAACAACCGATGCTAAATGTCCTGAAAGTGACATTTAGCATCGGTTGTTCCAAATAACCGATGCTAAAAGTCATTTTTGATAAAAAAAAATGACATTTAACATCGGTTGTTTGAAACAACCGATGCTAAATGTCATTTTCTTGATAAAAAAAAAGACATTTAGCATCGCTTGTTTGAAACAAGCGATGCTAAATGTCTAGTTTCTTTTTATACATGCCTCACAAAGTACAACATCAAAGAGCTTAAAAACTAGTAAATGAACTGAAATCAAAGAGCTTAAAAACTAGTTTCATTATTTCAGTATACCAGTTTCATTAAAAACTAGTTTCATTATTTCAGTACAACATCAAAGAGCTTAAAAACTAGTAAATGAACTGAAATCAAAGAACTGAAATCAAGGAGCTTAAAAACTAGTTTCATTATTTCAGTATAAAAACTAGTTTCATTATTTCAGTCAGTATACCAGCCAATCAATATACAACTCACTGATCCAACTATTTCTTCTACTACATCAAAGAGCTTAAAAACTAGTAAAGACACCAATCAATATGAAGCTTAACTGCATATTTCTCCTTCAAACATAAATCAGCTAAATCAATTGTTTCTTTTAATGTCTTTGACATAACCTGCAATTGTTCCTTGCAAAGAGCATTCTTTGAGAAACATGGATGACTTGATAAATCTGATAATTTCAATGGAATCTGTTCTAATCTTGAAATTATCATTTTCCATCTACCAGGAAATCCTTTAACTTCACTTGCTTTTTTAAGAGCAATAGGAACAAGTTCATTCGCATGTAACAACCAGTCTTCTGTTGAATTTTCATCAACCACCATGATTTTGATTTGGTAGTAGCACAATAGATGATTTCAAGAAGCTGGAACAAATGAAATGACTAAGATGCCAATTTGGTAATAGAAAAATGAATGATTATAAGGTTGTGGAGCAGTTGCAATCATCATAAAATAAAATCCTTAAATTATAAAATAAGATTCCAAAAGAAAAATTCTGAGGCACAAAAAAACAAATGGACCAAGTCTAACATCTGAACAGCTTCAAGAATCTCTTATGATCAATTCACACTGAAAACATGACTTGGCTAACAAATCTGAAGTACCTAAACATGTCCCACTAGTCTTTTCTGTTACTTTAGCTAGTCATCATTAAATGTCCCTAGCAAATTATAATCACATATTATACATCACATCTGATACTAATAATAAATACTATAAACTTAAATTACTAATTTACCCCTCCAGGTACAAATGTAAGGTCTTCTTTTGGGGGATATATTGGTCAGTAAACAAACAAGTGTGTAACTTTACTTTTCAGCATGGCTATGAGTATGACACATATCAACGGTTAAGAGAGGATGAGGATTGATGAGGAAACTGTGCTTTCTTTCTTCTATTTCTCCTCATAAATATGAGAAAAGGAGAGGCTTTCCTTCCAAAGAGAGACACAAGTCTCTATCCACAGTTGTATTGTATACTCGTGTACGTAAAATCAATCATCACCAGAAAAATAAAAGCAATTAACTAGGATTTCAAGCAAAAAAAATTGTTTACAATATTATGTACTAACCTTAAATCAATTTGATTTGCCAAATACTCAAAGAATTCATAGCCATTTCCATTGATTCTGATTCTGTAAAGCACAAAACAAAATATAGGAGCAAGTTACAAAAAGACAACATATAAATCTTCACAAAAAGAAAAATAGAAAAGGAAGCAAAGAACCCCAAATATGAATGAGATGAAAGGAAATAAAATTTCTTTTATGATTGTTTAAAAAATACTCTCAACTACTTCAATTGTGTTACTTACAAACACTACCTTTATATAGGCTAAGAAGTACCTAATGGGCTTGACTAATTGGCCTCATTCAAAATTAATTAAAATACCCGTAATGTTTACATTACATATTTGCACCACGCCCCTCAAAGCTACTTAATGGATATCTATCATTTTCAACTTACATGTATCTTAAAGTAATTTAGAATATCCTAGGGTCTATTATCTCTTAGGATTAGATACATGATCCCTCATTTATTAGAACGAGGCATCTTTTATTAGTAAAAATAGAGCTTGGTATTTGATCTTTTGCATCACATTACTGACACTGATATCAATATAATTTTATCATGCCACTGTTTTTCTTCGCTTTAAGCAAATTTTATCATTACTGACACATATAATTTCAACATTCTCTAACTATAAGCAAATTTAAGTAACTAAATAAATACCTCAAATACTTGTGAAGAATTTATCAACTATGATGTGAACAATTAGATTATACTTTCAGTTTGGTAAGAGATACAGTTCATAAAAAAGAAGTGTGTTAGATAATAGTTTCAAATTCTAGATACATGGTCTATCCTTTTGCATCTTAATGACTAGAGAACTTCAGACATATGATCATAGATAGCAAGAGTGCATGATTGAAAAGAATGTTGTAAAAGAATATTTTCTATACATATAAATCACATACTCAGTAGGCAAGATTATCATTTTATCAAAAACCGCTTTTCTTTTCCTCGAAAACTGAGCACGCTCTCTTGCAGATGGTGTAGAAAGAGAGACAGAGTCTGGTGTAGCACCACCTGCCAAAGAGAAATTGAAGTAGGAAAAACAAATAAGTAGGATCATTAACTAACTACATGCAACAAATAAACAGCACTAATTAGTTATAGTTGTCTTAGAAATGTCAAGATGGACTAAAATTGAAATTGATCTTTTATAATATTACTCATTAAGCTTGAGCTGTTACCACACACCAAATTTTATCAAACACAAAAAATAATAACAATAAAAATAGTAGTATGAAAAAGCCAGTAATGTACTTCTGCTGAGAGTGATTCAATAGCCTCTTCCCCGGGATCTTGTTTGTCCCATGGGATTCCTTTGCCATCCACAGAAAGATCAGAGACAAGATCATAAGCTTCCAGAGGTTGTGGTTCTTGCTTTTCAATGCTGTCAGTTAACCAAGCCTCCCTAACCACAGGTATTCCCCTTTCCCTATAAGATAGGTACATAGTTGCTTAGACATTTATTGTGTTATGATGGCACAAATATCAGAATATAATTAAAAGATAGAAGTGTTTAGGTGATCATTATATGATATTATGTATAATAACTAGATTATGACAAGGCAAATAATGTTGCCTAAAATCTTTTGCTGAACTCACATGGCTTCTGCAAGTTTGGATGTGCCACCACGTTCTCGCTCAGCAGGTGAAGCCACCAAACACGTTGCTCCTGAAAAATTTATCAAGCCAGGTTATAAATTATAACAATAAACAGAAGGATGAGAAAACCAAGTTATATCACATTACCAATAATAGAGTTTGCCATCTTCCCTCCATGCTTTTCAATAGTTTTTTTCCAATATTGCTAAGCAACCAAAAACAAATCCAATCAACAAAACTCAGTACAATAGATGCTAAAAGATATGAAGGTTAGTTCATTACTAATGCAAGAGAGGTGCATACATGTGTCCTATTTAAGTAAATGGCATTTGAACTAAGCCTAAATCCCCGTCTCAGCAACTCCTGCATAAACAAAACACTCATAAGGAGATGATCCCCTAGGGGAAAACTTATACCAATTGTCAGAATATCAAAATAAATAAGGAAAAAGAATGCAGATTATACCATCAGGGCCTGCAACAATATTACCCAACATTACCTGAACAATAAAAAACCTTCAACGTTAAAACCTTTTTTAAGTGAAGACAACATTCAAGTATTAAAGGTGTCAAGAACTACACATTTAAGTCTCTAATTCCACTCATAAAATGAATGGAATTAGAGACTTGCTACAGCAGCAAATGGGGAGAGAGTGTTCTGTTTATTGTAGATGTGATGAGTGGCATGAAGATATTTGTAAAGTGGTTTAATGTCATGCAGCTCTCTGTGCATCCAATATATACCAAACTCTACAATAACCACATAAATTGCTAAATACACAAGGTAGGTAAGCAGCCCAACCAATATGATATATTCATGGAAATGCCTTTGTCCACCCAATTTCTGTCATGTACTCAGAAATAGTTGGAAGCACACTGTACCAAGGCATGGCTTTCATAGCAACATATATTTGCAAGAGCATCGCTCTACGCGAGGGAATCGCATCTGCAACAATAAATTTCAATATATCAATGTTACAAAAGGTTCTATCATTAATAATATTCTCACAAACAGAAAAACTGCCAAGACAATAATGACATATAAATACTAAAACACAAGGATTCTTGAATTCCAATTAGCTGTGTTTGACATATGCTGTCTGATAAGTGGATATTTTTTCGACATTGAGAACTGATATGTTTCCACACTAAACGGAATTTGGCTTTATGTTTGGTTTATTGTTTGAGTCTGTAAATCAAAAACAAGTACCGAAACAATCATACGTTACTGAAACAAGTACCGAAACAAAAACTAAGTTGCAGGAAACTCATTTTTAACCAAACTGATTATGCAAAAAGAGGTTTAATCAAACTTTACTCCAGAGTCCAAGCATATTCTAGACCTAGTTACACCTGGATATAAACAACTAATACTGATGAATAGCTGATGAAAAAAGCCAGAATACTGATGTCTACTGCAGAAAAGATAAGCGATCATTTCAAAAGGAAAAATAACACCACAAATTCATAGAAATTCTAGCACCCCATTAGGTCAACTCATTAACTAAACATACATTAAAATCCTTAGAAGGCACGACAGAACTACAATCCTTAGAGGGTTTGAAAATGGAAAACTTATAACTCCAAACAATCCTCAAAATGCACAATACATCAAAAGATGAGAAACAAACAATCAGTTTAACAAACAATACATAATTGAATAAAGAAACAAGACAATACTGATTCAAAATTCAGATCCAAAAGAGAAAAGAAAAAGAAAAAAATGAGGCAGAAATCATTTAGGAAGAAATGAACATAAATCTCTCTTTATTAGTTAAACAAACACCATGTAAGTTACGATCTATCAACTAATATGTGACCAACATCTCACCTCCAGCCACCACTGCTGTAGCAAGTCGCCATACCCTCCATTGTGAGCGTCGATTCTTTTC
Source organism: Astragalus membranaceus (assembly GCA_039519185.1). Lineage (NCBI taxonomy): Eukaryota > Viridiplantae > Streptophyta > Magnoliopsida > Fabales > Fabaceae > Astragalus > Astragalus membranaceus. The sequence continues at coordinate 47,151,040 of CM076854.1, read as the reverse complement.
CTAATCTCACCACTAGGGTTCTTTCAGTTTTCAGTTTTCAGGGTTCTTTGACGGGAATGACGAGCAAAGAACGGTTCTCGCAGCTTCTTGTTCGTAAACAGAATCTTCGAAGCTTACCGTGTCCTCTAACAGCGAGCAGTGGTAACGACGAGCAACGAACAGTGACGACGATGGTTTTCTCTTCTGGGTTCTTTGCGTTTTTGATTTGTGAGTCTAGGGTTTCGTATTTGGGAGTGCGAGAGGAAGAGGGTTTCGTAACATTGTGAGGAAGAGAAAGAGAACTGAGAACGAGAGTTGAGAACGAGATCTGAGAGCTGAAATCTGAGACGAAAGCCAGAGACGAGAGTGAGAACGTGAAGCCTCGCGAGGAAGAAGAGTGAGATGCGTGGGTTGTGACGAGAGTGAGAGAACGAGATTTCAGAGTGAGAGAACGAGATTTCAGAGTGAGAGAACGATGGAAAACGCGTATTATCAAAAAATTGGACCTTTAGCATCGGTTGTTTATACAACCGAAGCTAAATGTATTTGCTTTAGACATTTAGCATCGGGTGATTAAACAACCGATGCTAAATGTCTAAAGCAAATACATTTAGCGTCGGGTGTTTAAACACCTGATGCTAAATGTATTTGCTTTTTTAGACATTTAGCATCGGTTGTTTAAACACCCGATGCTAAATGTATAAAGCAAATACATTTAGCATCGGGTGTTGAAACACCCGACGCTAAAAGTAGGCGCGAAATATGAAATCTTCCATTTAATTGCAAAAATGCCACCGGTTCAACATTTAGCGTCGGCTATTCAAACAACCGATGCTAAATGATGCTTAATAATGTCTTTTTTCCACTAGTGTACTGAACATGACTCAAAGCCTTGTCATAGGCAGCATAGGAAAAGTTCACAACTTTACCGGCCACCATCCGCACCTTCTCCTCAGCTTCATCTTTTAGTTTCTTCGCGCTCTCTAATTCAGACTGAACACTTTCGAGCCGAACTCGGAGCTCCTCCACTCTCTTCATGTACTCGTCCCTCTCAGAATAGGCCTCCTCTCTGTCTTTCTGGTGATGGCGAGCAGACTCGTTGGCTCGGCGAGCGGATTCTAGGGCTCCATGTAGCTCCATCTGAAGCCTGTTCTTGTCCACGATGAGGCGATCCCTTTCCTCGCTCGTCCCTACGTAAGGCCACCCAAACAGACATGTAAAAAAAAAGACTACCCTACCTGATCTAGAACCAAGCCCCCTCTCAGTCCCCCACTTCGCGTGCAGACTTGACTCAACCTTGACCATACGCATGGCAAGCTCGAAAGGGTGCTCCCAGAAATGATCGCTCTCATCAGCAGAGAAGTTGATTTCGGCCTCACAATCAGCCACAGGAAGGGGACACCTAACAGGGGAAGAACAATCAACAGCAGGAGGGCACTTGGCGCAACCTTTCTTACGCTTAGACTTACTTTGCACACCCAGGGTGGTAGAAACCCCTTCCCACAAACTCCTTTGTCGCGAACATCGATTGAAATCTTTGGCACTCCAGAGAGATCTCTTCCATCCCGACTAGGTGCTCCCAGACTAAGGCGAGATCCCGTGGAGGGACGGTCAGCAGCAGGTATGGTGGGAACAGGACGGCTTTCCTCATTAGCTCTGCACTTAAAGGCTTCCTCCTCCCAGCCCAAGAAGCCACTTCATCAAAGGAAAGTGGAGCGGTCTTATCTGCAAGACAACAATGAAAAAAGGTCAGCGACATAAAAGAAGGATAATGCGAAAAAGAAAATGAAGATTCAAGAAAACCTAAGAAACAACCTAAGAGCTCAATAGCTTCGTCAATAGTTGAGGCCTTAGACAGCTAACTACACAAAATCTTTTTTGGCGTACTGGTTAAACGACTGACGATTTCCTTGAGCATACTTAATGTCCTCAGCTCATACGCAGATAATTCAGATGGAAGGACACGATAAGACCGAGAAGTACGATCGGCATCTGCATTACACCATCCAAAATGAAACTTATCCCCAATAAACACCCCTATTCATCAAAGAAACCCATGCTGTTAACAGCTTCCTGACTCGACGGGACGAGGTAAAAATACTTATACCTCCAATCATGCTGACTATTTGAATGTATTTGAAAGAAAGCTCAACTTGACCGACACCTCAAGCATATGAACTCATAACGAGTGGTGCCGCCTGAGGATTCCCGACGACGTTGCACCTCGAAAATGGTAAAGAAGATCCTTAAATTGCACTTCCTTTGTCATCACCAACTCAAAACACTTCACGAAGCACCACGAAATTGGATGGAGTTGAGACGGAGCTATCTGAAGGTGGTTTAAAACTCCCAGCTGAAATGATGTAAAGAAGGGAGAAACCCCTGTTTTATGAATAACACTATGGAACATCATGAATTTCCTACCATCAGGAATCCTACAGGTCCTGTCATTTGGATCAACCACCTCAACCCGCCAGTCATCTCCAAGTGCCTCTTGGATATAGCGGGGGGGACAACTTCCCCTGTAGGTAGAAACTCCTAGTAGATCGAACGGTACGGGCAACCCAGTCATAATTAATCCCATCAATCTCCACCACTTCGAACTCAGATGAAAGCTCATCATCACCATCATCAGAGGAGGAGGCCACAACGAAGCCTGGCACGCCCACCTCCTCTAAAGGCACAATATCATCATGTACCACAGAAGGTCCTCCCCCTACAGGATAACCAGTCTGCTGGATAGTAGGAATTGTACCCGAATATGACCCAAAAGTCCGGGTAGTCTCCTTCGTTCTCGACATAAACCTGTGGGATAGGGGGCAGAACAACCGATTACGAGATAGGCAAAACTCGTTGGCAACCCCCTCTCCTGAGGTCATCCGAGGACTCCAACGAAACAAGACACCTTTGAAAACAAGAAAGCTAAAAATAAAAACTGAAGGTTAGGAAAGTTTACCTTAGTAAAAATAAACCAGCAAAAAGATTCGTGGGATAATGGCAAGAACAGAGAAGAGACAATTCTCCTTCGACGACAAGCAAGCCTTGAAAATTCAACGAAGAAATGATCAGCAAAACATAGCGCAAACTGGCACCCAAGAGGGCGCCTAGGTGGGTGCCAAGTCATAATCCAAACCGGCACCCAGGCGCCCTAGAGGGCGCCAAAATATGTGTTGAAGGTAGGCACCCAGCGCCTCCAAGACGGAACACAGGCGCCCTAGAGGGCGCCAAAATTTGTGTTGAAGGCTGGCACCTGGCACCCAGCGCCTCCAAGACGGCACCCAGGCACCCTAGAGGGCGCCAAATTTTGTGTTGATGTCAGGCACCCATCGACTCCCAGACGGCACCCAGGCGCCATAGAGGGCGCCAAAATTTGTGTTGAAGGTTGGCACCCAGTGCCTCCAAGACGGCACCCAGGCGCCCTAGAGGGCGCCAAATTTTGTGTTGAAGCCAGGCACCCAACGCCTCCAAGACGGCACCCAGGCGCCCTAGAGGGCGCCAAAATTTGTGTTGAAGGCAGGCACCCAGCGTCTCCAGACCGGCACCCAGGCGCCCTCTAGGGCGCCAAAATTTGTGTTGAAGGCAGGCACCCAGCGCCACCAAGACGGCACCCAGGCGCCCTAGAGGGAGCCAAAATTTGTGTTGAAGGCAGGCACCTAGCGCTGCCAAGACGGTACCCAGGTGCCCTAGAGGGCGCCAAATTTTCTGTTGAAGGGAGGCACCCAGCGCCTCCAGATCGGCACCCAGGCGCCCTCTAGGGCGCCAAAACTCGTTTTGCAGGACGGCACCCAGCGCCTCTACACCGGCACCCAGGCGCCCTAGAGGGCGCCGAAATTCGTTTTGCAGGACGGCACCCAATGGCTCCAAACCGGCACCCACACGCCCTTGAGGGGGCCAAAATTTGCCTCGCAGGCCGGCACCCAGCGCCTCCCAAACCGACATCCAGGTGCCCAGGAGGGCGCCAGATTTGGAAAACGAACCGGCATCCAGGCACTTGAAAACCGGCATCCAGGCACTTGAAAACCGGCACCCAGGCGAGAGCGCCAACTCCTAAGAACAAACGGGCATCCAGGCGCTTGCAAGCCGGCACCCAGGCGCCCAGGAGGGCGCCACCACAAACGAAGACAACAACAAACAGCAACAAGGCACCCAATGAAGGAAGAGGATGAAATGCTTACCAAGGAAGAAAAAACTCACTCATCAACAAATCTTCAAGTGTGGACCAAATGATGGGAACTCACCTATTTATAAGGGGTAAAATGAGCATTAAAAATTTATTATTTTTACTCTCAAGAGTAAGAACCTAAAAACACGTTCTTTACAAAGAAAGTCTTTCACGCAACCCGATAAGACAGACAAAGCAACACTCCGGGCAGATCAACGAAATCCTTCAAGCCAAGACCATTCTTCGGAATAATCTCGGCTTGGGGGGCAACTGTTTTGGACTGGACTAAGAGGCCCATTCAGCAATTGGACATGTATTGGCCCAATCACTATTGATCCACATCCACAATATGCAAGCCCAATTATGACTCTCATACTTGGATGGCTCAGATCAACTCTATCAATCCGACGGCTCATAATGGGCACGATTCCCTATAAATACTGGCTCACATTGCCACAAAGAGGTACATTCTCATTCCTAGTTAAATCACTCACCTATTCACAACACTGACTTGAGCGTCGGAGTGGCTTCGTAGGAACCCCTCCCGGGCTGGCATTTACCTCCGGCCAGGCAACAGGTGACCTACCAACTGCAGTCCACCCAACACTGCAAGGTTCAGAACACTAATCTTCACTGATTTGGTTTTGGTAAAAAAAATTTAAACAATAAAGGGGTGCAATGACATCACTCTGAAATACAGACATTCCAATTAGGTTGGCACCTCTGCCCCACCTATTATCTGCAGTACACCCAAATTTATTAATTAAAAAAATAAAAAAGGAATACAAACAATGGAGGAACATCAACCAAAACCCTTGCAACCAATGAAATACAAAAGACTAAGTAAATCATTAATGTGGTAAATTTACCATATTCCTAAAGGAGGAGTGGTAGCCCACCAATTGGATCCCTGAATATAAAAACAAATTCCTTAAAGCTAATCTAGAAGGAGGGTTAGCAATCCCCTAATATTCCATTAGAGACACTTCATTAATTAGTATCTTTGGAAACAGGCCTTGATCGGGTTTGATAACTACTCTTAAAATAACCATTTTTCTTGTGTTAATTTCCTCTTTTGAGATTTCGTCAAAATAGGTTCAAAAGAGTTCTTGACCTTTTCATCATCCTCTTCTTCCTCCATATCATCAGCCCAAACAGTGTCAATAGGAATTTGATTTCTGTTAATTATTGGAGGAGGATCTTCCCTTGACACATTTTAAGGGAAAAAAATTATTCTCGCCCGAGTTAATACTTTGTTTATCATCTGCTGAATCAGTTCCATCTGAATGAATGCCCTCCCTGCTATTGAGATCTTTATGCTGCAGATTATTTGCATTTTCTCTCCCTGTGTTTTGAACCTGTACATTAGAAGTAGCGACACGATTCACTTCATCTTCGTTGCGAGCTTCACACATAGAACCTCTCACAATCTTGCGTTTGTATGTCTTGGGTACCATGGCACCTGAATCGCGTTTCATCTCTTGAACACCCTCTCAACTTCTAGAAGCATCTATACCATGGCCAATACTTTAACAATAATTGCAGAATTGTGGTAATCTTTCATATGTGATACCTACAAAAAAGCAAAAGATTCACAGTTCACCAAGATTTGCTCAGAGAACTCACCTATAAGGTCAATGTCCACCAAGACTCTAGCATAGTGGCAAACAAACGATCCTCTACATGCTTGCTTGTAGCATCATCTAAACAAATAGGGACTCCAACACTACCAGGAATGGAGAATAGAATTTTTGGTTGACATGCATTGGTAGCTCGTAATCTTGATTGACATTTCATCTCTCTTTATAAAGGCTCGTGGCGGCTAGCTCGTTGGAATTTTACATGCATTGGTAATTAACCATTTGGACAAAAGTCTTTATTTGAGAACTTAACGAAGAAGGTGATTGATCTGACACGACATGAATATCCTGAGAGGAAAGTGAATCATTGGGAGAGGCTGATGGCGATACCAAGCATCTCCAAGGAATTATCATATTAGATTTAGTCATTGAATGAATCAAAACAAGGTACCGGTTAGGGTGGGAAAGTGCTTAATTTTCCCACCCAAGGAAAACACACTTTTCAACCATAGATATATTACTAAAATACTGAGTGGTTTAAATTTTTGACTAACAACCTTTACAAAAGGTAGTTTCCCATTTATACCTTATTTATTAGAAGGTCCTTCTACCTCCACCCAATTTCTATTTGTCTACCTCTTTTTTTTTTGGACAACTTATTTACATTTTATTAAGTGACATTTTTTACTACATTTTTTTTTAAGATTCACGTTCTTTACTACGGTATGTCTATGATTTTTTTTATCATTAGTTTTTTTTGAAGCAAGATTTTTTTTTATCATTGATAAAAAATGTACTGTTGGGATTAGGCTATTGTCCAATTCCTTTTTACCATTGACAAAAAACATATTGTTAGTATTAGGCTATTGTCCAATTCTTTTTTTTGGATGTTCATAGTAAAAAAATGTTAATTTAACAGTTATAGTAAATGGTGCATTTGTAGGTACAAAAAAATGGTGCATTTTGTCAAAAAAAAAAATGCATGACATATATTATGTTTGCTCATTAAAGATGAGACTAGTGCAGGTTGATTTTTCTTTATTATTTATGGGGAGAAAATATAATTAGGCAAGAAGTATGCAGATTTTTTAAGAAGAGTGAAAAAGCTGGTTCAATGGGCTATAATGGGTGAGAAGTACTTTCCTTGGGTGGGAAACTAAAGCACTTTTCCACCTTAGGGTCGAATTGAAATTAATTAAATATATTCTTTAATATTTTAATTACAATATATGAAAGATAAAAAACAAAAAATAATCATTATATTCATAATTTCGCACCACAAAAAATAAATTGTACACATTTATAGATAAATTTTTGAATTTATTTTCATCAATTTAATTATGAAAAAGGATAAAAAAAATGCCCCATGTACCGAAAATCAACATCATTTATCGAATTATCATTTTTTTTATCAAAAATCAACATACTATACCATTTTTTAAGAAAAGAAGTTGAAATCCGGTTCTCAGTCCGGTTCCCATTTTTGGGTGGTTTTCTGTTCGGTTTTCGGTTTTTGGCTGGTTCAGCTCGCGGTTCTCATACTGGGCAATTTTCAGGTACAACTGGACCAGACAAGGGACCAATCCTTTGCCCGGTCCGATTTTGACAATCTTAGTATTTTTAATAAACTCATCACCGACAAAGGGTTGGTCCGAGCATTAACTAGGTTTGGATCCCACCCCAAACTATTACGAGTCTTGGGTGTGGTAAAAAAACTCTATTAAGATGAGTTTATTAAAAATACCAAGGTTGTAAAAAATTACAGACTAATATGGATATTTGTTATAGTTACAGGGAGCAAAATGATATTTAAACCTTGAAGTTTTTTAGTCGATGATTATAATTATATTAATAATTAATTTTTGTTAAATAAAAAGTGGATATTTAAAACTGTAATTTTTTAAAATATTATAAAATATGATGTTTAAAGTAAAATTAAAAAAACGCAAGAATTAATTACCGATACAAATTATAATCATATTGGATGTAATAAAAAAACTATAATTATATTGACTAAAAAATATAAAATATCATATGGGTCCGATTGTTAATTCATGAACAATCATATAGGTGCAATTTTTAAATACAAAAAACATTTGAGGTGGAAACTATAAGAAGTAAAAAATACTGGATAGTACAACCTATAAGAGGTCAAAAGTGCATTTGCCTTTGGTGGGAAAATTAGTCATCTTCCCACCCTAAAATAATCCTCAAAACAAACGTAAATTATTGTTGTAAAAATCTGGAACGTTGTAGCTTCCTTACTAGATTTTTAAAGAAATTTTTTTATTTTGAACGCAGACCAATTTCTAGCTTTGGTATTAAACTAGTCCTAATACCCGTGCTACGCACGGGCCTTTCCTCATTTTTGTTTGTTGAACTTAAGAAATATCATGATAATTAAAAATTATAACCGAATCCACAAAAGGTTAAACAGTAGCAACAAACTAAACATAATTAGTGCGAGTAGTTGCAAAGCAAGACAATTCATGTCATACCGAATTCAAACAAAAGTGACAAAAAATCACTGCGAAAGTTATCACCTTGAGGTTAACGACAATTGGATTGTTTGCATTCCTATTATGAAAGTTCTGTCGATGAAAATTTTGATCACAAACTGGATTTGGAGAGTTTGGGGTTCATTGCGTGGATGGCGAGGACAACATCCATAATAAGGCCATATTGCCCAATTATGTGCAGTAACTAACTAATAAGCTATTATCAAAGAACATGAAATGCCTATTAGAAACTTCAACATTATGCAGTGAAGAAAATAAAACAAATAAATGCAATTGGGATTTCCTCATTTTCATTTGGTGAACTTAAGGAATATCATGATAATTAAAAATTACAACGGAATCAACAAAAGGTTAAAAGTAGCAACAAACTAAACATAATTAGTGTTAGTACACTTGTCCTCTTTTAATTCCCTCATATAAATCATAAAATATAAAGAAAAGAATCCACTTTCATCCAGCTATAAGTATAGGGGTCATGCTCCTTGAAAAGTAAAAATAGTAGCATTATGAGTAAAGATAAAATTAACTATATTTTGTAGAAGTATGCAAGAATGTAAAAAAAACCGCAGGAATATACAAATGCAAGGAATTTCAGTATTGATATAAACGGCTATTTCACTTTTAAAAAGTTGATTATTCACGAAAATTTGTATTCCAGGAGATAAATTTGGATGATTTACTTTGGAAGCAAATGGGAAAATATGAGTGTAGTTATAAGTGAAAAAATAAAAATGTGGAAGCAATAAAAATTATGTGTTGGTTATACATATACACCTCATGCAAGTGTACGATAACTTAGAAATAAAGTGCACAACAGAACTTGAAGGGCCTTCAATTGAAGAGACGTGCCTCTTTGAACTAGCCGTAGGAATGGATTCAATTGAACATGTTGTCTTGCTAGAGGTGGACTTCCCAGCCACTTCAGCAGGAGAAGCAGCCACAATATAATTAGCGGCACCATCATCTATGGGAATCTAAAATAAAAAGGAAGTTTTAATGTTAGTACAAAGAAAATAACACTAACAGGTATCGAAACTCAAACAATAAAACATAAGGGAATGTTGGACAATATAGTAGCTAATAATTGAATTAAAGTGTGTGCCACCCATCTTTGAAATAAATTCCAGTGAGATAAGTCAAATATAAAACAAACATGATGAATAGAAATATGATAAGTGTAACATATAAATCTGATGGCTAAAAAATAGGAGATAAGGATTTCTATTGAACATAAAACCAAGACAAATTAATCTAGTCTAGATGAAACAATAACCTCTAATGGTCATCAGTATATGACATTTCAAAACAATTATTGAATTATACGGTATGTATACAGAGTTTGAAGATATTCAACAAAATTAAAGGGTTCTAAATAGTTCATATAATCAAATCAAAGGATTTGAAGAGCAATTTTTATGAAACTTTCATGACTAAGTTTTAGAAAGGCACCTACTTAAATAGAGACTATTTGCGGTAAATTAAATTTAGCGGCAAGTAAAACCAAATAAACACAAACTATTTCTCATAGTCACTAACTCATTGACTGCGAGGAAATGATGGTTCATCCCACATAAAAATAGCTAGCAACATGTGCCAATTGAACAAATATTTGTCTTTAATTGATTTCTAAAACAATCTGGTATACATCCAATATGAAAAAAATGCACATCCTTGGCAACTCCAATTATGATTGTCAATCTATCAGGCCATTTTGATTTTAGGACCTTGTCTAGTGAGAATTATGCATTTTCGATCATAGCAAGATTTGTTTCTTATCAAATGGCATGCATGTTTGGAAGTTGTACCTGATATGCTTCTAGGCATAAAATTGATGCTCTCATATATAGAAAAGAGATTTTTAAGGCATAATCCAAATAATGGAATGATATAATAGCAAATTAAACACATGCTTTATATGAGAGTTGGTTTTGAAAGGTAGTTTATCTTTTTTATAGAAAGACCCCAAAAGCATCCACAAATTTAAGATCCAACTCAATCATCTTATAGTAATAATCTAAACGCACATATTTCATCTAAACACAACTTTTTCATAGAACATAGGGGAAAAAAAGCAAGGACATTTAGGAGAACAACAGAAAATTGGATCCCTTTGCAAGCGAACAACAGAAAAAGCAAGGACATATACAAACTTACGTCTCCCATTTTTTGCAAATTGCATGAAAACATTTTGTCTAATGCAGTGGGATAAAGCTAGTTTCAATCTAGAACGAACCATACATGCAATATATAATGTGATAAAGCAATAGATGGATAAATGTACCTCCTTGAATAGGAGGAAATTCCCTTCACAATTTTCTGCCTTGGAGTACTTAGGTGAAGTAGCATCCACCAGCTCAACACAACAAAAAATGAGTTTTTCAAGTAAATGTGCTTTTAAAGGAGGTTGAGTGCCTAAACAAATTAAATATCTTGTTGCTGCAGCAGGTCATCTGCTTGACACCAAGAGTGAAAGCAATGTTGAGAAAGCCCCATCAAAACCACATTCTGTTTTGCTTCTGCACAACTTATCTGCATAGCAACATTGAAAAATTGAAAAGACCTTTTAAGGGAGAGGAGGGGAAAGACAAAAGAAATTTTCAAGGAGTCCAATTACACAATTAACACGTATCCAACATCACATTTCCAAAGTTTCATGAACAGTATAAGAAACTACATAAGAAAATAGAATCAAAATTAGAAGAGGAATAATAGAAAGGGAACTGAGTAGGATATAAGCCAAAGAAATCACCATTTTGTATCCCCCATGAGAGCTCCTCCTGCATCCTGTCTTCATCTCCTTCGTAGCCAAAATATGTTAGGCAGAAAAAGACAATACCTAACCTGCAAAATCAGGCTGCAAAAAGCTATAATTTGCATGAAGTTTAACTGGCTTTTCACTTTAACTCCATCAAGCTTAGGGAATGAATAATAAGACTAAGCAAGACCATTCATCCTAATTTAACAATTTATATATCCAAGACCCTTTGAAAACAATAAACAGGCAACTTGGTTGCTTAAGCTTGCTCCTTCAAAAATATGATGTAATGGACAGGTAGCTTTGTAACAATCAAAATACTGAATAAGGAAAATTAAAATTGGAAATTCTGTACACCCAAAATAGAATGTGATTGTGAATCACAAATAGATAGAATGGTCTAGACTCTGGAGACATTGACACGGTTGAAGCTTATAAGGAATCAATGCAAAAAGCACTAATTATAATAAACTGATAATATTGGCTAGTGAGCTTATAAGGATTAAGCAAGAAAAAACATAAGTTCTGGTGCAATATGTTATGAAGAAGCCAAGAAAACAAATGCAAGAATATTTATATCAACCGCAGAGGCACTAAAGAGCGGGACAAAGGAGCAGGTTAAGACCAGTACAAAGCATAATTCCCCAATGCAAATGGACAGTCTCGATGATGACAAAAAATCTTGTGTACCTGCAGGTTATCATAAGCAACAATCACTACTGAATCATTGAAATAAGCAACTTTCATACAAATTGACTTAGACTCTTTATGTATTTACAGGTGCAAATGTGAAAAAGGCAAAATAGAAGCATTGTTGCAGCTCAACAATAATAACAACAACAAAAGCTTTTTCACATTATTGGTATTAAAAATTAGAGAAGTAACCTCAAGCATATCAACAATATACTCAACAATATCCCCATTCTTCTAAGAGCTTGTATTATTATTAGTTAAACTGCATTAAGAATCAAAATATGGATTGAAGAGAACTAACTAAAGCAGTATAATGATACATAAAACTATAGCAAGGGAACTCCCATAGCATTAAAAGTTACATCTATCAATGATCGAGAATTTGGCTCTATGTCCGCAGCAGTAGCACTATCATAGTTAAGAGTACAATGTAACTTGTAAGGAAAAGAGATTGTTAGTAGAAATCAACCCACCTCGTGAAACACTCATTTTTTGTTAAGCCAACAATGTCTATTTTGAGTTACTAACTACCAAGTGCTTCCTTGACTCTTAAGAACTACCCTAAATAAAAGAGGAGTCTACAACAAAGACATTACTCTATATCGTAAATTATGTTCTCCTTCTCTGTAAATCAAAACTTACATAGGCATTGTTTGCATAGAATAAGGAGTTAATGGCTGTGAAGGTAGTGTCTCATTTGAGACTCCTGCAAAAACAACATCCGGAAAATGAGAAAAGAAGATAAAATTCACATCAAAGAAGAACATAGTCAATAATAGAAGGCTCAACTTCAGCATGTTTTACTGAATCGTGTAACAGCAAAACCCATTACCCCGCTAATGTAGGAAAAAGCAATTATAAAATTGCCTAGTAATACATTAAGAGTAACAATAATAGTAACAATCCCTTAGAAATATGATTTAAATATCTATCAGAGCTTTTACTACAAAGATAACAAAAATAGACCAAGTATTGTTTAAGTTTAAAACTTCATATGCCAAACCAATATGGAAGCAACGGAGGAAAGAATATAATATGAGAGAGTAATATGGGAGAAGTGGCCGCAATTATTGACGGAGAATGCAAGTTGATGAAGTAACCGAATTTTGACGGAGAATGCAATTATTGAGAGAGAGTAATAGGAAGGAAGATGAAGTAACCGAATTTTGCAACCAATCAAGTCATCTACACCATTATTTCCTCTTAACTATTGAGAGGGGAGAGAGAAATGCAAGTGTTTGAGAGGGAGGGAAGATGGAGCAAAGAAAAGCGACTTGTGAGAGGGGAGAGAGATGCGAATGTGGTGGACCAAAGAAGGATTGTAATCGCGTGCGGTAACCTGAAATTTTTCGCGCGAATACCCAGCTGCAGAGTGACTGCAGCGACGGTACTCGCAATAGATTTTAAGTAAGCATAATGATGTCAAAGAGGAGAACAAATATACTATCAGAAATAATCTATAGCACTACTCCCACTATAAACATTAAGTAAATGAATACATATTGAGCAAGCAGAGATGGAAACCTGACCTTTAAAACCTTATATAGAGAATTTAATGAAAGAATCTTTGAAGGGCATTCATGAGTCATGACTTACAAAATCAGTAACATGTCAACAAACTCTTGCTTGGCTGCAGAATGCATTCAAAAAAGAAACCAAAATCATCATCAAATAACCTATTATTTTTCTCTAATAGTCATCTGTCTCATTTTCCTATATCATCTCTCCCTATTTACTTTAATTGCTTCTTGAAAGATATTTCCTTCATCAGTTCGAGTCCATCAAGGACGACCTCAGCCTTCATAAAAAGGAAAAAACAATAAGTTAACATCATTTTTTGAGCAAAACCAGGATTAATGACTATCAATAGATATCGACATATTATAGTCAACATGGTCAAATAACTAAGAAGCTAATTATTAGAGTTGCTAGCTCCATACCTGGTGGAGAGTATGTTCAATGCTGCAGCCCTAGCTCACCTCAAGCCCCTATGTGAAGCATCCAAAATCCTCTACAAAAGCATTTCTTTTTCTTTAACTTGTTATCCATTTGTACTTGGAAGATTAATAATGGATCACACATTAGTAAAACTAATATTAAATTGGCTAAAGTGCTCCCGGGGTCCCTTATCTTTATTTAAAGTAACGATTTGGTCCTTTATCTTTTTTTGTCCCAAATCAGTCCTTTATGTTTTAAATTTTTGACACATAAACCCTTTTCTGTCCCAAATCAGTCCTTTATGTGTCAAATTTTTAACACATAAATCGGCATTGTTAACGAAAAAGGATTTATGTGTCAAAAATTTCAAAGATAAAGGACTTATTTGGGACAAAAAATACATAAAGGACTAATTCGTTACTTTAAATAAAGATAAGGGACCCCGGAGCACTTTAGCCTATTAAATTGAAGTCAATCTGGTGGTACCTGATCTCCTGTGTAGGAATGTGTGGCTATCATGGTTCCCTTCACAATTCCTAAAAATATAGACCAAATGGTAGTAAGTGACTTTGAGCCTGGAATGTTGTGCTTGCTCTTAAAGAAGATAACTTCTTGCTCTTAATCTAGAAAATTTAATGGTAAATGAATACATAAAAGGAGAATTCTATGCATTGGAGTGCTCAATAAAAATCAAAATTTGATGTTCAATTATTGAAACCCAAACACACAAATACCTACTAACTATTAACATTATGGCAAATAAGCTAACTAAAATAGAAATATTGGTAAACATATGTATCATAAAGGAATAACAACCACATGTGTGCTGATCTTAGTTCAATACATGAATGCTCCATAAACATGGTCCAATTTCATTGTTTTCCCATCCCTATCATTTTCATGAGGCCAAAACTTAAATGCCTCTAGAATAACCATCTTGTTAGAAAAAGAGTCACTCATCTAAAAACAACAGTAAGTCACTGCAATTGAAAAATATATTGCTTCAAAAATAGGTTGTACATTAATGACGAAAGGATATCCACCAATAAATTTCAAAGACACTCATCCATTATATCATTGTGCAACACATTTTAAGGAAGAAAATGATAAGGTAAACAATTCCCTCTCCATTCCCCATCTTTTTATTATTTTCTATACAAAGTATCTATACAAAATTTGAATGACAGCAAGCTGATTCCTTCCCATATCCCTTGGTTCCAATAGAAACCATTGCCCTTAAGATATCCCTTTATTCAAGTAAACAACATCAAGGTGAAGGCATAAAGAAGAGCAAAATAAATGATACCAAAAGTTTGAAGCATAAAGAAGAAAATCAGTAAATAAAAGCAACTTGTAACAATGGTAAAAGTTGAAATACCAATAGTGGGAGAAAACTCAGCTATTATAAGGTAGTAAGAGAGAACAGTGAAACTAAAATTGAAATCTCAATTTCAGTTACCATAAAAGGAGCACACACCAAAAGAGACAATACAGTTATGATTTGTGGAAGGACATTTGAATTCAGCTCATATTCATTTGTTGAACATATGTGTCCAAGATAAACTATACCTTACTACCAGTGACGAATGAAAACATTTTTTTACAGTGGGGCTGAGATACACAATGATGTATGATGGAGTAAACTGTTTAGTAATAAGTGAAAATGAGAAGAAAAATTGAAAAAGGGCAAAAAATAACATGTAAAATGAGAAGAAAAAAAATTGGAACCTGCAAAATTTGTGATAAATCACAATCTGTCAAATAAAGAATAGACATCAGAAAGTGTAAAATCACAACCTACTAATATCCTGGCCGTTCATTCCCTCGATCGCGTCTGTGGATTTCTCGTTAGCGAAAGTTAGGAATTGGAATCCTTTTGATTTTCCGCCACTAATATGGAGAGGATGTGTTTGAACACCGTCTACCGCAATGATTAGCACGAAAACCTTTTCCAGCCACAACTCACTCACTGCCATGACCACCACAAACCACCACCGTATTATCTCTCTTCACCACCAAATCCTATCTTCTCACTCTCTTCATCGTTTCATATGTCTCCTAGTCTCACGTTCTCTCGTCGCATTTCTCAAACCCCTAATAATTGAAGGCCCTTTTTTACATCATAAAAAATTGCACGCTGTGAGCTAAGTCACTTTAGTTTAACTGATAAAAAAAAGTAACTTTAGTTTAATGAATGCATATACAGACCATACCCAAATTCACCAACAGGCTTCCTATCATAAATCAAACTATATGCCACTACAACTGCTAATAATTATTTGCTCGCTTTAATTACCGACTATAAATCATGTAAAACAATTTCTAGTATCTTATAGCATAATAGTGAGTTTTACCAATACAATAGTATCAGAGATTTGAAATCCTTATCTATATTATATGAGATATCTAGAACAATCATGCAAGTACACAATAGACAGCAAATGAAGAAATGGTAATATTTCAAGAATATGCTCTCAATGAAAAATGAATAACGTTCATAAATTCATTTATTAAAAGGGCATACCTGTTGTTTGAATAAAAGGGCATACTTGTTGTTGCCTTGTAGGGTAGGCTATGCAGTGTCCCTTAATTGCTTATCTGCAGTAAAATAATAGCATTAGGTTGTTATCATATTCGAGCATTGAGTAAGGAATAAAATCAAACAATTGGTGGGCAGAGGTATAACACTATCAGAGGTGAGCAGAATAATATCTTACATTTTTGTAATTCAGTAGCACTCTTGAACGAAACTTGTAATCATCCTGCAACAGAAGTGAGCAAGTTCTTTAGGTAGAGGGAAAGAAGAGGAAGAAGAAACCACTCACCGATATTGAAATTGATAATGGGGTTTTAAAGAAGACTCAGATCGCCTCATTGCTGTTGTGTGTCGCAGTTTGAAATCGTCGTCGCAACCACCATCGCCGTTGTGTGTCGGAGTTTCAAATCACCAACGTAACCACCGTCGACCACCGTATCATTGTGTGTTTAACCCTCGACAGTGAGGCTTGTGCAATTGCCGGCGGCGAGAGAGTCATATTCCTTGGCGGCGGTGGCTCCGTGCGAGCGTCTTCTTCCTTGCTTCTTTGAATCCTCGATCGGCTTTGATTTCTTCTAATCTTCTTCCCCCATCTCTGTTGTATCGGGTTTTCTTCCTCTCTTGATGAATATTAAAAAGAAAAAACGAAGAAGAGGGGAAAAGATGGATTTTGGGAAGAAGAAAAATAGAAAGGGAAGAAGGAAGAAGACTATGTGGAAAGGAGATTGGGGAGGAAGAAGCGCATAGAGAGAGATGTGAGTTATGAGAGAGAGACAAAAAGGGGGAGAAGAAAAAGAGAGGAAGAAGAAGCCCAGAGATAGAAGAGAGAGATAGGTGGACCAAAGAAGGATTGAAATCCGGTGCGGTAACGTGAAATGTTTCCCGCGAATACCCAGCTGCAGAGTGACTGCAGCGACGGTATTCGCAATATTGATAGAGATTCGATGGAAATATATATTTTCAACCGTCAGGAAAGTTTAATTAAAAAAACAAAAAACAGGCGGGAAAGAAAACATAGTGGAAGCTAACTATATTTTACAACTGAATAATAATTAGCATGAACTTCGAATATAATATCGTCAGCCTTTATAGCTCAGTGGTAGAGCGTCAGTCTTGTAAACTGAAGGTCCGTAGTTCGATCCTGCGTGGAGGCAATTTAAATTATGTTTTAATTTTATCTTTATGGAAGCACCACCTATATACTACTGAACCTTTTTGTTCAGAACGTAAATCCGCGAGAAGAGTCAAGCAAAGTTGAATGCTTTTTCGTGAGCTTATATCATAATGCATTCGACTCGATAAATCAATTAGTCGTTAACAGATTTAGCGAATTTATCTTTTTTTACTTTTTCTTAGCTCCTTCTATTAGTTTGTACTTTGTAGTGAGTGACAAAAAAAAAGATATTTCCAAGGTTCAAGTTGATGGAGAATTTATTTGTGATGTACGATAAAACTTTCAGTTTCGAGTTCAAAAAGATAATGATAACCACTGGTATCTAGTCCATTTCATAAAATTATTGATTGTTATAGATTTCAGATGAGGTATATAATAACACCAACAATTCGGACCAGCCATTGTAGCACAACCAACCATCAGGCCTAGAAGGATTGTTAATGCCACACATAAACAGAACTCCAAAATTGAACTTCCAGCCAAAATCTGATTTCTTTTATTGGACTCTGCATGCACACTTAATTATTTGTATAAATAGGTCTTCTGTTTTATAATAGATTGGATTAATGTTTCTGATTAAACCTTGTAAGAATTAGTTCTATTTGACTTATAGTCTATAACTTTCTCTCAGTGTGTCATTTTCAAGTATCTATCCTGTAAATTGTAATATTTAAAAATATGTTTATGTTATTTTGTTTCTTGCTGTTTGGTAAAAACATTGTTAGATGAGTACTTACTTAAGATGCTCATGTTTTTGACGGTTGGTTTCATTGTGCAGCCATCTTTTCTGTATCTGTCTTAAGATGTGTTCAGTACCTAGCAACGCTGCGGTGACTGTTGTTGGTAGGTCTCTTTTAATCCGAGCGGAGTGTTGAATGAATCCCGGAGGGGGCACCTGCGATGTCACTCCGACGCCCAAGTCAGTATAGAGAATAAGAGAGTAGTAATATCTATGAATGAGAATGTACCTAATTATGGCAATGTGAACAAGTATTTATAGGGAATCGTGCCCGTTGTGAGCCATCGGATCGATAGAGTGGATCTGAGCCGTCCAAGTATGAGAGTCATGAGTGGGCTTGTATGTTGTGGATATGGATCAACATGATTGGGCCTATCCATGTCTAATTGCTGAATGAGCCTCTTGGTCCAGTCCAGAATAGTTCCCCCCCCCCCCAAGCCGAGATTATTCCGGAGGATAGTCTTGGCTTGAAGAGTTCTTCCTGATGTCATTCTCGCCGGCTTGTCTACCTCAGCAAGTCGCTTTCAATCTTCGGTCGCGTCTGATAGATATGTTGTTGCCTTCTTCTTAGGGGTCACTTTCCTGGCTACTATAAATATGCGGACTTTTGTCAATTGAGCCTTTTGTAAATTTTCATTGACTCATGACCTAAGAAAACTTGCGGAAAAATTTTCTCTGGTGATAAGTGCGTTACGTACGGTACCTCTACCTTCAGCTTTGTGGCTTCAGCCATTTGAGAGGTGAGGCGAGGCGCGCCCTTCCCCAGTTCGACGCAGGAGAGCAAAGGGAGGCGAGGCGCACCCTTCTCCTGCTCGACGCAGGAGAGGTGAGGCGAAGCGAGGCGCACCATTCTCCATCTCGATGCAGGAGAGGCAAGGCGTACCTCAGCTTGACGCAAAAGATCTTGACTTCGCAGAGCCTTAGATCTTCACTTCGCTGGTATCAATTTTACCTACAGATCTTTAAGCGAATGTATTTGAATAATTTGCTTCTTTGTTTGGATCTTGTGAGTAGAGTTGTTTTTATGTGCGCTTGTCGCGCTTTCTTCGTAGCCCTCATGGGCGACCTCAAGAGAGGGGGGATGGTCGACAAGTTATCTTTCTCTCTCATAATGCTTGTTCTGACTTCCTGCCCCCTATCCTGCAGGTGGTGTCCGATGACTAGGACGAAGAAAACTACTCGAGATCATGGATCATATCGAGGACCCCTTGCTGCTTTGAGGGAGGCTACATATTCGATAGGTGGTCCATCGGAAAGACCTAGTGAGTCGGAGTCCGTGGAGTCTGAGGCGCCTCATATGGCTGTCTCTTCCTCGCCTGGGGACTCTAATCCCCCATCTGATCTTGAGGTTATGGAGATAGATGGGATTGACTATGATTGGGTAGCACGATCTGTTCGGTGCATCAGGAGCATCTATGCCCCTGGATGCAACATTCCCGGCTTGCAGAAGTTGATTGGAAATTATTGGATGATGGAGGGAGTTGATGCGTACGACGGGGTTTTTCGTGCTCCCGGTGGCCTGAAGTTTATGATGTATCACTGTCTTGTCTTTAAGGTGGGGATTTCCCCCCTTCTTTTCGCTTTTTCAGATAGAAGTGTTGAAGTTTCTCTCGATTGCCCCGTCCCAGTTGCATTCTAACTCTTGGGCTTTTGTGAGGTCCTTTGAGAGTGTCAAGAGAGCTATGAAGCGAAAGTCTAAGGTTAGAATATTTTTCAAAGTCTTCGAGGTGCAGCGCCAGCGAGAACTCTTGCCCGATGGTCCTCGCTACAAGTTCGTGTCTATTCGTTCATGTATGACTTATCCTTTCTTTAAACTGTACTCGGAGTCTGATAAGGATTGGAAGGGTAAATACTTTTATCTTGTTCCTTCGAGTCAGCGTGATGTGGATAGTTTGGGAGAGTTTGATGGTGAGGGGACCTTGATTAGGGGGAAGTTTCATCTTGGTTGGTCTAATGTGGATGCGGCACGAGTTTCTGCCTCCTATGCCGTTCCTTCCAGCCTACTGTCTGATGCAGAGCATAGAACTTTGGATATGCTTGAATTCATAGTTGTTGGGCGCTTTCCCTCTGAGCCCAAACGTTTTCGGTGTAGTGTTGGTTAAAGCTGAGACCATGGAGGATGTTAAGAAGATGTTAGGTATCTTGCTTGTTTGTTTATGTCTTTTCTCTCCAATACTTTGTTTTGTTTTAAGGCATTTTGGGGCATTTTCTTTTCTCTTTTTGTAAACAACATGGTTGCTCCACTTTCCTTTGATGACTTGGTGTCGATGGCTGGAAGGGAGACCGCTCCTGGTGCAGAGTTCAGGGCTTCTAGCCCCATCCCTGCTTCTGCAGCTGTTGCGTTAAAAACACACTTAGAGCAAGTGTACTCTTTCGCAGAAGTAGTATAAAAGATTATTGTCTCCACAGGGATTAATTAACAAGTACCAAACTAATCAAAATTGTCTATTGTTTAGACGAACTAATAATTGAGTTGTAATGAAAACAAATAAAAAGAAATAAATAACAATAATTAAAATACTAGATTTAATAAATGGAGAGAGGTCTAGGGCCACGATTTCACTTGCAAGCTTCGATTCCCCTATGTCTAATTCCTACTTGAATTCCTTTATTTTATTTAATTACCAATCCCTTTACTAAAACTATTAATCCGTTTGGTCATTCGCGATTAATATTATTTTTCCTAAATTAACCATTCTTTGGTCATGCAAGAATTTAAATTCAAGAAAATCATAAAGGGCAAAAAGGTTGAATGATTGGAAGACTGAATTAAGGTTTGGTCATGCAATAATTATAGCCCCAATTATCCTATAGGTCCACCAACTAGTTGCAGTACGGTCGCTGATCAACTATATGATTATGAACATGCATAGGGTAGCTAATCCTACTTATGTGATAAAAACAATAGGACAATATTAATTGAAATAAAACTGGAATTCAAATAGTAAACTATAACATAAAGGTCTCTAAACTGGCAAGATCCACCTAAGACCCTAGAAGAGGATTTAGCTATCCAAAGTCATAAAGAACAATAAAATAGAAATTAGAGTCATTAATTACAGAGATAAAAATAACCCAGAAATTAGAGAAATTATTATTCTGAGTCTCGAGTCTCATTTTTATGCTCCAAAGCTCTCTCATGGTGCCAAGAACAGTACCCAAAAACTCTTTTTCTCCTCCCTTGTGTGTTGCCGTCACTACCGCTTCTAATCTTTGTGAATGTGTGTGGCTCTGTGTTCTGTGTATGTTCTCCCCCGTGTATTTACCGCCTCCTTTAATTTATAATTGTCACGTGAACCTAGTAGGTTACGTGATCTCCAATTAAGTCATGCGTGCCTTCTATCCGTTGTCTTGCTTCAATTGCTTGCCTTTTATTTAATTTGGATTGCACCTCTTCTAATTGATACATAGACCTCCATCATGTCCAACACTTGGGTTTGTTGTCTCTTTTGATTGACAATCCTGTTCACTGCTAGCCCGTAATATATATAATTGATGATTTGAGTGGCATTAAATTGAATATTTATTCTTTTCATATTATCTTTTTTTCTGCAAAATAAAGAGCAAATTAAGTCAGTACTTTACATAATTGATATATAATTGGCTTAAAAGTGGCCTAAAAGTATCTCTAAAAATGCACTAAATTAGAGTTTATCAGCAGCTACATCTGCTCGCCCTCCATCAGGGGGTCGCCTCAACTTGGATGCGCCCTCTAGGGCTCTTAAAGATTTTCCTCATGTTGCATCGGTTTCAACAAAAGGACGGGGCAAAGAAATCCAGGAGTCATTTGATGCTCCTCCAAAGTCTTCTAGAAAGCACAAGCGTCGCAAGGATCATGGCCTTGGTAGTGATGTTGGTGATGTGGTCAGAGATTTCTCTTCCGCTAATTGTGAGGAATTTTTGAAGGACCCCTTCTCCCTTGCCACGCATATGGCTCAAGCTTGGGTCGGATTTATATACCTCGTGGCAGGCCGAAGCCGGGGGTAGTGAGCTGCATGGGTAATCCTCGTGGATCTACCGTTTTAATATCAAGCATTTTGTGACTTGCTTTGACCGTTGTGATCTTTTTTTATGCAGGGTTGCGAGAGGAGCGAGATAGTCAATGTGCCAAGGGACGGAAACTGCAGAAGGATCATGGTGAGGCTAATGAGATCATTTCACGTCTTCGGAAGGATCGGGCTGACGCCTTTTCGAGAGGGATAAGGCCCTCACTGCGAGGGATGAGCATATGAGGAGAGTTCAAGAACTGCAAGGTTAGCTTGAGGAGGTGAGGCTGGATCTGGAGGAAGTAACGAAGAGAAAAGATGATACAGAGGAGCAGGTGAAAGCTGTGGCTTCTCAGACTTTGGACTTTACTTACGACGCTTATCACAAAGCTTTAGCTCATGTTCGCTGCATGTATCCTGACGCTGTGCTGGAGCCGAATGTCTTCCAATTCAAGCACAAGTTCTTGATGGGAACATTGTGAGCTATCATCCCCATAGGATTGACTTCGATGTCATTGCCCCCTTCCTTGAATGTCTTGTTGTTTTTACTATGATTTGCCTCTGTATTTTTCTATTCCCGTACTTTGTTGAATTTTGGTGGAACACCGACTTGTTTCAGATCCATCTTTTGTTGTTAGCATGTAATTTGATGATCCAGATATTCCTGTAGTAACTTATCGCTTTTTCCGCGTTCCTTTCGTCGTTGATGTTTTACTTTACATAATCCATCTTGTTTGATTGGGCTAGCCATTAGGCCTCGAATAGCGTGATTCGAAGGGGTACCGGGCTCTAGGTATGCCTCATGTATCTTTCGAGAGTGTTAAGGTACACCCTGGGGACAGTTTACCAAGTCCCGGCCTGATTATAACTCATCATTCAGGGGTTGCGACACGTTTATAGTCGCTTCGACGTGGCGAGCCAACTGGTCCGTGCCCCAGTTTATAGGGAAGCGCAAACGATCGTAGCATAGATCTCATGGCGCCCCTTTCTACCGCCAGGCATAGTCGTGATGCTTCATGCTACTACCTCGGGCTTGATTCGCTTTGCTGAGCACAACGATGAGGATTCATGGAGTTGTAATTACAAAATCAACTCGGGTTATGGTGGTCAGCATTATGTTTCCTGAGTGATGTCTTGCGCGTTGTTTTAAAACTGTTTGTCTTTGTCTGCACATTCCTAGATGAGAGTGGACATTCTAGACCCTGAGTGGTGCTCTCGTGAGGCGCCTCTTTAGTGTCGTACCTCAGATGGTGCGTGAGGCTTCTCTGCTGCGCATCTTGTGCCTCTACACAGCAGAATGCAGGCCTTGCCTCATATGGGCAAAATGCGTTGCATTACGTCATCTGTTAGTGTGTCGCATCCTGCATCACCTGCATCTGCATCGCATCCTGCATTGCCTGCATCTACGTCGCGTTCTGCACTGCCTGCATCTGCATCGCGTCCTGCCTCTTCAACTTTGTGTCGCGTTCGGCCTCTACAGCTCTGTGCGCGTCCTGCCTCTGGCCTCAGCGTCGCGTACTGCCTCTGCATCTCTACGTCGCGTTGCATGCCTCCTGGCCTCTGCGTCGTGTCGCATGCCTCTGCAACTCTGCATCGCGTCCTGCCGCTGCAGCTCTGCATCGCGTCCTGCACCCCTGCAACCCTGCGTCGCGTCCTGCCTCTGCAACTCTGCGTCTTGTCCAGCATCTGACCTTTGCGTCGCGTCCTGCCTCTACAGCACTGCGTCGCGTCGCATGCTTCTGCAGTTCTGCGTCGCGTCGCATGCCTCCTGGCTTCTGCGTTGCGTCGCATGCCTCTGCAACTCTGTGTCGCGTCCTGCCTCTGCAGCTCTACGTCGCGTCCTGCCTCTGGCCTCTACGCCGCGTCCTGCCTCTACAACTCTGCGTCGCTTCGCATGCCTCTACAGCTCTACCTCGCGTCCTGCCTCTGGTCCCTGCGTCGCGTCGCGTGCCTCCTGGCCTCTGCGTCGCGTCGCATGCCTCTAGCCTCCGCGTCTTACGCTTTGCTATGCATCTCGTGACTCTGTACGGCGCTCTTAACGGAAGTGTTGAGCTAGATCCTTTTGAATCTTGTCTTGGTGAATACTTTGTATGCGTGGAATTCATCTCGCCCTGATAAATGAATTGCGAGGAGCACAACTCGAGTTGCTCCAAAGTCTCGAGTCAGCTGCGGATTGTTCGTTGTGGTCTATCACTCAAGACATTGCCTCTTTTCTCTTAGTTGTTTACTTACTCATCATTCAGAAAGTCCTTGTTGCCTTAGACTTCTTCAGAGTGGGGGTCGTGCCGGCTCTTGCGACTGAGTTGGATAGGCTTTGAGTCGACCCTGACCTTCTTTGCCAGGGTTGGCTTCTATGCTTCGTTCTATTGAAGTAAATGTCATGGAACTTCTATGTTCAGACTTCCACAGTGTATTTCGTTCGAGTTTGTTTAAGCTGTTTTACTTCTAGAAACCTTTGTTCGTTGTTACTTGGGTCTTTTGCTCCCGTGGTTTAAAGATTTATCATAGGCATTTTATGACCTTGATAGACTATGCTGCTTCTTCCAAGCCTGACAGATTCGTCGTTGCTTGGTCGCATCTTGCGGATATGCTCATAGGAAGGATTGTAAACGGAGAATGCGCTCGCCATTGGCCATTTTTGCCTAAGTAAGGGATGGGGAATGTAATTTCGAATCGTATCTTGTTAAGATTAACATGAAAAATGCGTACATGCCATTTTCATTACTCTTTAACAAAGACTACAAAGCATTACATGGAATGGCCGAATGGTACACTTGATTCTTACACAACTAAAAGATCTTCTACGGTCCTACCAGCATCTCTAATCTCGGATGCGCTCTTCTTCAACGAACTGGGGGACTCAAGCTAGATGGTGAGTGTTCCAAGCGGCATGGTCTCCATGCTTGCCATAGTCTGGATAAATTCTGGTTGTAACTTATATTTTTCTATTTTTTTTATTTTTGGGTTTAAGATGGATGGAATATGGGAAACAAATGATATAAATTTCGTGGGTAATGTGATGGATAATTTTGAAACAAAATTTAAGCTAAACAAAAGAAATAAACTCTTGTTTAATTCGTGAAGAAGATGGGTGAGAAAGTTAGGGCGCCACCTTGGTCTAATCCAAGACAAGGATAAGCCTATGAATGTGAGGATCGCCACAAGAAAATGAATTCTTGATAAGATCAATGAACTGGTCCAATCTAGGACCCAAGAGTATAAACTCAAAATATTTGCTAAAATCTTTGTTGCTATTCATTGGCACTTACACTCCCTATTTATAATAAGGGAGGTTCTTACTGTTACAAAGGAAAAGAAAATAAAGGGTATTCAAAATTACAAGAGTACTAGACAAAACAATTTCAAGAAAATATCCTAGTTGATATGGCATTGAATGTGTCATTAATGATTTGGATCTTGTATTTCCTCTTTGCTCTAATTGTCTTTGATGTGACATAAATGACTTGGATCTTGTAATTCCTTTTTCCTCTAATTGCCTTTCTTGATTAGCAAGTTTGCGTTCCTTGATTAACAAGTTTGCTTGATTAGCAAGTTTGTTGACTCCATCAACGCACAAAAATATGCGCCACACACACCACTTGAATTGGATTAAACACACTAAAAAAATAACTTTAAATGAAATAACTTAGTGCCTTGATCCCAAATATATCAATTGGTCACATGCACTTTTATCACAACTTAAAATAAAATTAGGGTAATTAAAATTGGACAGCAAGCCCATGGTAGGTTCTCATCATTCTCTCCTTCTTCGAGAGAATTCGACCTCGAATTCCTTACTTCAGTTCCTCCAGGGTCAAAAGTAAGTCTAACGAACCCATCATATGTAAATTTCACAATAGGGAAATTTCCAAGTCCACTCGTAGAATTTGAGTGACTTACTTCCTCTTCCGTTTCTTGGACATAATTAGTTTTCCCAAACTCACAATGTTTTTCCACATCTGAAAAATAGTCTCCTTCATTCACTTTGTTCTCTTCATGACATAAAGAAGAAATGTTAGGCAATTGAATAATATTAAAAGAATCCCAACACTTGACCACACAAACCAACTTAGAAGAAGGTACTAGTATAGTTGTATGCCTTGACTTCCCAATGTTATTCTCTTTCAATTCAATGGAAGCATTGCATTGTTCCTTTGGAAGCACTTTTGCATTTGTCTTCTTGCAAGCTTCTTCTTTTGAAATGTCATCCACAACCTTCTTGATAATAAAATCATCAAAACTCGCAAAAAGGTTAGGATTATGACAATATTCAATAATAACATTTTTATTCTGTATTTCTTTTTCTCTAATTTCCTCTTTTTTCCACACTCTATTTCTTTTTCTATGTCGTTTTCTTTTTCTTTTTTTTCTCTTTTTTTCACACTTTTCTCTCAATTCTATTTGATCATCTCTCGCCTCACTTGAACTCAGAGGAACAAGTATGATCCTTTTACCATGATGCACAAAAGAATATTTGTTGGTATGCCCTTCATGACTAGCCTTCTTATCAAATTGCCAAGGCCTCCCTAACTATACATGACTAGCCTCCATAGGCACCACATCACACATCACTACATCCTCATACCTACCAATTGAAAAACACACCTCAACTTGTTCATTCACAATAATTTCAACACTATCATTAAGCCACTGAAGTTTGTAAGGCTTAGGGTGAGGTGTATTTACCAAATGAAGTTTAGAAACTAAACGTGTGCTAGCAACATTAGTAAAACTTCCTCCATCAATAATTAGAGAACATACCTTTTCTTGCACTACGCATCTTGTTTGAAAGATATTCTCTCTTTGAGTTGTATCCTCCTCCTTCACGAAATTTCCTAACAACCTCCTCACCATGAGAAGTTCGCCACTAGGAATATCTTCTCCACTCATTTTTTTTCCTAAGAAGTCATGCAATAAAAATGGTAAACAAAACCTGGAATTGCTTAAACAAAGGTCCAATTCGAACCTTGCTCTGATTACCAAATGATGGCCTCCTTGTTGTGGAAATTGAACATTTATTTGACTTTTAGTATAGATTCTGGTTGTAACTTATATTTTTGTAATTTTGAGTTTAACATGGATGGAATATGGGAAAGAAATGATATAAATTTCGTGGGTAATGTGATGGATAATTTTGGAACAAAATTTAAGCTAAACAAAAGAAATAAACTCTTGTTTAATTCGTGAAGAAGATGGGTGTGAAAGTTAGGGGCGCCACCTTGGTCTAATCTAAGACAAGGATAAGCCTATGAATGTGAGGATCGCCACAAGAAAATGAATTCTTGATAAGATCAATAAACTGGTCCAATCTAGGACCCAAGAGTATAAACTCAAAATATTTGCTAAAATTTTTGTTGCTATTCATTGGCACTTACACTCCCTATTTATAATAAGGGAGGTTCTTGCTGTTACAAAGGAAAATAAAATAAAGGGTATTCAAAATTACAAGAGTACTAGACAAAACAATTTCAAGAAAAATATCCTAGTTGATATGGCATTGAATGTGTCATTAATGATTTGGATCTTGTATTTCCTTTTTGCTCTAATTGTCTTTTATGTGACATAAATGACTTGGATCTTGTAATTCCTTTTTCCTCTAATTGCCTTTCTTGATTAGCAAGTTTGTGTTCCTTGATCAACAAGTTTGCTTGATTAGCAAGTTTGTTGACTCCATCAACTCACAAAAATATGCGCCACACTCACCACTTGAATTGGATTAAACACACTAAAAAAATAACTTTAAATGAAATAACTTAGTGTCTTGATCCCAAATTTATCAATTGGTCACATGCACTTTTATCACAACTTAAAATAAAATTAGGGTAATTAAAATTGGACAGCAAGCCCATGGTAGGTTCTTATCATTCTCTCCTTCTTCGAGAGAATTCGACCTCGAATTCCTTACTCCAGTTCCTCCTGCAGGGTCAAAAGTAAGTCTAACGAACCCATCATATGTAACTTTCACAATAGGAAAATTTCTAAGTCCACTCGTAGAATTTGAGTGACTTACTTCCTTTTCCGTTTCTTGGACATAATTAGTTTTCCCAAACTCACAATTTTTTTCCACACCTAAAAAATAGTCTCCTTTATTCACTTTGTTCTCTTCATGACATAAAGAAGAAATGTTAGGCAATTGAATAATATTAAAAGAATCCCAACACTTGACCACACAAACCAACTTAGAAGAAGGTACTAGTATTGTTGTATGCCATGACTTCCCAATGTTATTCTCTTTCAATTCAATGGAAGCATTGCATTGTTCCTTTGGAAGCACTTTTGCATTTGTCTTCTTGCAAGCTTCTTCTTTTGAAATGTCATCCACAACCTTCGTGATAATAAAATCATCAAAACTGGCAAAAAGGTTAGGATTATGACAATATTCAATAATAACATTTTTATCCTGTATTTCTTTTTCCCTCATTTCCTCTTTTTTCCACACTCTATTTCTTTTTCTATTTCGTTTTCCTTTTCTTTTTTTTTTCACACTTTTCTCTCAATTCTATTTGATCATCTCTCGCCTCACTTGGACTCAGAGGAACAAGTATGATCCTTTTACCATGATGCACAAAAGAATATTTGTTGGTATGCCCTTCATGACTAGCCTTCTTATCAAATTGCTAAGGCCTCCCTAACAATACATGACTAGCCTCAATAGGCATCACATCACACATCACTACATCCTCATACCTACCAATTGAAAAACACACCTCAACTTGTTCATTCACAATCATTTCAACACTATCATTAAGCCACTGAAGTTTTTAAGGCTTAGGGTGAGGTGTATTTACCAAATGAAGTTTAGAAACTAAACGTGTGCTAGCAACATTAGTAAAACTTCCTCCATCAATAATTAGAGAACATACCTTTTCTTGCACTACGCATCTTGTTTGAAAGATATTCTCTGTTTGAGTTGTATCCTCTTGCTTCATGAAATTTCCTAAGAACCTCCTCACCATGAGAAGTTCGCCACTAGGAATATCTTCTCCACTCATTTTTTTCCTAAGAAGTCATGCAACAAAAATGGTAAACAAAACCCAGAATTGCTTAAACAAAGGTCCAATTCGACCCTTGCTCTGATTACCAAATGATGGCCTCCTTGTTGTGGAAATTGAACATTTATTTGACTTTTAGTATAGATTCTGGTTGTAACTTATATTTTTGTATTTTTGGGTTTAAGATGGATGGAATATGGGAAAGAAATGATATAAATTCCGTGGGTTATGTGATGGATAATTTTGGAACAAAATTTAAGCTAAACAAAAGAAATAAACTCTTGTTTAATTCGTGAAGAAGCTGGGTGTGAAGGTTAGGGGCGCCACCTTGGTCTAATCCAAGACAAGGATAAGCCTATGAATGTGAGGATTGCCACAAGAAAATGAATTCTTGATAAGATCAATAAACTAGTCCAATCTAGGACCCAAGAGTATAAACTCAAAATATTTGCTAAAATCTTTGTTGCTATTCATTGGCACTTACACTCCCTATTTATAATAAGGGAGGTTCTTGCTGTTACAAAGGAAAAGAAAATAAAGGGTATTGAAAATTACAAGAGTACTAGACAAAACAATTTCAAGAAAAATATCCTAGTTGATATGGCATTGAATGTGTCATTATTGATTTGGATCATGTATTTCCTTTTTGCTCTAATTGTCTTTGATGTGACATA
This sequence comes from Astragalus membranaceus, assembly GCA_039519185.1. NCBI lineage: Eukaryota > Viridiplantae > Streptophyta > Magnoliopsida > Fabales > Fabaceae > Astragalus > Astragalus membranaceus. The sequence continues at coordinate 47,121,313 of CM076854.1, read as the reverse complement.
AATGACTTGGATCTTGTAATTCTTTTTTCTTCTAATTGCCTTTCTTGATTAGCAAGTTTGCCTTCCTTGATCAGCAAGTTTGCTTGATTAGCAAGTTTGTTGACTCCATCAACTCACAAAAATATGTGCCACACACACCACTTGAAGTGGATTAAACACACTAAAAAAATAACTTTAAATGAAATAACTTAGTGCCTTGATCCCAAATATATCAATTGGTCACATGCACTTTTATCACAACTTAAAATAAAATTAGGGTAATTAAAATTGAACAGCAAGCCCATGGTAGGTTCTCATCAATAGGCAAGCCTACGCTGCTCCTTGGGCTGATCACGAGCTTCTCCATTATTTCCTTGGGGAGGTTCGCTGTTGCACTCCCAACGTCTCCGAGATCCTTGGTTGATAGTGTGAGGTTAGGCTCATCATTTGCTTTAGGCAACTTGGTGCGCTTCTTCAGCTTTCTGGCTAGGGTGTCATTGCTCCCGTCTTCTTCACTGTCTGGGCCATACCAAGTGCCTAGGTCAGCCAAGTTCACCCTGCTTTCTTTGCCTATCTTCTTGCGTGGTTCTTTAACTCCCTCAGCCTCTTGGAGATTCTTCATGCTCAGGTAGTAGCACTTGAGGGCTGCTCCTAAATCAGCTTGCAGAGTTACAATTCTGTTGTCCAAGGAGTAAAACTTCATCTTCAGATGAACAGTTGAGGTTACCGCTCCCAGTCTGCCTAGTGTCGGCCTCCCAATTATGCACTGGTAAATTGATTTGCATGGGAGGACTAGGAAGGGGGTCTTAACCATTCGACACAATGGTTGTTCACCATCTGGGTCTCCATAAGTGACCATTAGTTTGACATGACCAAGTGGCTTGGCTGTTGACCCATCGAAACCAGTCAGTGGAGTTCCACTGTAAGGAGTGATGTCGTCCGCGGAGATGTGCAACACTTTCAGCAAATCCTCAAAGATAATGTCCGCAGAGCTACCCTGATCGACCAGGATCCTTCGCACCTCGACATTGGCCATGACAGCGGAGATCAGCAGTGGGACATATTTGTTGGGCTTTCCATCCATCAGATCTTGATCCTCAAAGGTTATGGGTGGCCTGGAGGGTCCCTCTATGGGCTTTGAAGTTGAGGCAACATTCATAACTTCCTTCCATCTTCTCTTCATTGATTTGTTTGTCATACCGCCCTCCAAAAAGTCTCCTCCGAGGATGACCATAGCCACTGCTCTTCCCTTGGACTTCGGGGAGTCCGACTTTTCAGAAGTATCACTGTCATCTTCCTCCTCGGCCTTGGGAACCTCGCTTGCCACTAATTTTCCCTTGCGATCTGGATCTTTTTCGGAGGGACCATGACCGCTTTTGGGTGCCACCAGTCTCTCCCTTCTCCTTGACTTTGACATATTGTTGAAGTTTTCCCTTCTGGATCAACTCTTCAATGTCATCTCTCAAAGCTCGGCAGCCGTTGGTATCATGTCCGTTGCTCTGGTGGTAGTGACAATACTTCCTCGAGGGGTTCTGCCCCTCCTTCATTACCAAAGGTTCTGGCCTCTTGACGTTTCTAAACTCTGTGCTTACACACTCAGCCAGGATCTTTACCTGAGAAGTGTTCAGCAGGGTGTGCTCGGAAAAGCGTCGCGGTCGACTTTCACGTTGCCCTCCTCCATCATCCCTCTTGGGTTTGGAAATGCTAGGTTCTTCATTTTTATTTCCCTCCTTTGCGGCTGCTTTGTAAGCCATGTCATCTTCTTCATAGTCCATATACTTTTGTGATCTTCTGAGGAACTCGCCCAAGTTTTGGGGCTTGTTCACCCCAACATCAATCTGAAATAAGCTTCCTTTCCTAAGACCGTCCTTCATCCAGAAGAGTCTTTGTTTGTCTTCAAGGTTCCGGACACTTGCAGCTTCCTTGTTGAAATGTTCCACATACTCTTTGAGTGTTTCATCTTCACGTTGTCTGACCGCCCTGAGCACCTCCTCAGACATTGGCTTCAGGCGGGAGGCGGTAAAGCGTGCTTGGAACATCATTGCGAGTTTCCCCCATGACGATATGGAATTGGGTTTCAGCTCCTGGAACCAGATCAGGGCAGCTTTCTCCAGGGTGAAGGGGAAGATCTTACAGTGGATGGGTTCCCTTGCCCCTCGGTAACGCATCATGAGGCAGAAGTAAGTCAAATGGCTGTCAGGATTCCCGGTCCCATCATACATGTTGAGGATTAGGAGCTTCTCCAAAGCCTTTGGGATTGGAAAATCATTGATCTTCCTGGTGAAAGGTCCGCCATGGGAGATCCAAGGGTCGTGATGAGGTAACCAGTCCCCGAGATTCATGTTCCGGTGGTCATGTCGGGTAGGAGACCTCCTTGGCTTTGATCTGTGACGCCGCCCTCTACGGGACTTGGCTCGGCTTCGGGATCTCTCTTAGGAGTTTGAGGATGCACGCGATGAGCTTTTGGATGGTGAATCCTCCGGCCAGTAGGTGTTGTCGGGTGACGTTGGAGGAGTGCTAGGGGGAGAGCCTGATCCCCTATTCCTGCGACGCTGAGGTGGGGAGCGACGAGCTCGCTTACACCTCGGGGGAGAGCGATGGTTGAGGCGCCTCCTTGGTGGGGATTTGGTAGGTCTTAAGTTCACCGTCCCAGGGGGAGGAGTGCTCCAACGTGGGCGAGGTTGCTCGGGCATCGATGCCACGCGCCTTTCCATCTGCCTGAGGCGCACCTCCTGCTGCGCCATGACGTGAGTGCGGTTGCTGAGAACGTCCAATAGTTGGAGGGCAGTTGGAAGATCCTCTTGTTCGACAAAATCCTGAGCTTGCTCTGGCTGCGTGACTGGGGCTTGTTAAGGAGTCGGGACTTGAGAAGCGCTGCCAGGCAAGGTTACCGCGACGCCTTTAGGGGTGCCCTCGGGCTGAGGTTGAGATTGCGCCACTGCGATGCTGCGACGTCGTGGTCTGCCTCGGGGGCCATCGGAGTGTAAGAAAGTTCTTAAGAGTAGAGATGAGGTGAAAGCTAGACAGCTCCCACTGTGGTCGCCAATGTTCAGTACCTAGCAGCACTGCGGTGACTGCTGTTGGTAGGTCTCTTGTAATCCGAGCGGAGGGTTGAATGAATCCCAGAGAGGGCACTTGCGTCAGCCCAAGTCAGTATAGGAAAAAAGAGAGTAGTAATATCTAGGAATGAGAATGTACCTAATTATGGCAATGTGAGCCAGTATTTATAGGGAATCGAGCCCGTTGTGAGCCGTCGGATGGATAGAGTGGATCTGAGTCGTCCAAGTATGAGAGTCATGAGTGGCCTTGTATATTGTGGATATGGATCAACATGATTGGACCTATCCATGTCTAATTGCTGAATGAGCCTCTTGGTCCAGTCCAAAACAAGATGCTTCCGGAGTTTTAAGTATTTTACTGTCAACTTTTTTAACATTAAAATTTAACTAAAATAAATATGGGTACAATGGACTACTCCAACTCATAAATCAGAATAAAGAGACAGTTATTTTGTTAAAAGAAGTTGCTTCGTTGACAGAGAAAATCTATTTCCAAACATTATATTATTATAGCGCCATGATATAAATAACATCAAGTATAAACGTGTCACCAAAACCAAAACAGGAAGAAAATGACTCAAATGGGCAAATACCTCTACCTAAACAAAATAGAGAGTAGACGACAGCCATACAAATCTTGAATGGTATAACCACTTTAGTCGATTTTGTTATGTTAGTATTTTGGCTTAATTACAGTTTTGGTCCCTCTATTTTCACCAACTCACGATTTTGGTCCCCCAATTTTTTTTTTTCACGAATTTAGTCCCCCTATTTACCCAATTTGTAAAGTCATAGTCCCCACTAATTTGGTCAAAATTAAAGCTGACTTGTAACTCACTTATCCTACATGGCGTGACACGTAGGCATCCTAGTTGGCATTTAATTTTTTTTTAATAAATAAAAAATAAACAAAACAAGGAACGAAGGGAGCAGAGTCACGAAGCTTTGAGAAAATGTAGAGAAGAGAAATGGCGAAACAAAGGTAAGGACGAAGAGAAATGGCGAAACCCTAAATCCAGAACACAAATCCAAGCAACGAAGACGGCGAACACAAATCCAAGCAACGAACACAAATCCAGAACACGAGGAGCCGTAGACGACGAAGGACGAAGGGAAATGGCGACGAATCTGAACCAAACAACGAGGCATTAGGTCGGATTGGACTTTCAGTACACTTTGGACTTTCAACCTTCGAGGCATACATATAGGATTTGACCTTCGATGAAAATGCTGCCTTACAACCTTCGAGTCATACATATATCCTTTCAAAAACAGCACCTTTGGACTTTCAGTACACTTGATAATTACCGTGCTATTAGGATTTGACCTCCTTAACTCCTCTGCGTCGCTTCTACGATGGTTATATTGTTCAGCACCAGCACTTTGGATCATCTCTATTGCTCTTCTCTTAGCCCTATATGCTTGAGCATGAGACAATTTAACACCCTACCTTTGAACAGATTCTGCAGCCAAACCCATAGACTTCATTTCAGGTGTATGCCTTAAAGTGGGAACAAATTTTTTGGCAAGCCACTCAGTCTTTGCTTGTCTGTTTCTTGGTGTCCTATGACAACTATGCTCATCACTAAAGCTGACAATTTGCCAATAATTATTGCCACTCCTCTTACTAATCCTCAAATGGAATGGACATTCTTTAACACACTTAACCACCATTCTTTTCTTATCATTTTGTTTAAAAAAACATTCTTCCTAAAACACAAAGCATACTCCTTAACAGCCTCCTTAACAATCTGCTTGCTATTGAATTTCAGTCCCACTTCCAATTTAACAGGCTCTCCATTATTAGGCATCTTGAAATGTGGAAATTTAGGAGGTTGGTCCCCATCATCTTCACTATTTGGAGGTGTCTCTAGTTGCTCAGAATCATAATCTTCCTCACCATAAAATTCAGCAAAAACTTCATCAGAATTGGTCTTCCATCAGACTTCACCATGTTCCTAACTTCATTAATAGTTTCAGGAGGGAACACAGCTGTCCAATCCCATTTCTCATCATAATCACTATCAACAAAAACTTCCTCACCTTCACTATCATCCAACTCAGGTCCACTTCTATCACTGTTTTCAGTTTCAACACCACTTAGGTCCACATCACTATCATCCAACTCATTCACTTCATCAGCAACATACTCCTCATCTTCCTCACTAACATCCACCACTTCTTCCACCACTTTATCTTCCTTATCAGCCACAATAGGGGTGTCAATAAGATGATCCACATAGAGTTCAATTACCTTATATCCCTTGGCAGCTTCAATCATTTCCAAGACATCTTGGTCATTTTGTAGTGGTTTCAAACCATGTGCCGGTGCTAACTTAGGGGCCCTATACCAAAGGCATTGGAAGCCTCTATAACCTAAACTTTTGACCAATTTTGCAATCTCAACATAGGACACGAGGTCCACATCCCAATCCCAATTCATCTCAGTCATTTCACCCTGGATATAGACCTTCGTAGGGTAATAGACAAACATACCCCCATGGTATATTTGGAATCTCAAGCATGTTACTTCTACAGGGCTGTTTCAGAAAAAACAATCAAAGTAGTAAAACGAAAACGAAGTAGTAACTAATGGCTCTGATGAAAACGAAAACGAAGTTGTAACTAATGGCTCTGATGATGAGCAATTTTACAGAAAACGAAAACGAAGTAGTAAAATCCCAGAAAACATACTGTGAAAACATACAGGGACCACATACCGTGAAACATACTTCTTCCCCTCGTTCTTCGTTGTTTGGTTCAGATTCGTCGCCATTTCCCTTCGTCCTTCGTCGCCTACGGCTCCTCGTGTTCTGGATTTGTGTTCTGGATTTGTGTTTGTCGTCTTCGTTGCTTGGATTTGTGTTCTGGATTTAGGGTTTCGCCATTTCTCTTCGTCCTTACCTTTGTTTCGCCATTTCTCTTCTCTACATTTTCTCAAAGCTTTGTGACTCTGCTCCCTTCGTTCCTTGTTTTGTTTATTTTTTATTTAGTAAAAAAAAAATTAAATGCCAACTAGGATGCCTACGTGTCACGCCACGTAGGATAAGTGAGTTACAAGTCAGCTTTAATTTTCACCAAATTAGTGGGGGACTATAACTTTACAAATTGGGAAAATAGGGGGACTAAATTCGTGAAAAAAAAACTTGGGAGACCAAAATCGTGAGTTGGTGAAAATAGGGGGACCAAAACTGTAATTAAGCCTAGTATTTTCCCAGAGTTTTTTTTTTGAATATTAAGTAGTTCATTCATTATCAAGTTTGTTGTATTGGTATTTTCCTTTTAGTGTATAGTCATTTTTATTAGATCCATAAGATATCTTCTTTTCTACGTGTCATTAATTTATAATTTGATTGCTTCATTTAAGAATTTGACCCCATTCAACATTTGTCTCAATATGCGTGGCGCCCATTTCAAAAGCTGGGCCTCTAATTTTCTTCAAAGGGGACAATATCTCTTGTGACTGAACAAATCAATTGGAGTTTTCTTGGACCATATCTGAACCATTCTAGCAACCTTGTCCCTCAATGATTTTGGTGCACACAAAATTCTGGTTGAGAAATTGAAGTCTGTGTTTCCCTCATGTTAATATGTTAATGCAATTGAATCTTTTTTTATGCATTACTAAATACTAAAAAACACACTGTCATAGTATTACACATGTTTATGGTTCCTCTTAATCCTTTTACTTGCTCCCAAAGAAAACTTGATATTGTATCATCAAATGTTATACTCAAGAAAGACTCACTGCAAGTCTTGTATTCGGAAATGGATTTTATGGGGTCATTATTCAGAGACATAATTGCAAATCTTATCTATTTCAAGTTGTATATTAAAGTCAACTTAATGAAATCAAAATACAAAGTCATCTAATCTTTATCTAACGGCCGAAATCCCTTAACTGCGTTCATGCTTCCCTTGGCTGCAAAGAATACGTGTCCCTTGTATTTATATCCTTTGGTTGGTTAGAAAAGGGCATGTTTGGGAAGGGTTATAAGCATCTTACATGAAAATATCCCAGAAGGGTAGCTGACATGGTTGAGTGAAAGGGACATCGTTGGTGGAAAAACGTAGGCGTACGGGGTTCGAACCCCACTCCCCCCTCCCCTTTAACAACTAACACACTAATTTCTAACCACTTTGCCTATAATAAAAAATAATCTTACATGAACATATCCACTGTATAAGCACTTGCTGGTGTGTTTGTAATAGAGACCCTAGTATTGTGGTGCACCAGTGTCCACCTCCCCCTATAGAATTCTCCCTTATTGTAACTAACTAACTAAACTAAAGCTCAAGTCAGTTAGGCTTCCATTAACCTTTCCAGAAACTACCTAGTGCAGTTAGTTAGAAGTTTTGCTCAATGTATGAGTTGAGGCAACAATAATCAAATTCAATCAATGAATTCATAACAAAAAATCAGTTAGATCAAATAGAGAACCTTGAGTTTCTAACATGGTATCTACGTCTAGCGATCATGAGGACCGATCCTCACCTCGCACTTCCACCACCGTCAACGGCGCAATGACTTCTTCTTCTCCGACGTGTCTAAAAGTACCTTCGTTCTCAGCGATATCTTGGATATTAGATTTTGATAATTATCTTTTATGGTGCCAATAGGTGGAGCTAATCATCAAAGCCCACAAATTGTATCATTACTTAGTCAATCCAACCATTCCAGAGAAATTTCTCACTATTAATGATGCCACTGCGCGAAACGTAAACCCTAACATTCATAAATGGGGGAAACAGGATCAGTTGTTGCTCTCGTGGATGCAGTCAACAATTTCGTGCGATATGCTCGCTCACGTAATTAGTTGCAAGACCTCTGCACAATTGTTGGACAAGATCCACACATTCTTCTAAGTTCACACCCAAGCTCGCTCTCGCCAACTGCACTGTGAACTGCGTGCGACGACACTTGAAGGTCTCACCATCTCCAAGTTTCTTCTCAAGATTCAAGACTTAGTTGATTCGTTGAGTTCTATTGGTGAACTAATCTCATCATGCAAGCACCTGGATATCACCCTCAAAGGCTTTCTGCATGACTACGAATCAACAATTTCGTTGATCTGTGGAAAATTTGGTCTAGTTTCCATTTTCGAAGCGGAGACTCTTCTCCAAGGTCACGAAGCGTGCCTCGCACAACACTACAAGAAAACCCTTGTTTTCCCACCAGAATTTCCGACGGACCCATTCTCGTCGCAAATTTCCGACGGATTTCTGACCAAAATGTCGTCGCAACGGTTAAGAAGAAGGGGCGCTAAAATTCCCGCTTACGTTTCCGACCAAATCGTTTTTCGTCGCTAATTTCCGACGGCTATTTTCGTCGGAAAACGCTAAGCTTGCTCCAAACCTCTTCCCTCGAACCCTCTCATTTTCCCAAACCTCACTCACTCACTCTCCTCCTCTGAAATGCTAAGCTTGCTCCTGCGTCCACCGCCCTCGAACCCTCGTTCTCTCCCTCCACCGCCCTCCTCCGCCCTCCACCACCCTCATGCGTCCTCCTCCATCGCTAAGCTTGCTCCATGGCTAGAAGACAACCTCTCGTTTTCCCTCTTCCCGTACCTTCCACTCTCCCTCTCAAGCTCTCAAACTCTCAAGGTCGGATTTTTATTTTCTTAGAAAACCCCAAACCCCTAAATTTTCTCTTATTTTTCTAATTTCTCATGTTTTTTGAAGCTAGAAGATATTCACATAGCAGGATGGAAATGGCATATCGTTGAATCTGGAATCAATGTTTTGGCTTTCATCATTTTTAGGTTGAAGCTGGAACGATTCTTTATTTTTATTGTTTTCGTTTTTGCTTTTTCTTTTTTGCCTTCATTTACAGATGTTTTTGTGTTTCGTTCATCAATTTTGTGTTTTTCGTTTTTGCCTTCGTTCATCGATTTTGTGCTTTTTGTTTCTGCCTTTCGTAGTTTAGTTGTTGTATCGATCGTGAATGAGTTTTTTCATTTTTGCTTGTGACTTTTTCAAATTTTTTAGGTTGAAGCTGAACTGAAGAACAACATGAGATATCCATAAAGAAATTACAAGTTGCAAGAAATAAAAAGCCTAAGTTCCTGAACTTGTTTTCCTCTGTATTTCTGTTTCTTATACTTGCTGTTGCAGCAACTCTTGATGATTTTTGGTGTGCTTAATTGCGATTACAAACCAATTTTTAAAACCCTAGTTCCAGGATAGCCAGCCTGGTATAATATCCAATTTATGCCTACTGATTTGTTCATATAACCTATATTTGTATGACTGTTACAGGAGTATAGAAGGAAATCTATTTTCAGAATTCATTCCAACAGAGATTGGAAACTTAATCAATTTAGAAAAATTGTAATTCTTCTTCTGAGCTTCTTTGTCTGCTTATTGGAATTGTAATCTCTGCTTCTGTTTCCTCCTAAAATATTATTCTCTAGTGTTTAACAATGAATCATGTTTGTTTAGTGTTCTGTCATCCAATGGATTCACAAGAGCATTGCCATCCACACTTTCCATGTTGATTAACTTGACTGATTTGTAAGTATTTGCTTCCTAATCCATCTAAGTATTTGTTGTATATACTGTATTCCTAATTTTCTTTTTGGGGTTACAGGCACATTCAAGGTTGTTCTCTTGAGGGGCCCATACCTTCTAGCATTTCATCCTTGACAAAATTAAGTTATTTGTATGCTTCTAATACTTTATTATTATTATTTTCATATTCTATTATTATAGTAGATGAATTTTTCAAGTGATTGTTTTGTTTGTTTTGATACTTAGGAGGATAACTGATTTGAAAGGTAGTAGAGGCTCTACTTTCCCACCACTAAGTAATATGAAATCTCTGAGACATTGTGAGTTCAATGACTTAGATTAAGTGCTTTCTCTTTTTCTTCAAGTCTTTTCAAAATGACTTATATTTTACTTGGTGGACATCACAATGCAGGGTTTTGAGGAAATGTTTGATTAAAGGAGAAATCCAAGAATACATTGGGAGAATAGAAAAACTGAGAATCTTGTAAGTCATTCTACATGTGGCATTCATGCTTTTCTTTTTATCCATCTTATATGCTTTCAAATTAACCCTTTCCTTATATTAAACATGTTCATTTATTTAATGTCATTGCTGTAGAGATTTGAGTTTCAATAGCTTGAGTGGAGAGATTCCAGGTTCTTTTGACTAACTTGACAAAGTGGACTTCATGTAAGTGGATGATGAATTGATCAAAGCATGTTATTGGAACATCCCTTTTGAACATCTCAGCTAATGAAACAAAAAATTTCTGTTAAACAATGCAGGTATCTTACTGCAAACAATCTATCAGGAACTATACCTAGCTGGATCCTTGGAAATAACAAAAATGTGTATGTTGAATTCCTTGAAGTACTTATGTTTGAACTTTTAGCCTTCCATCTTAATATTTTCTTATACTAGATATGATATATCACTACAAGGGAAACATTGAATCTACTGCAAATTCACGTGTGAGTCAAAAAGTCTCAATTTGGTTAAAAATGAGTGATTGAAATTTCAATTTGGTTAAAAATGAGTTGAGCGCTCAAGTGTTGTTAAACTCACTGCCTTCAGTTTTTGGGTCTAAATAGTAAAAATGGTGTTAAACACATTATCTATAACTTAGTTAGACCCATTGATAGAGATTTCCTCTTTTAGAAAACATGGTAGAGAGGAGAAAAATTGAGAGAGAAGTGAAATTGGTTGAATAGAGCAAAGTGATTACAGTGGAACCACAAAGGGATTTGTAAATTACTATTAGTAGAAAAGAAAAAATCAATAGTATTTTATTCTATCTACTTAACCAATGGTACTTTTCTCAGCTTATTTACAATCTGGAGTATTTGCAAGTTTTCAGTTGTATCTTGTGAGGTACATTGGCTGATGCTGCGGTTTTGATGCGATGGCAGATTACACGGCAAGAGTTCACAGAGTTGGCCTGGCAAGCGATAGTTTCGTCACCAGAGGTAGCCAAAGAGAACAAGCATCAGATTGTGGAGACAGAGCACTTGATGAAGGCTTTGTTGGAGCAGAAGAAAGGGCTTGCTCGCAGGATCTTTTCCAAGGTTGGAGTAGATAACACTCGGCTTCTATATGATATATGTACCCCAAAACTCAATTTCTAATTTATGATTTTAGGTTCTAGGGGAATCAGCTGGTTCAATGTTGGGGCGTGGTTTGGAGGCATTGATTCAGAGAGCAAGGGACTGCAAGAAAGAATATGGGGATTCATTTGTTTCAGTTGAGCACTTGGTACTTGGTTTTATCCAGGATCAACGATTCGGGAAGCAACTCTTTAGAGATTTTTGATAAACTCTAATTTAGTGCATATTTAGAGATATCTTTGAAGTATTTTTAGAACAACTTTTACCAATTAAATAAGTAAATGACTTACTTTGCTCTTTATTTTGCAGACACGAAGAAAAGATAAAAAGAATGAAATTCCAGTACTCAAAACTCAAAACAATGTTATATATATATATATATATATATATATATATATATATATATATATATATATATATATATATATATATATATATATATATATATATATATATATATATATATATATATAGGCTAAAGTGCTCCCGGGGTCCCTTATCTTTATTTAAAGTAACGAATTAGTCCTTTATGTTTTTTTTGTCCCAAATAAGTCCTTTATCTTTCAAATTTTTGACACATAAATCCTTTTCCGTTAACAGTGCTGATTTATGTGTCAAAAAAAAGGATTTATGTGTTAAAAATTTGAAACATAAAGGACTGATTTGGGACAGAAAAAGATTTATGTGTCAAAAATTTAAAACATAAAGGACTGATTTGAGACAAAAAAAAGATAAAGGACCAAATCGTTACTTTAAATAAAGATAAGGGACCTCGGGAGCACTTTAGCCTATATATATATATATATATATATATATATATATATATATATGAGCTTGAAATAACAGAGAAAGAAAGAGAATGCAAGCTTCAATTGTCTTTGCATGCAGCCCAAAATACAAATGGCCCACGGCCTATCCAATTGAAGTAGCGCTGGATTTACAAGTAAATGATTAGCCCATTAACTAATTTAACTCTCAATTGTCAAAACCAACAATAAGATAAATAGGAGAGCCGCACACGTGAATTAGGGACAAATGGAATTCAACGGAAGAATCAACTACAGGAGCCGCACAACACAATAGACGACGGCAATATAACACGGAGACGAGGAGAGAGTGAAGAATTTGGTACCCGTTCTCGACACCGTGAGAGAACTTTGGAACAGAAAAAGGAGACTGGAGACTCAATAATAATTTCTCTAATTTCCGGGTTATTTTTATCTCTGTAATCCATGACTCTAATTTCTATTTTATTGTTCTTTATGATTTTGGATAGCTAAATCCTCTTCAAGGGTCGAGGTGGATCTTGCATGATTAGAGACCTTTTTATGTTCTAATTTCTGGTTTGAATTCCTGTTTTTATTTTAATTAATATTGTCCTATTGTTTTTATCACATGATTAGGATTAGCTACCATTTGCATGTTTATAATCAATTAGTTGATCAGCGACCGTACTGCAATTAGTTGGTGGACCTATAGGATAATTGGGGCTATAATTAGGGCATGATCAAACCATAATTTAGTCTTCCAATCATTCAACCTTTTTGCTCTTTATGCTTTTCCTGAATTTAAATTCTTGCATGATCAAACGAGGGTTAATTTGGGAAAAAGAATATTAATCGCGAATGACCAAACAGATTAATAGTTTTAGTAAAAGGATTGGTAATTAAGTAAAATAAGGGAATTCAGGTAGGATTAGACATAGGGGAAATCGACGCTTGTAAGTGAAACCGTGATCCTAGGCCTCTCCTCATTTATTAAATCTAGTATTTTAATTCTAGTTATTTAGTTATTTTTATTTAGTTTCTATAATCATCAAACTATTGGTTCGTCTAAACAATAAATAATCTCGATTAGTTTGGTACTTGTTAATTAATCCCTGTGGAGACGATAATCTTTTATACTACTTCTGCGAAAGAGTACACTTGCTCTAAGTGTGTTTTTGACGCAACAAGTTTTTGGCGCCGTTGCCGGGGATTAATTTAGCAATATTAAACGAAATTTTTTTTTGTTGCTTTAGGCATTTTTTTTATGCACTAGTTTTATTTTTTTTATTTATCTTATTGAAAAAAAATACAAAAAAAAAACTGCTAATACTTTCCCAAGAGACCGCTGCAGTTCACCTTTTTTGCAGATAAAAGTTTAAATCATGGTTAAGACAATTGGAGATTATATTAGAGAGGCAGAGACACAAAGAAATTTGGAGAAGTCGTCTTGGTATATGTCTCAATGCCAGATTCAAATTTCTCCTCCTCCTTATGAACCTTATTCAAACTATTGGGATGACTATGAGCCACCTCCTTATTCCTCCCACTGGGATAATTATGAGTCACTACAAGTGCAAAGGCAAGAGGACGAAAAGTCGGATGTCAATGAGGTCTTGGCCAAATTTATGCAGCAGACAAATGAAAAATTTGAAAGATTGGAGGGTGCCATGAACAACAAATTTGAAAGCTTGGAGGGTCAAATCTCAACTCTCATTGCTTTGTTATCTCAAGAGGCCCAAGAAATTCATTCACAAACTAAGTCTACCCAAAATGAAGAAGCTGAGCAATACAAAGAAAGTATTCCTTTGAGAGACGAAGGTGTCTCCATGGAATATAATCTGGAGGAAGAAGCTCTCAAGAAAGATGAGGAGACTCCTACTGAAGGGAGTCAAATCAAAATAGTAGCTCCTACTGAAGGGAGTCATATTGAAACAAAAGATCCTATTAATGAGAGCGGTTGTGAGGAGAATGAGAAAGATCCATTGGTTCTAGATTTGGAGAAAGAGGAGAAAGCGCCCATTTTTGGGCAAATTGTTTTAACCATTGGTGATGTTGTGATTGAGGTTCACCGAGGAAAGGTAACTTTGAGGAGTGGTAAAGAAGATGATGTTATTAAAGCTTTAAATTCCAATGAAATTTTCTCTTCTTTAACTTCTTCTTATTTTGATGATGTGGTTGAAACTAACATTTTTTGTGAATTAAAGATGCAGGACCTTTTGAAAAAAAATCTTATTTTGCAGGATCCTAGCATAGTGGTGGATGGAGATAAAATAAAAATTTCACCATCCTTCGAAGTTCATCCACCACGTGGAAAAAGAAAGAATAATGTGAACCACATTGTTAGAAAGCTAAGAAGGTGTACTGCGTTAGATGTTAAATTTGCTCTTGGAGAGCCACCTGATTAAGCACTAACTATCGTCAGGCTCACGACGTTAAACAAGCGCTTCGCAGGAGGCAACCTGTGTTCTATTTTCAGTTATTTTTACTTTTAATTTGTTTTGTTTTGGTTTTAGGAATAAGCTCAGACTGCAAGCTCTCTCAGGGAAGTCACTCTTACTCTCTCATTTATTTATTTTTGTGCCAAATTGATATTTTGCATTGAGGATCATGCTTTAGGCTAGTGTGGGGGAGGAGAGTTTAACTTTGTCAATTCATCTCTATTAATGCATATACCCACTACATGTGTTGATAGCATTTTTTCTGGCTAGTTTTGGATATAAAACTGAAAAAAATAGAGATTTTTCCTTTAGGGGATCCCATAATTAATTTACTTGACAGACTTGTGCTTAATTGTAACTATGAGGATGTCCTTAGGAAGCTGATAATTAGCATATGTGCCTGTTGAGTACTTTTTGTGAACTAGCTTCTAAATGTGAGATCCGAGCCTTCATAAGGGGATTGATACTAAATCATAAATTCTTACCCCTTTTCTTTCTATGAGTGTGTTTCCCAATCTGCTACATTCTAGAATTTGTCTTTTGACCATTTCAAGGCGAAAATTGATTTGCATCATGTAAAAAGATTTGGGGAATTTAGGTATTTTTCTGGCCTCAGAGTTGTTTGTTGAATTTATCCATTAGTTGCCTCCTTTGAGCTTATTTGTTATAATTTTTTCTTTGGTACCCAGATATAATTTTTCTTTTTTTTTGTGTTTGTGGTAACCATTTGGAATTAAATGTGGAGCAACTATTGAAAATTACAATTTCGTCTAATACTTTTAGTTGTCTATCTTGTCAGGATGAAAAAAAAAACAAAAACAAAATAGGAGTTTTCATGTACTTACCTTTTCCTCCAAAACAAAAATGAAAAAAAAGGGGAAAGCAAGAAGGAGGAAAAGGCACAACAAAAGAATGAAAGAGCCAAAGGGCAAATCCAAAAAAAAAACAACAAAAGAGTCTACTCAAGAGAAAAAGAAAATCAAAAAGAGTCGACTCAATAGGAAAAAGAAGAGTGAAGAATGGAAGTGAAATTAATTTGGAGTTTGGACAAAAATTGTAAAATAGATAGGAGGTCCATATTTGGTTTCAAAGGTTACTATTTATTTCTTGTTTTTTAGCCATTTGATTATCCCTTCCTTCTTATTTCCTACCCGGCATGAATTCACCCTGGCCCCATTACAACCCATGAAACCCCCATCTTTTGCATGCATGTGAACTATTTAGTGGAGATTTGGTCAAATTACAAACATATGGTAATGTGCATTTTGTTGAAACTTGAGTGTATATTTTCCCTAGTCCCTAAACACTAAGAGAGATTGTGAGTGAGTGCCTTTGTTCACAGAAATGTATTTTTCAGGGACTTGAGTCACTAATTGGGCAACCTTTTGACACCTCATATGTGCTATATTGTCTATTGTCTGTCATTGAACTTCTAATTTTTGGGTCCCTTATTTGACTGTCTCTATTCCTTATTTGAAAATGTTGCTGAGCCAGAGAATTTGCTTGAGGACAAGCAAGGGTTAAGTGTGGGGGAGTTGATAAACTCTAATTTAGTGCATATTTAGAGATATCTTTGAAGTATTTTTAGAACAACTTTTACCAATTAAATAAGTAAATGACTTACTTTGCTCTTTATTTTGCAGACACAAAGAAAAGATAAAAAGAATGAAATTCCAGTACTCAAAACTCAAAACAATGTGTTATATATATATATATATATATATATATATATATATATATATATATATATATATATATATATATGAGCTTGAAATAACAGAGAAAGAAACAGAATGCAAGCTTCAATTGTCTTTGCATGCAGCCCAAAATACAAATGGCCCACGGCCTATCCAATTGAAGTAGCGCTGGATTTACAAGTAAATGATTAGCCCATTAACTGATTTAACTCTCAATTGTCAAAACCAACAATAAGATAAATAGGAGAGCCGCACACGTGAATTAGGGACAAATGGAATTCAACGGAAGAATCAACTACAGGAGCCGCACAACACAATAGACGACGGCAATATAACACGGAGACGAGGAGAGAGTGAAGAATTTGGTACCCGTTCTCGACATCGTGAGAGAACTTTGGAGCAGAAAAAAGAGACTGGAGACTCAGAATAATAATTTCTCTAATTTCCGGGTTATTTTTATCTCTGTAATCAATGACTCTAATTTCTATTTTATTGTTCTTTATGATTTTGGATAGCTAAATCCTCTTCTAGGGTCTAGGTGGATCTTGCAGGATTAGAGACCTTTTTATGTTCTAATTTCTGGTTTGAATTCCAGTTTTTATTTTAATTAATATTGTCCTATTGTTTTTATCACATGATTAGGATTAGCTACTATTTGCATGTTTATAATCAATTAGTTGATCAGCGACCGTACTGCAATTAGTTGGTGGACCTATAGGATAATTGGGGCTATAATTAGGGCATGATCAAACCATAATTTAGTCTTCCAATCATTCAACCTTTTTGCTCTTTATGCTTTTCCTGAATTTAAATTCTTGCATGATCAAACGAGGGTTAATTTGGGAAAAAGAATATTAATCGCGAATGACCAAACGGATTAATAGTTTTAGTAAAGGGATTGGTAATTAAGTAAAATAAGGGAATTCAGGTAGGATTAGACATAGGGGGAATCGAAGCTTGTAAGTGAAACCGTGATCCTAGGCCTCTCCTCATTTATTAAATCTAGTATTTTAATTCTAGTTATTTAGTTATTTTTATTTGGTTTCTATAATCATCAAACTATTGGTTCGTCTAAACAATAAATAATCTCGATTAGTTTGGTACTTGTTAATTAATCCCTGTGGAGACGATAATCTTTTATACTACTTCTGCGAAAGAGTACACTTGCTCTAAGTGTGTTTTTGACGCAACAATTTTCAAATATCTCTGCAGGCTCTGAAATCTGCAATAGAGTCCATTAGGGGACGGCAGTCAGTAATTGACCAAGGTAGTTGCATTTTCCATTTGTCTCCTTTTTCTTCTTCTTTCAAGTTCAATATATGATAGATAGCTGTGTGCTGTCTTCTATTATCTTCTTGTTGTGTCTTGTGTTTTGCAAGAGGTAGTTTGAGAAATAACTCTGTCCTATTGAAGATTTACATATCTTTGGGAGAATTCTGAATCAGTGGATTCATGTTATCCCCTTGCGTTGTATATGATTGTCAACATTTAGAATTGATCAAGCCTCATTTTAAATTTGTTACAGATCCTGAAGGGAAGTATGAAGCCTTAGAAAAATATGGAAAAGATTTGACAGCAATGGCTAAAGCAGGAAAACTTGACCCAGTCATAGGAAGAGACGATGAAATACGTAGGTGCATCCAAATTCTCTCGAGGAGAACAAAGAACAATCCTGCGCTGATTGGTGAGCCTGGTGTGGGGAAGTCTGCAATTTCTGAAGGGTATGTGCTAGTTCTTTCTCCTACTTGTTTCCTGGGATTGGAAATAAAGCACGTTAAATAATTTGTGTTCTTTCTTGCACCATAATATGGATGCTTTTGTTGGTATTCCTTGCCGTGTTATGCATATTGACCTATTTTTTCCGTTGAAACAGACTCGCTCAGAGAATTGTGCAAGGAGATGTTCCTTAAGCTTTGATGAACCGTAGGGTATGTGCTTTATACAATTGTTTAGGTTATTCTTGATAGAATTGACATGAATGGAGAAGGGAGCAGAAGTGGACCATAGAATAGAAGTAATTGGTTTTTAATTTTCAGTATCCATTTTCAAACTTTGCTGTAATGATCGTATTTTATTCTTATCTAGTTTTAATTTCATTTTTAAGTGAAAATAATAATATTTATTATTTTATCCTCGGAAGTCTGTATTTTGGCTTGGACTTGTAAAACTGATCTTATGCACTGGTCTCTTTTCAGCTTATATCCCTTGATATGGGTGCACTTATTGCTGGAGCAAAATATCGGGGAGAATTCGAGGATAGGCTGAAAGCTGTTCTTAAAGAAGTAACAGAATCTGATGGTCAGACTATCCTCTTCATTGATGAGATTCATACAGTTGTTGGGGCAAGTAATAACTTCATTTGCAGATGTCTGATTTTTAGGGATTCTAAAATCTGCTTAAAGGGTATCCTACTACTTGTTGAAGTTAGTTTATATACCAAAAATTCTTCATAGATCAATGGGGATTTCTGATCATACTTGATTCATGTTAGGTGCTACAAATGGTTCTATGGATGCTGGTAATCTCTTAGAGCCTATGCTTGGTAGGGGGGAGCTGCGATGTATTGGTGCAACCACACTAGATGAGTACCGAAAGTATATCGAGAAGGACCCAACACTAGAGCGTCGTTTCCAGCAAGTTTATGTTGACCAACCTACAGTTCAAGATACCATTTCAATACTAAGAGGACTACGGGAAAGGTAAGAGCTACACCATGGAGTCCGGATTTCTGACAGTGCACTTGTGGAAGCTGCAATTCTCTCAGATCGATATATCAGCGGGAGATTTTTGCCTGACAAAGGTAAAAATTACATTTTTAAATTTGCCAAAGGACCGAGAAATTTCAGGAGCATTCACTTTGATTCTATCAATAAGTTATTAATATGACACATGACACCTTACAAATTTCATTATATTTTGATTTAAACCATTGAAATGTCATTGCTTAGAGAATAGTTCGGCAGCTTCAAGGGGTAAATGATATAAAGCATTATTTTAAATCATTTTGTAACGATTTTTAAAATTGTAGCCACTTGGCTTCTGTTAGGAAGTTACAGGTGACTAGAGTCTACTCGTTTTGGAAGGATTGGTTTTAAATGATCAAAATATGGTTCTGACTTTATCTCTTTTTAATTTCCATTTGCAAGTTTATTTGGTTAGTTTTTTCTGGACTGCAATCAATGATGTTCATAAGGCACTGAATTCTATCTCCTTTCAAATTGCAGCTATTGATTTGGTTGATGAGGCCGCAGCCAAACTGAAAATGGAAAAGATGAAGGTAAATAGTGAAGGCAAACATTGAATCTATGAGCAGAAAAGATTGAATCACAAATAGTGAAGGCAAACATTACTAGCTAACATTGAATCACAAATAGTGAAGGCAAAAGATGAAGCTATGAGCAGAAAAGATGTAACAGATAGGATATGTTTATTAGCACATGTTTATTATATTTGAATGATGTTATAGTTGTTTGAATTGAGCTGTTGATGCAAAATATCACACCATTAGGCCTTGAAATTAGTCTGATTTTATTAGTTGTTAAACTCATTTGTAAAATTGATCATCAGTAGCGATTCTATAATTGTCTTTGTAATTTTCTCTTTACTGTTGACTTCCTTTAATTGCTTCAGTTTGATGCCTGCAAGTATATAATTCCTTTAATCCAATGAAATGCTTATTTATCAATTGAGCTTTTAGTTAATAGTTCATTGTGGTTGAAAAAGTTTGCATAAAGGATTTTGATTTTATGATAATTACTAGTGTATAAGAGAAGAAATTGCAATAGAAGTTTGGTTTAGTGAGGGTATAAGGATGACTGTTGGATTTAATTTTTTTTTTACTTTTTTTTCAAAATTTCCGACGAATTTGCGACGAAAATGTGTAAGCGTTTGCGACGACTTTGCCACGGATACATTTGCGACGAAAAAACGGGTTTCCGATGACTTTGCGACGGAGACATTTGCGACGAAAAAATCCGTCGGAAACGATTTGCGACGAGTGATTTTGCGACGATTTTTTGTCCGTCAGAAAGTTCGTCGAAAACGTCAATTTCCGACGAAAATCGCTGCATTTGTGACGAAAATTACCGTCGGAAATTGCCGATTTTCTTGTAGTGCAAGTGTTTTGTAACACCCCGTTTTAGTTATTAATTTATGTGTATATATTAGCAATTCTGTGATATTTATGTGTGCCTATTTTACTATTAGTGTATATATTGGTAATATATTATTATATTTTAAATTAAATAGTAGACTAGAGTGTTAGATTATGTTTTATAATAATTATTTTTTAGTTATAGTGGTAATGTATTACCTTATAATGCTTGAAAAATAAAAAATAAAAGAATAGCTTGGCTTTGAGAATACCAACGTGAAACTGGGCCCTATTTTAATTTTCCTTTGAATTTAAATCCACTAAGGTGCGGCCTATCTTTTATAATAGCCCATGATTTGTTTTTACCTACAGACAGCTTCCAACTATTCATCGTCTTCAACCCAACAACTAAGCGCCGAACTCCATACCCAAACCCCAATCTTCCTTTTTCTCAATCTCACTCGTTAAGCCATCATTTGCTCCAAAACTTCACCACCTCACTCGAATTTACCCTCTGAACCCGTTTCCAACCTCTTTTTTATCACTCTGGGTGATCTGTTTTCCGCCCCCTCCAACCACCACAGCCTCCGTTTGGAAAAACAGACGTCGTTTTCGGACTCTACACGTGGAAACCTTCAGGAAGCACTAAGCCTTCTTTCGTTTCGGTAAAGTTGATGTCGGACCCCTCATGACGTGTTGTTCCGGAAAGACGTCCTCCGGTCACTCTTTTTATTTCGTTTTACTCTCGTTTCAGTTTTAATAAGTCTCAAAAATTATTTACAACTGGTTGTATATATTTTTCAGCTGTGTTTCGTTTCCCGAGTGACCCATAGATTTTTCGTGTGCTCGTTTGGTGCTAATTTCATTACTGTGGGCGATTCAGCTCTGCTTTCAGTGTTAATATAATTGTTACTCATCCAGGTAAGAAGAGGGGGATATGATAACTAGGGAACATGGTAGTTTAGGATGCAATTGACATAACTGGGATGTCCCGTGATCCCTACTTCTTACGCTGACAACATAGTTTGCGTGTAAACCATTGTACGAGCAATGGATTTTAAATGCTTTATTAATAATTGGCCATGTCCTTGTAGGAGCAAGGACCCTAATATAATGTTTAAATGCTATGTGTGATTATTCATGTCTGGTATGCCTCTTGTGGTTGTGGTTGTTTATGACTGTTGTTGATGAGTTGTTAAAGCCTAAGGGCTAACCTCCCTAGAGGAGACATGTTTGTTGTAATCGGGTAATAATGATTGATGAACTCTAGGGTAGTCGACCTTAATGGATATTCGATATAGTTGATGCTGAAAATATATGGCTAGATAGAAGAGGAACTCATGATTTAGATGCCTCTAAGTCAATGAGCCAGGTTAGAATGTAGAACAAAAGACTAAATTATTGATATTGAGGTCCCTAAACACTCTGAAGGTTAAATTTAGATTAAGAATGACTTATAGTGACTTATAGGTATAAATGAGAACGACAATCGAGTAAGTTGATGTTTTTAGTTGATTGGAGCAATGAGAAGTATCAAAGATACAATTTAGAGCCTCTTAACTAAACTAATTAAGACTAATTTGTGAATAGATTAGAATTATTAAAATTACCTAAGAGACCTTTTGAAGCCTATTAGTTGAACAAGGCGAAGCTGTTAAATGGATTAGGACTATTGTGAGGATGTTTTGTATGATGTTTGACCCTTCCTAAGCTTGTTTTAGGTAACATTGACCATGGATGATGATTGAGATAATAAGAGTCATAGGAGCCTTAGGGAATATCAACATGCGAGTGAAGTTTGGACTAGAGGCATTGGATCAAAATGACTACGTATGAATATAAGGATGACGTTATCATATAGAATTAGCGGGGACTTGGGTAATAGTTATGACCAGAGATGATGACTATAGTGACCCCCTAGTTGTATGGTGATACCCGAGATGATGCTTACAGAACAAATGACCCCTAGTTGTTGATGATATCCTCGGACTTAGGAGTTCTTAGGGAAGTTAATGATGATGATGTTTAAGGAACCTTGTCGCAGTACGAGCAAGGACCCGCTGCAGTATGGGCGAGCCGTACCTTAGTAATTTAAGTTGTGGGAGGAACCTTGTCGCAGTATGGGCAAGGACTTGTCGCAGTGTGGGCGAGCCGTACCTCAAAGGATGGTGATGATGATAGGTATTGTTGTTGTTGTTATTGTTGTTGTTGTCATCGTCGTTGTCGTTGTCGTTTTTGTTGTCGTTGTGCGATATCGCGTCTGATTAGGTCCATTGTGTGTCCATCTTGTTGTTGTTGTTGTGGTTGTTGTTGTTGTTGTCAGTAGGGCATTATTGGGCAAGGTATCCCGTTCGAGCAAGGTATCTCGGTCCTCATAGTCCTCTCTTGGGTGTTCTTCAGGGCATTATCAGGCAAGGTATCCCGTTCGGGCTATTCCGGTCCTGTTGTTTCTTGTAGGGCATTATCGGGCAATGTATCCCGTTCGGGCAAGGTACCCCGGTCTTATTGTTGTTCGTCGTAGGGCGTTATCGAGCAAGGTATCCCGGTCCGATTGTTGTTGTTGATGATGATTGTAAGACAGTATCTGGGTGTCCTAATTATGTTGTTGTTGTTGTTGCTGCTTGTAGTCTTAGGACGATACCTGAGGTCCCGACACTAAGATTAGCTGAAGATTAATTAATGATTGTTTGTGCATGCGTGTTATGAAAATTGTATTCACTACTGTTGATTGTTTCCTTGTTATGTGATTTCCTCACTCTTCTTTCCTTGTGGCTACTCGTGTGCCATTGTGCACGTTTAGGTGAAGACCTCGCTGGTGATGAAGAGCATCTCGACGTGGATGCCGAGGGTTCGTGATGATGAAGAATTTTAATTGCTTTTGGTTTTTGTTATTGTTCTTTTTAAAGAGTTGTGATGAAGTGGTAAAAGCTCTGAGATATGTGACACAGGGATTTCACGGGGTTTTTCTATACTTTCGCTATTTGGTTTGTTTTGTATTTCCGCGTTGTTGGTGATACTTGTTATTCGTTGGATTTAAGGTTTTTATAAAGACATAATTTTATTTAATTTCTTTTAGTTCTTTAATTTTAGTCACTCTTTTCCAAACGGGGTAGCAGGTGTCACACGTTTCTTGGATAGGCCTTTGATTCTTCCTTGCAACCGTCCACTTGGGGTTTTGTGGCAATTGCACTAAGCGTGGTGGTCGTGGTGGCCGAGGACGTGGTGGAACACAATGCCAAGTTTTCCACAAGCGCGGTCATGATGTGCCAGTTTGCTATTACAAGTTCAAACGTGGTCATGATGCACAAGGGTGGTCATGATGCACACAAGTCCTAATGTTGCCTCCATTGGACGTAGTCCATACCGGTCCCCAACCGCCTCACCAGGGTCTCCTTGGCCCTTCACACCACCCTGGCATTACCCTATCTGGCAGAAAATGACTGCACCTTCTCCTCATGTGCCACAACCTTCTCTAATGCATCCCATGGCAGCCATGGCATTACGTTATCAATACATGCATCAACCAGTGTTCCATCCCTTAGTGCCTCTGTTGCAACGACCTCAAGCATTCCTTGCTACTGCTGATCCTTCATTTATAGCACCTCACAACACCTTGGAAAGCAGACACCGGTGCTTCTCATCTTGGCTCTAATGCATCTAGAACATTCAACAATCATCACCATTTAAAGGTCCTAACCAGTTGACCATATCTAATGGTCAAGGTTTGTTTATTAAAGCTATTGGTTCTTCTGTTTTCAAGTCTCCTTTCAGTCCAAATCGTAAACTAATCCTTGATGATATCTTACATGTACCTAGTCTTACTCACAACCTACTTAATGTTAGCAAATTTACAAGAGATAATTCTACTTATTTTTCAGTTTCACCCTAACACTTGTGATGTCAAATCATGGGGGTACCAATGAGACTCTTCTCAAAGGACCTATTGTTTCTAACAACCTCTACCAATTTACTAGTATATTCAGATTAGTCCTGTGTCTTCCTCCAAGAACTCTTTAAGTTAGGCCTTGTCTAATTCTATGGGTAGTAGTACATATATATAGTTTACCAACTACTAATACCGTTGTTGCTCATACAAACTCATTTACTTTGTGAGACTCTAGGCTAGGTCATCCTAGTCTAGCGGTGCAAAAATGAGTCCTTAGGCATTGTAGTATACCATTTGTCAAAAAGAGATCATTGATTTTTGTAACTTTTGATGTCTTGGTAAAACACATAAATTTTTCTCTCATGGTTCAATTGCACTAATAACTCAACTGGACACTACTATTATATGGCCTTTGCGGACTCCTACACCAGGTTCACTTGGTTGTACCTACTCAAGCAAAAGACTGATGCACTTGCAACATTCTAGAATTTCAATAAATTCGTTGAAACTCAATTCTCCCACAAAATCACGGCCATCAAAAGTTACTAGGGTGGTGAGTTCCAACCCTTCACCAACCTCCTCTAGTCAATGAGCACAAAAAGATTTGTCGACACACCCATCATCAGAATGGGACAGGTAGAACGCAAGTATAAGCATATAGTCGAGACCAAGGTGTCATACCCTAATTTTGTCCGGCTAATTTAAAGTTTATTAGAAAAAAAAATCAAAATATTGCTCGTTGTGCTTTTTGAGATTTTTTGTCGTTTACGCGTGCCGTTTGGTAGCGGCTTGACGTCATTTCTATTGTTATTAGTAGAACTTATTTTCTTTTTATCGATAGCAAGAAGAACTTAATTAAAAAAGACTGTTATTAATATTTGATGTTAACTCTTTTTTTTTACATTACAATATAAAGATAGAAAAATTAGAAATCAGGATTGCTAAAAATTATAGATAATTCAATGGAGAGTGATGTGTAAGTCCATTTTGAGACAAGAGTTTTAAACTCTTTTATCATGTTACTGCCCTCTTTCACCAACTAAGGAATGCCTCTTTGCACTACACCAAAGCCTCCATACACAGCCTGTACACAAAGAAACAAATGTGAGCAACAGTCAAACCCAACAAAATCGTGAATGAGGCAGGGGCTCGGGAGAAAGAAAATTGTGATCAAAATACTTTATACTTCAAAACATGAAATACTTGAACAAATACACAAAACTGAGAGGCATAAAAATTGACAACACAGTACAACAAGCAAGGCAAATCCTTCTATATATCCAACTTCAAAAACAAAAAATAGGGGGGGAGGGACAGAACAAAAATAAAATGAAAAGAAAACAAAGGGGGAGGAGGCAAGATGTAAAAAAGGGAAGAGCAGTAAAGTGACAGAAGGAAAACAGGGAGAAGGCGTCCACCACCATCCCTCTCCCTAACACCATGAAGCCGCGACACCACCCACCACCGTGCACCACCACCAAAACCGTAAACCATCAAATGGCCACCTCAACCACCACGCGCTCCCTCTCCCGTCGCAACAACCATCATTCGAAAGCACCACCACCACTCCTCACCACTCACCACCTCCTCCCTCCCAACAACCAAAGACCACCAAACACCATCTCACCGCCCCCACCGTCGTCCCCGGCGAAACCACCGCCGTCACCACCGCACTGCTGCTACCACACCAACCCCTCTCTCTCTCTCTCTCGCTCACGACCTTCTCTCTCCCTCTCAGTTTTGTCTCTCTCTCTCTCTCCACTTCTCTTTCTTCTTCTATTTTCCTCTTACTCCATTTTTGCTTATCTCTTTCTCTCTCTGAACAAGGGGTTGCGACTGAGACAAGTTTAGGGTTTCATCTTTGATCCCTATTTTCACTTTCCTCTTTATTATATTGGCTTACCTTCTCTTATTTGTTAGGTAATTAAAATTAAAATAAACAAATGTTTGATACCTTTTTCCTTCTCCATCGTGAATCCCTCTCCCTTATCCCTCTTTTTTTATTTTTTATTCTTTAGTTAATAATATCAGATTTTGTTAAAAAAAAATAGGAAACTGTTTACTATTAGCGCCTCTGTTTACATTTTCGTGATCCCCCTTTATTTTTGGGCTTTTCATTTACCTATGCTCTGCTATTTGCACCCTCTTATTTTCACTAAACAACCATTTTCTTGAAATAAACTATGGGTTGGATATACTTCAGTTTTGGGCCTGTCCTATGTCTGGAAAACCACTAACCGCACCCACTATTTTCTTTTTCATCACTTTTTTTAAAAAAAAATGTTCGGTCTACATTGTGTCTTTTATCTCTTCAATTCAATAAAAATATTTTCTCATATAAATGAAAAATGGGTTTGACTGAGATGTACATCTTGTCATTCCCGGTTTAAGAGACTTTAGCTGTACGGCTTTGATCTTAAACCATTTCAAAAGTTAAAATCAATCAACACGCAAATATTTCCTAGAACTACGTAGCCTTTGATTCTCTACCAGGAGATAGGTAGGAGCAGGGTCACGCCCCTGTCAAGCGCACAAATAAACAATTTCTATTACCGTTCTTTCTTAATTCATTTTTTACAAAAAAAAATTATAAAAATAAATAGATGAATATTTCATTTTCAAAATATAAACAGGGGATTAAGTCGACTGTGCAGTCGGGTTAGTCTGCTTTTTAGGCCACTAATTAACCGTTACGGATCAGGTCCTAAAATCCCTATTTAAAATAAATAATTTCTAAATTAAAAAAATACAAACACATCTCTTTCATTTCAAAAATCAAAAATCTTATTTTCAAAGTAGGGGATTAAGTCGGTCGTACGGTCGGGTTAGTCATCATTTTAGGATAAGTGAACTGTGGTCCTTCAGAGCCCCAGCGCTCCTTCAGCCCTCAGCGGCCCTTCAGAGCCCCAGCGCTCCTTTAGACCCCCAGTGGTCCTTCAACACAGATTACTCAGTTCTAAAACCCCTATATTAAAAAACACCAACCAACAAATCATTTTCTACACCAAGAACTACATAGCTTTGATTTCTCCATTGCACCTGGAGATACGTAGGAGCAGGGGCCCCCTCCTGTCAAGCACAAAAACTAAAATTTTTATTAAGTCTTTTTCTTTCAATAAAAGGGTAAAAATTAACATTTTCAAAATTAACATTTTTTTCCTACAACTAATTAGAAGGTAACCTTCCTTAGGAAGGATGTCGTGGGGTGCTAATACCTTCCCCACGCATAACTGACTCCCGAACCCTAATCTGGTCTCAAGGACCCTTATCCATTCCAAAAGGGATTTTCCAATATTTGCCCTTAAACTAAACTTTGGTGGCGGCTTCATTTTTGAACCTTCGAGGATTATTATTTGAAATTGTTTTCTTTGTTTTGATCATTTTTCTGGTTTCTTTAAAGAACTGTGAGAGTTATGGATGCTCAAAATCGTTTACTTTTTGATGCCCTCACGGCAAAAATGAGAGAACTTTTGAAAGAGGAAGTGGAAGGTATACATGAGAGAATTGATCAGTTAGAAAATAGACAAAATAATAGTGATGAGGAGGGTCGGAGGAGAAGACGTGATGAACCTAGAGAAGATAGGTTGGGTGGTATAAAAATTAAAGTACCACAGTTTGTTGGGAAAAATGATGCTGATGTGTATTTGGAATGGGAGACCAAAATTGAACAAATTTTTTCCTGTAGCAATTACACTGATCTTCAAAAAGTGCAGGTTGCTTCTATTGAATTTACAGATTATGCTTTGGTGTGGTGGGACCAATTGACGAAGGAGAGGAGAAGGCACGATGAGCCAGCCATTGCCACATGGGAGGAGATGAAGAGGCTCATGAGGAAGAGATTCATTCCATCATACTACAACAGAGAGTTGCACAACAAATTACAGCGACTCACCCAAGGCAACAAAAGTGTTGATGAGTACTATAAGGAGATGGAGGTGGCGAAAATTAGAGCAAATGTGGAGGAGGATGAAGAAGCAACCATGGCCAGATTCTTGCATGGTCTAAATCGTGATATTAGTGACATAGTGGAACTACAACACTATGTTCAAATAGACGATTTGGTTCATCAAGCCACAAAAATAGAACAACAACTCAAGAGGAAGGGCCAAATAAGAAGAAGCTCAACTACTTCCAATTCTCAAAATTGGAAGAGCAGTGTTAAGAGTGAAGGAAGTTCATCATCCAAAGAAACCACGGCTGACCCAAAAGGTAAAAACACTACAACTAGTCCTTCTCAAGTTGTTTCAACTAATCGGGTTGTCAAGTGTTTCAAGTGCCAAGGATTAGGACACATAGCTTCACAGTGTCCTACCAAAAGAGTTATGCTTTTAGAGGAGGTTACAGAGGAGGATGAAAGGGATGAAGAGTATGAAGGGGATTTGGAGGAGGAGGAGACTCAAATACCTAGTGGAGAGTTACTTATGATGAGAAGGTTGTTGGAGGTCGTTGTAAAGGAGGAGGATACAACACAAAGGGAGAACATATTTCACTCAAGGTGCCTCGTACAAGGCAAGGTATGTTCCCTTATTATTGATGGTGGGAGTTGTACCAATGTTGCTAGCACAAGGTTGGTTTCTAAGCTTCAACTAGAAACTAAACCACATCCCAAACCATATAGACTTCAATGGCTTGTCAATGATATTGAAATGATTTTTGATAAGATAGTAGAAATTTCTTTTTCAATTGGTGTGTATGAGGATGTGGCTGTTTGTGATGTAGTTCATATGGAGGCTAGCCATCTCTTGTTGGGAAGGCCTTGGCAATTTGATAAAAATGCCAATCATGAAGGGCGTACCAACAAGTACTCTTTTGTTCATCGTGGAAAACGTATTGTATTGGCTCCTTTGAGTCCAAGTGAGGTGAGAGATGATCAAAAAGTATTGAGAGAAAAATATGAAAAAGAAAAAGAAAAAGAAAAAGATAAAGAAAAAGAAAAAGAAAAAGAAGAAAAGATCGCCAAAGAAAAAGAGAGAAAAAAGAGTGCAAAAAAAAATATTGATGAAAAAAAAGAAAGTTTGATGGCGACAAAAGGGGAGGTTAAAAGTGCTATTCTTGCAAGTCAGCCCCTATATTTGCTTTTTAGCAAAGAGGTGGCTTTGCTAGAAAATTTATCTAACACTCAAGAAATGCCAAGTTGCATAAATTCTCTTTTGCAGGAATTTGAGGAATTGTTCCCTAAAGAGGTACCAAGTGGGTTACCACCTTTGAGAGGGATTGAGCACCACATTGACCTCGTTCCAGGGGCCGCTTTGCCTAATAGGCCAGCCTACCGGAGCAACCCACAACAAACACAAGAGATACAAAAACAAGTGGCTGAGTTGGTAAGTAAAGGTTGGGTAAGAGAAAGCTTAAGCCCATGTGCTGTCCCTGTTATTTTAGTTCCAAAAAATGATGGTAGTTGGAGAATGTGCACTGATTGTAGGGCTGTTAACAATATCACCGTCAAGTATAGGCACCCAATACCTAGGTTAGATGACTTGCTTGATGAATTGTTTGGTGCATGTTTATTTTCCAAAATTGATTTGAAAAGTGGATATCATCAAATTAGGATAAGAGAAGGGGATGAGTGGAAAACTGCTTTCAAAACTAAATATGGTTTATATGAATGGTTAGTTATGCCTTTTGGCTTAACTAATGCACCTAGCACTTTCATGAGATTAATGAACCATGTTTTGAGGGAATTTTTGGGAAAATTTGTTGTTGTATATTTTGATGATATCTTGATATATAGCAAAAATTTAGAGGACCATTGCATTCATCTAAGGGCTGTTTTAAATGTGCTAAGAAAAGAAATCTTATTTGCCAACTTGGAAAAATGTGTTTTTTGCACGGATCAAGTTGTTTTCCTAGGTTTTGTCATAAGCTCTCAAGGAGTACATGTGGATGAAGCAAAGGTGAAGGCAATCCAAGAGTGGCCAACGCCCAAAAGTGTGACTGAGGTAAGAAGTTTTCATGGTTTAGCAAGTTTCTATAGGAGGTTTGTCAAGGACTTTAGTACTATTGCTGCACCTCTTAATGAAATTGTTAAAAAAGAAATCGGTTTTAAATGGGGTGAGAAACAAGAACAAGCTTTTTCTATCCTTAAAGAAAAGCTCACCCAAGCACCAATTCTAGCATTGCCTAATTTTTTTAAATCTTTTGAAATTGAGTGTGATGCTTCCAATGTGGGAATTGGGGCTGTTTTGATGCAAGAAGGTCATCCAATTGCTTATTTTAGTGAGAAATTAAAAGGGGCTGCCCTAAATTACTCAACTTATGATAAGGAATTGTATGCCTTAGTAAGGGCATTGCAAACATGGCAACATTACTTGCTGCCCAAAGAATTTGTCATTCATGGTGATCATGAGTCCTTGAAGTATCTAAAAGGACAAGGTAAGTTGAACAAGAGGCATGCTAAATGGGTCGAATTTTTGGAGCAATTTCCTTATGTGATTAAGCATAAGAAGGGTAAAGCCAATGTTGTGGCTGATGCATTGTCAAGAAGGTACGCCTTACTCTCTACCCTTGAAACTAAAATTTTTGGTCTTGAACACATTAAGGAATTGTATCAGCATGATCTTGATTTTTCTGTTAAATATGCTGGATGTGTGCATGCTGCCCATAATGGATTTTTTAGGCACAATGATTATTTGTTTAAAGAAAAAAGGTTGTGTGTGCCAAAAGGATCCATTAGAGAGCTCTTAGTCAAAGAGGCGCATGAGGGGGGCTTAATGGGACATTTTGGTGTTCCTAAAACTTTGGAAATTTTGAAAGAGCATTTTTATTGGCCTCACATGAAAGTTGATGTGCAAAAATATTGTGAAAGATGCATTGTTTGCAAGAGGGCCAAATCCAAAGTTATGCCCCATGGCTTATATACTCCATTGCCTGTTCCTGAATACCCTTGGATTGACCTTTCCATGGACTTTGTCTTAGGCTTACCTAGAACAAAGAATGGGAAAGACTCTATTTTTGTTATTGTGGACAGGTTCTCAAAGATGGCGCATTTTATTCCATGCAAAAAGGCAGATGATGCTTGCCATGTTGCTGACTTGTTTTTCAAAGAAGTGGTGCGCCTACATGGCTTACCAAAAAGCATAGTGTCCGACCGAGACACTAAATTTTTAAGCCACTTCTGGAGGACTTTGTGGGGTAAGGTGGGAACTAAGTTACTATTCTCTACAACTTGTCATCCTCAAACTGATGGGCAAACTGAGGTAGTAAACCGAACTTTCTCTACTCTTTTAAGGGCTGTGCTTTCAAAGAACTTGAAAATGTGGGAAACATGGCTGCCACATGTTGAATTTGCTTATAATAGGGTTGTCCATAGTACCACAAATCACTCACCATTTGAGATTGTGTATGGTTATAATCCTTTAACTCCTCTTGATCTTTTACCATTACCTAACACATCTCTTTTGAAGCATAAAGATGGCAAGGCCAAAGCTGAATTTGTTAGGAATTTGCATGAGAAAATCAAAATGCAAATTGAAAAGAAAAATGAGTGCTATGCCAAAAATGCCAATAAAGGGCGCAAACAAGTTATCTTTGAACCCGGGGATTGGGTTTGGGTTCATATGAGGAAAGAAAGGTTTCCAACACAGAGGAAATCCAAACTAATGCCTAGGGGTGATGGTCCTTTTCAAGTGGTTGCCAAAGTGAATAATAATGCATATAAAGTGGACCTACCCGGTGAGTATGGTGTTAGTGCCACTTTTAATGTTGCTGACTTATCTCCTTTTGATGCAGGTGATGAAGATTTCAATTCGAGGTCGAATTCTTCTCAAGAGGGAGGGAATGATGAGGACATAGAGCATCAAGATGCCTTGCAAAGCTTAGGAGGTCCAATAACTAGAGCAAGGGCAAGGAGAGTCCAAGAAAGTCTAGTCCCGTTCATCACCAAGGCAAATTCAAATGAGGGCAAGGAAGTAATTGCACCAAAAACCATGCTTGTCATACAAGCTATGGAGAAGGCGCTAGTTGCATGACTTAAAAGGAGTTTCTATTTTAATTGAATAAAATTGCATGTGACCAATTGATATATTTGGGAACCATGCACTTAGTTAATTTATTTTTGGTGTGTTTAATCCACTTCAAGTGGTGTAGGAGTCACATATTCCAAGTGTGGAGATAGAGTCAATAATTGTTGGAATCAAAGAAAGGCATTCATGACAATCAAAGCCAAGGAGTTACAAGACAATAGGATTAATTCTCCAACATCTCATCAAAGGCACATTAAGGAGAGAGGAGTTACAAGACAATGAAATTTATTCTACAACATCTCATTATTAGTGCATCAAAGAGTGTAATTTCCATTAATATGTGTTTGTGTAACAACTCCTAGACTTGAATTGCTTGTAATTACTTGTAATTGAGTTTTATTACACTAGCTTAGGATTCCTATTAGCTAATTTCGAAATTAGCATAGGCTTAGGGTATTGTAATAGCTTTTGGTCTTCTTTCTTTGTAACAACAAGCACTCTCTTATTACAAATAGAGAGTGTAAGTGTAGCTGAAGTTTTTAACAAAGATTTTAACAACATTTTGAGTTCATACTCTCTAGGTTCTGGATTGGACCAAACTTTGATCATATCAAGAACTCCTTTTCTTGTGGTGATCCTCACATTCATAGGCTTATCCTAGTCTTGGATTAGACAAGGTGGCGCCCCTTTCCTTTCATTCCATTTCTTTCACCAAATTCACACCAATTGTTAACTAGTGTGAGCATAAGCACTACTTTACAAAGACCACGAAAATTTCAAGTTTCCTTTTCCATTTTCTTCCATCCTAAACCCAAAAATACAAAAACATAAGAAACAACCAGACTTTCTATTGAAAATCAAAGAAATGACCAATTTTCACCACAAGGTGGTCATCACATTCCAAAAGGGATTTTCCAAT
Organism: Astragalus membranaceus; assembly: GCA_039519185.1. NCBI lineage: Eukaryota > Viridiplantae > Streptophyta > Magnoliopsida > Fabales > Fabaceae > Astragalus > Astragalus membranaceus. The sequence goes on along the minus strand of CM076854.1, from coordinate 47,088,420 downwards.
ATTTGCCCTTAAACTAAACTTTGGTGGCGGCTTCATTTTTGAACCTTCGAGGAATCCTCACCCGGATATTTCGGTCGCTACAGCTGGCGACTTCACTGGGGACATTTTTTTTAGAGAGTCAAACCTAGTTTAATTAGTTGTAGGAGTAGTTGTTAATTTAATGTTTATTTTTACCCTATCCTTTTGTCTTTTATTCTTGCATATTATATTATTTTCATATGATATGTAAACCTTAGGATAGAAGACCATTATGTTTGTATATGTGATTATTCTTTTATTTTATTGCCAATTATATTCTTTTATGTATATAAACCCTAGGGTAGAAGGCTATTGTTGTTGTATGTGTGTTTGTTTGTTTTGCAGCTTGGGGGGTATTCCTGATATTTTGCTCCTTCACACACTCCACTATCACACTTTTGCACACACGTGAGAATAGTCCTATACCCGGACTGGAGCATAAACTAAGTTAGAACGAGACTGCGTAGTAATGGCCCTCTGGATGTACGTTCAGCTCGGTGATTACGAAAGTCTCACCTAGAGTTTGGTCCCTTCGAGGGTGCTATCACTTCTAATAGCTTGCCTATTGTTGTGGCTAGCGTTCTCGAACGGGGTCGTTGGCTCTAGGAACCTTATTAGGACCTTGTAGAGCTACTCTTTGAAAGGCTCACTCAGTAGAAAGAATCTTAGATCTATTCTCAAAGGAACCCTTTTTAGGACACAAAGGAGCTTCATCCCGTCGCATTCAAACAAGCATAGATACATTTCCTTCCCATTTTTTTTTGAAAAAAAAACCAAAAATCAAATTTCATTTGTTCTAGCTATTTTATTTTCTTGATTTTGCAAATCTCTAAATATATCGTCTTCCATACATTTCAATGACCGCCGGGGAATTACAAAACTTTTTAAAAAAGGGTGGATAAAAGTAAAATAAAAAACCATTTGAAAGTCAGACCCTAGAATCATACTTTAATAAAAAGTTTTGGATTCCCCAACGAGATGAATAAAACCATACATTTACATCTCACGCGCATTCGTTCATTCATTCAAAGGCGAACTGGTTCATCAATACTCATGCATTTCATTTCCCTTTTCCAAGAAAAAATAAACAAAAATATTCAAAAATCATCATGCGTTCTTTTCTTTCTACGCATTAAAAAATAACTGCATGTATCCTGCATTTCATTTCATCGCATAAGAAAAAAACAAGAAGCAATAATTATCCATATAACATAAGCATCTCATTCATTGATAATCATTCACAAAATATCATCATCAAATAGTGTAAGCATCGCATCATTTACGACATCGTTATTATTCTTTCACTCATTTACAACATCACATCACATAGTGGCATTCATGCACCATTTCACTCATATTGTGATCCAAGCTCAAGTCCATCATTACTCCATGCATGCATCATTTCCAAATAAATAAATAAATATGTATTTTAGTTAGCATTTTGCATATTGCAATGCCTCCGAAAAATCATTTTTGGATAGTCAGTATTTTCAAGTGATCATTCACATTCCATGCATCTGCATCATGCAACATCATTTGTTCATTCATGCATGCACTTCCATTCACAAAAAATCATCATCAAATAATCTAGACATTTCATCATTAGCAACATCATGAGGTGCATGTAAAAACATAGCCTTCATACATCATTTCACTCATCCTAATAAATAAATAAAAAAAACTGCTGTTTCATCGATCATTCATACGTCATTCCATTCCCCGTTTCAGCATGCATCACTTCACAAAAATTACGTAATTATTTTCGCATCATTCAAAAGATACGCCCTTGTTAGCATTTCATTCTGATACATAAATGAAGTCATGCATCAGTCAGATGCTCATTGCCCCCAAAAAAATGATTTAGAATAAGCGGTCTTTTCAAGTGTTCATTCATGCATTTACATCTGCATTTTCATCATGCATATCTATCACCACGTGTTCCTTCATGCATTAGGACACGGGGGCATGTAATTTGATTATCCCTATTGCATACACATAGTAAACCTTTTTTTTTTTCAAAAAAAAACATCATGCATTCATAATAGAATAAAGTCGTTGGTCTTTCCAAGTGATCGGTTCCTCCATGCATTTCATACATTTGCATCTTCATCATCCATGTCCATCATCATGCATCAGTCCATCTATCACATTTTGTCTCATTTTCTAAAAAAACCATGAGCATACTTTTTTCAAAAATTGATGAGAGATGAGGCGAAATTGATTATTCTTCTTTGTAAAAGTTTAGATTAGCTACAAACTCAAGGTTTGTTTCAGACACCCAATTTTCAAAAAAAGGAAGTTATTCACTCTTTGCAGCTCGATCACAATTTTATTCAGCAGAACGATGCATCTCATCAGTCCCATGATAAATGATCCAAATGGTCTATTTTGTTAACTGATGTGTTATCAAGAATTTCTTCTATCATGTCGCAAACTATGTTAACTCTCTGTGAAGCATTCGTATAGTGAACTTGTATGCAATACACATTTACTCTTGTTTGAGTCAGTCAGTGTCCACATCTTTCCATCCTATCATCATCCTTTGTTCATGTCCAGTCCCACCCCGACCATCCCATAAGGTGCATGTTCTCCACAAGTACCTAGTCGACTACTTGGTTGGTTCCCAACGATGAAATTTCACAAACTAACACTTTAGGCCCCCATGCTGGGGCAAATTTGTGATAACTAGATATCTCGTCAACATTGTATTCCATTGGTGCAAGTCCTTTACAAAAAAAAATCAAAAAAATCAAAAAAAGAGCCTGTTAGGTTGAAAACTCCAAAGAGCAGCTTAAGCAAAAGTTAGGGCAAAGAAAAAGAAATATAGAGAAAAAGAGCAGATATATAAAAATAAATAAATTGTTGTCTTAGGGTTAATTTTTGAGAAAACAAGCTATCATGATTTGAAATGATGTTTGGCCGGCCTTCTATACCCTAAAAAAGCATTCAAAAAAGAAATACTATTTGCTACCCACCGCAAGCCAGAAAAGCCAAAAAAAAATCAAAAAAATCTTTCCATCACCCTAGACAATGATCAATTCCATATCAAAAATGGTGTATCGCTTTTATCAGCTCACTGTACTCAAAAAAAAGGAAAAAGAAAGATCACAAAATAGAGAAAGTGAAACTCAAAAAGAGGATTGAAGAAATCCCGAAAGAAAAAAGCAAAAACAGTAGAAATTGTGAGCTGATACATCATACCATGAAACACATAAGATATCCTTATCCAAATAAACCCACAAACACCTCCTTAGGCCGAATTATCATTTCTTCCACAAAACCCAAATCATTGGCCTCAAACACCTCTCTGAGCCCACTTGAGCCTATACTTCACAAGCCCATAACCACCGACCACATTACCCATAACATTTGACCACATTACAAACCCTTCTCTCATAAACCCCTAACCACTGGCCGCGCTACAACCTTAACGAGTCCATGCTGATCAATGGATGATTGCCTTCGTTTTCTCAAAGATTTAATTTTAGGACAAGTAAGTTTATTTATTTACAATATATTTGCTCAAAAAAAAAATCAAAGAAAAGAAAGTTAAAAAAAATCAAAGGGTTTTCACTCCAATATTCATTCAAATTGCACTGATATCAAGACAAGGTTTAGTAATCACCAAGTGAAATTTTCATCGTATCAAAAACTCAGGATTATCATAGTCTGTGGGAGTCACCTTCAAAGGGCCAAAAGTTTAGACTAGGACCATCACCTAAATCCCAAAGTGGGGCAACCCCGTCACCCTTCACTCCACCTAAAGTCGGGGAAATTCGCCCTACACCCATCTCATTCCCTTGTCATATCCACATCCACAAAACCATCCCGAGGCAATTCCTCAACCCACCATCCTAAACACGGCCTTGCTCAAACCTTAGTCAGGGCCACCTTGCCCTTGTCATAGTTGGGGCAATACCAAACACTATGGGTTGAGACAAAATCTTTCGCCTGCCACCCTTCATTCAAAAGTCATGGCGTTCCCAATTCATCATCTACTACACTCCAGCTGTTGTCACCACTAGGCAGGGGCAAGTTATGCAATCACCGTCACCAAACTCCAAATTGGAGCAGACCTACATTTCTCGGATTGGGGCAAACCTACCTTTCCTGATTTTGGCAAAAACCTGTCACGTGTCATATCTGTCATACCCTGGATCAAGAACCAAGTTAACTAACTCATTCATTCGTATTTGCACTATTATGCCTATTTGCTAAATAATGCTTCAAGGAGAGAAAACACAAGTTAATAATGTGAAGTTAGAAACTCGCGTAGTTAACTTTGTGGACCTAAAATTCAGTCATCATGGGACACCCGAACGAAAGAACAATGTGAAGGAGCTGGCAAATGCGATCAAATACTTTCGCACATCAGTGTCTGGGAATAACAACCTTGAGTTTACCTGTAACACCCCTTTTTTACCCGGTAATTTATTAGTAAAATCAGAGTTTTTTTTTTGTCAACTAAAGGAATGTCACATTTCAACTTAAAAACATCACCACTCGCAAATAACAGTGTCATTCACAAAATTCACTGTATGAAGGAAATGAGATACCTAACACCATGCTAATGGGACGAACCCAAAACACCTGTTCAGTAAACACAGTAATATACTCAATCATCTCGCAGCGGAATAAAATTTAAGGGTTCAAGTGAAACAACCATAGCATCTTTGCAAAATAAAATTAATTTAAAGACAAGCGTTCATCCCCCACTAGAGTGCTACGTATCAGAGCAGACGACCCGACTCAGCTAACGAAGGTACCTAAGCCTTCACTCGATATTACCTGCACGTTACCGCATGGGGGTAACATTCAAACAGAAGGGGTGAGATCATCTAACAATATAATAGTGCATATGATAAGTATTATGCTAGAGCTACAACACTATATGAGCCACATCGCCAACATCAATCAATCATCACAGTAAGTCATCACAACGTCATGATCATGTATGAAATGCAATCCATCGCAACGGGCGTATGCATGTGGTACCAGTAATCATCATCACTAAAAAGCCTTTATGGCATGATCGTCACTTGTAAGACCGCAACCTTTTATCGTCGCTTGTAAGACCGCAACCTTTTATCGTCGCTTGTAAGACCGCAGCCTTTTATCGTCGCTTGTAAGATCGCAGCCTTTTATGCACATGAGTTGCATGAGACACGATGACATGCACCAAACACAACCACACAGAATCGCGGTCAACTTAGTGACCCATTACTTACCAGTTCGCCCATCAAAGGCACATCACCTGTCAAGTCATCGTCACATATATCATCATCATTAATACCATCATCACTAATATTCTCATCGTCATTAACATCATCGTCGCTAATAGCCTTTATGGCATCATCGTCACTTATAAAATCACAGCTTTTATTCATCATTAATACCATCGTCAATCAAAGAAATAGCCACTAGGGGCATTATCGTCAAAACATCAACACATCATTATCGACACCGGGGCACTAATATTACTGATTATATTGAAAGGTTTTACTTCAGCTCACAACACCAAATAGGACACAAAAGGGGGTTTTAACCACCGAAACAGTTTTGCAACACCGACAACAACGACCAACGGGGACAGCCACTTGAGGCGCCCAGAAACTGTCAGAAAATAATGGTTTTTACTTTAAAATAGAACACACAGGTAGAAAACTGAATAAGCTTCGCAACGCACTTTGAAGCACGTAAAACGGACATCCGAGTCAAAAGATATGACAAAAACGAAACCGGGGAACATTTGGGCAACATCCTGAAAATGGCGCGCTTAGCAGGGAAAACTGGCGCAGCCACAGGAACTGGCGCAGCAACACAAACTGGCGCCCTTGGCGCCCCTGCGCCAAGACACAGTGCGGAACACAGACACAGGCACATCACACTGACACACAGGAACACTCCCAAACACGGCGCCCAGTGCCTGGGCGCCAAAAACAACAACTGGATCACCAGGAAACACAGACAGGCACGGCGCCCAGGCACAGGGCGCCATTTCCTGCGACACAACCAAAACGCAACACAGCTTAGACACGGCGCCCATGCACAGGGCGCCTAACACAGAACACGCACAGACACCAAAACACACACACAATTGGCCACGGCGCCCATGCACAGGGCGCCAAAAACAGCAACACGCCAAGACACCACACGCAACATCCTAGACCACGGCGCCCATGCACAGGCGCCAAAAATAGTAACATGGCCACGCCCAGCAAATGGCGCCCAGCGCCAGGGCCCCAAATCCAGCACACCCAAACCATCAAACAACACATATGCAATTCATCAATTTCGCAATATCCATTATCAAAACATCAATTTTGTAATAACCTACATCAAAACATCAATTTTATAATAACCTTCATCAAAACATCAATTTCATAACAATCATCATCAGCACCAATTTCAATCAACAACTAGTTCAAACAATTCAAACAAGAGTCATGGCAACATAGGTCTAAGCCCCTACCCTAATACCCATCATACCCACCATTATAGTGAAAGAGAGATCTCACCCTTACCTGATATCCAATTGCAATAGTTCCTTTGGCACAACAAAAGAATGTCACGGGTTCTCGAGCGTGATCTATTTCCAACGAGACTATGTGTCACTCGAACACGTACAATTATGCAACAACGACAACGGTCCAAAAGTCATAAACTTAAAATATTGAAAATGCTCAATCATTCTTTTTAATATGAGAAGGTCACAATATCATAACTATATATCTATATATATATATATATATATATATATATATATATGTATTAAACTTATGTACATAAAATAAAAATATCTTTAATAAATATGTGAAACATTTTATAAAACTTAAATATATAAAACTACATAAATCGTCTCTAAAACAGTAGATATACGCTTATAGTAGTGTACGATAAAACATGATTGACATATGGCATGGAAGCTAACCTTGTATTCTAAAGCCACAAACTAATCCTGATAAATTTGCTGATTGCTCAACGAAGGAATGATGATGCAACATAGAATAGAAATCTTGAGATTGAAAGCATAGAGCAAGCCATGACGTACGTGATTGTTGGTAGCGGCAACCTAGATCCGTTGAAAATTAGGCAAAGCTTGTCTCCTAATTATGCAGCGATTAACGATGGCTAGAATAAGAGGTGGATGGGACAAATCGAAGACAAATATGACTAAAAGCAAAAGTGAGTGATTGCATCAACTGAATAATGGAGAGGATGGAGGAAGTATGGAGCTTGAAACTAACAACAAGGATTGAAGACTGCATCTTCATATATTTTCGGCATTGGCAGCTTAGGGGGGAATAATGGGGTTAAAATAAATTTAGGTCAAATAAAGGATCTTGGTCAGATAGAGAATGTGTCGGATTTAAAGCCCAAAAAGAAATAAAAACATGGCCTTAAGCTTAGCTTAGTATGGGCCGGATTCATTTTAAATCATTTTTTTTAAAAATGCATTTCATTCTAAGCATTCCCCTTAACACTCAAATCTCAAAATAATTTCTCTAATAAGCAACATTTAAAATACTAATATTTATAAAAATGAAATAAATATATAATAACAACCATATATTACCAATAGTATATAGAAATACATTTAATTGTGATTTCAACTAATTTTAATAACTGAAATACACATAAATAATTTAATCTTATCAATTCGAAATAGTACATAAAACAAGCACACACCAAAAAGCACAATGCAATAAAATCGGGGTGTTAGAATTCAACCCCCCCAAAAAAAAAATTTCGTCCTCGAAATTTCGTAAGCCCAATGCCAAAGTCAAAGAATAAAATGCTTTAAGAGTTCAAACAAGGGGAATAATCAAGTCTACATCGGAGTCACGAAAGAGGAAATGGAGACAACATCTAGAGGGAAAATGGAGACAGTGGCAACGATCAGACAAGAGAATCTAGAATAAGGCTCAAATTGTCATTCAATGAAAATGCTCAAAGGAGGATTAAGGAAGGATTTATGCTTGGATTGCTGGGTTTTGCACCCACCAGTGATATTGAGTCATTATAAGGGTGATCAATGGGATCAGGTCGCAAAATAAAACATCTCGATTCTAAAACTAAGCACTTTACGAACAAGCATAAAAGTTCATTCCAATAATATTAAGTACAACTCACAACACAAAAAAGAAATAACATACACAAGAGTTAATGACTTAGAAAACTTAACATACATGCATCATGATCAACTTTCTTATTCTAACGAAGCAACTAGCATATACTTTTAATTAATTACCAACATGTTATTTCACTAAGCTTTGTAAGAAAAAGAAATAGAACTTATAATGCTGCCAAGAAAAATTATTTGCACACTATCAATTATAATCAAATCAAAACACATGTGAAAATATTCCTAAGATTTAACTTTAGGAGTTTTATACATAAATTTGACTCTCAGTAAAACTATTACAACATCTCTAAATTCTAACTGAAAGATAAGAGATAAATAATGCACTGCACCGATTATATTTAATTAAATTAATTAACCAACAAAAGTTTCCAACAATTAATTTAGTTATTCCCTTCATACCACTCGCCAATACTAGTTTTATCAAGCACAACAGAGTTTCTAGATGTTCCGCGTATGTGGCACATGCTACATTTTATTTAGGATTACTCACACAACTACACATTGAGAGCAATTAAGCACAAAGAAAAGCAAAAGTAAACTAGCAACATAAAATATAGCCAATATTTGAAATCATGACATCTATCTATACTCATAAAAATAAAAGAATTCCGTAAGTGTAGCACTTAATAAGAAAATTATTTCTTATTGTAACCAAAATATCACAACACGTTATTTGTCAAGTAGCAACGTTAAATCAAATAATTGACCAAGAAATCCTCTGAAGCACCAAGTTTAGAGCATTAATAAGTAAATAAAAGAAACATCGAAGGACTTTGTGTATGGCATAGTAATATTTAAATAAATGACCTACATTGTGTACATCCAAAAATAGTTTAATATAAGATTACGAGTAGGCTAAATAAACATTTTAACTCACAAAATCACGTAATGCAATTAACCACTACAAAGTCAAACTATAGAGGTGCAGCTTTTGTGGACACAAAGTTTCAAAGGCAAGAAGGTAACAAAGTACATGACAACATTACAGAGTTCACACAAGGAAAGTACAATAAACAACACAAACAGTCCGGTTAGGACCGAACAATCCGAAAAGTTTACCTGATTCGAACAACCTGCAATGTAAACAACGGTTAGTACTAAAAGACAACTGTTGGTCGTTAACCGACACAACGACTCGACGACTTGGCCGGACGGACCAACCATTGCTCTGATACCATTAATGTAACACCCCTTTTTTACCCGGTAATTTATTAGTAAAATCAGAGTTTCTTTTTTTGTTTGTCAACTAAAGGAATGTCACATTTCAACTTAAAAACATCACCACTCGCAAATAACAGTGTCAATCACAAAATTCACTGTATGAAGGAAATGAGATACCTAACACCCTGCTAATGGGACGAACCCAAAACACCTGTTCAGTAAACACAGTAATATACTCAATCATCTCGCAGCGGAATAAAATTTAAGGGTTCAAGTGAAACAACCATAGCATCTTTGCAAAATAAAATTAATTTAAAGACAAGCGTTCATCCCCCACTAGAGTGCTACGCATCAGAGCAGACGACTCGACTCAGCTAACGAAGGTACCTAAGCCTTCACTCGATATTACCTGCACGTTACCGCATAGGGGTAACATTCAAGCAGAAGGGGTGAGTTCATCTAACAATATAATAGTGCATATGATAAGTATTATGCTAGAGCTACAACACTATATCAGCCACATCGCCAACATCAATCAATCATCACAGTAAGTCATCACAACGTCATGATCATGTATGAAATGCAACCCATCGCAACGGGCGTATGCATGTGGTACCAGTCATCATCATCACTAAAAAGCCTTTATGGCATCATCGTCACTTGTAAGACCGCAGCCTTTTATCGTCGCTTGTAAGACCGCAGCCTTTTATCGTCGCTTGTAAGACCGCAGCCTTTTATGCACATGAGTTGCATGAGACACGATGACATGCACCAAACACAACCACACACAATCGCGGTCAACTTAGTGACCCATTACTTACCAGTTCGCCCATCAAAGGCACATCACCTGTCAAGTCATCGTCACATATATCATCATCATTAATACCATCATCACTAATATTCTCATCGTCATTAACATCATCGTCGCTAATAGCCTTTATGGCATCATCGTCACTTATAAAATCACAGCTTTTATTCATCATTAATACCATCGTCAATCAAAGCAATAGCCACTAGGGGCATTATCGTCAAAACATCAACACATCATTATTGACACCGGGGCACTAATATTACTGGTTATATTGAAAGGTTTTACTTCAGCTCACAACACCAAATAGGACACAAAAGGGGGTTTTAACCACCGAAACAGTTTTGCAACACCGACAACAACGACCAACGGGGACAGCCACTTGAGGCGCCCCGAAACTGTCAGAAAAATAATGGTTTTTACTTTAAAATAGAACACATAGGTAGAAAACTGAATAGGCTTCGCAACGCACTTTGAAGCACGTAAAATGGACATCCGAGTCAAAAGATATGACAAAAACGAAACCGGGGAACATTTGGGCAACATCCTGAAAATGGCGCCCAGTGCACTGGGCGCCTAGCAGGGAAAACTGGTGCAGCCACAGGAACTGGCGCAGCAACACAAACTGGCGCCCTTGGCGCCCCTGCGCCAAGACACAGTGCGCAACACAGACACAGGCACAACACACTGACACACAGGAACACTCCCAGACACGGCGCCCAGTGCCTGGGCGCCAAAAACAACAACAGGATCACCAGGAAACACAGACAGGCACGGCGCCCAGGCACAGGGCGCCATTTCCTGCGACACAACCAAAACGCAACACAGCTTAGACACGGCGCCCATGCACAGGGCGCCTAACACAGAACACGCACAGACACCAAAACACACACACAATTGGCCACGGCGCCCATGCACAGGGCGCCAAAAACAGCAACACGCCAAGACACCACACGCAACATCCTTGACCACGGCGCCCATGCACAGGCGCCAAAAACAGCAACATGGCCACGCCGAGCAAATGGCGCCCAGCGCCAGGGCCCCAAATCCAGCACACCCAAATCATCAAACAACACATATGCAATTCATCAATTTCGCAATATCCATTATCAAAACATCAATTTTGTAATAACCTACATCAAAACATCAATTTTATAATAACCTTCATCAAAACATCAATTTCATAACAATCATCATCAGCACCAATTTCAATCAACAACTAGTTCAAACAATTCAAACAAGAGTCATGGCAACATAGGTCTAAGCCCCTACCCTAATACCCATCATACCCACCATTATAGTGAAAGAGAGATCTCACCCTTACCTGATATCCAATTGCAATAGTTCCTTTGGCACAACAAAAGAATGTCACGGGTTCTCGAGCGTGATCTATTTCCAACGAGACTATGTGTCACTCGAACACGTACAATTATGCAACAACGACAACGGTCCAAAAGTCATAAACTTAAAATATTGAAAATGCTCAATCATTCTTTTTAATATGAGAAGGTCACAGTATCCTAACTATATATCTATATATATATATATATATATATATGTATTAAACTTATGTACATAAAATAAAAATATCTTTAATAAATATGTGAAACATTTTATAAAACTTAAATATATAAAACTACATAAATCGTCTCTAAAACAGTAGATATACGCTTATAGTAGTGTACGATAAAACATGATTGACATATGGCATGGAAGCTAACCTTGTATTCTAAAGCCACAAACTAATCCTGATAAATTTGCTGATTGCTCAACGAAGGAATGATGATGCAACATAGATTAAAAATCTTGAGATTGAAAGCATAGAGCAAGCCATGACGTACGTGATTGTTGGTAGCGGCAACCTAGATCCGTTGAAAATTAGGCAAAGCTTGTCTCCTAATTATGCAGCGATTAACGATGGCTAGAATAAGAGGTGGATGGGACAAATCGAAGACAAATATGACTAAAAGCAAAAGTGAGTGATTGCATCAACTGAATAATGGAGAGGATGGAGGAAGTGTGGAGCTTGAAACTAACAACAAGGATTGAAGACTGCATCTTCATATATTTTCGGCATTGGCAGCTTAGGGGGGAATAATGGGGTTAAAATAAATTTAGGTCAAATAAAGGATCTTGGTCAGATAGAGAATGTGTCGGATTTAAAGCCCAAAAAGAAATAAAACATGGCCTTAAGCTTAGCTTAGTATGGGCCGGATTCATTTTAAATCATTTTTTTTTAAAAGTGCATTTCATTCTAAGCATTCACCTTAACACTCAAATCTCAAAATAATTTCTCTAATAAGCAACATTTAAAATACTAATATTTATAAAAATGAAATAAATATATAATAACAACCATATATTACCAATAGTATATAGAAATACATTTAATTGTGATTTCAACTAATTTTAATAACTGAAATACACATAAATAATTTAATCTTATCAATTCGAAATAGTACATAAAACAAGCACACACCAAAAAGCACAATGCAATAAAATCGGGGTGTTACATTACCAAAGTTTGAATTCAAATCAAACCCAATTTTTCCAATAAATGATGATTCCAGAATTTTCACCTCTCTGCTTCTCGCATCAAAAGTCTCATTTCTCATCATTGCAAAAAAAAAAACTTTCTGCATCACCAATAAACCATATCATAAATCACTGCACCATACATTTTATTCCAACATCAAGCCATGCATCTACCACAACTTTTGCATCTAAGCATTACATTTGCACATTCATTCATTCATATACCTACATCATATATTAAAAAAAAGTAAAAGAAAAAAAAAGAAAGTAAACAGAGGCAAAAATCATCCACATTGCATTCATTACCCCCACCAAAGTATTGATCATTGCATGCGCAAATATTACATGCATTTCATCGCAACACTTACATCTAAGCATTACAATTGCATCTTATCTGCATACGCATACACAGTGTATCAACTTTATTATTCCAGCAACTTCAGCATCCATTATCCACCACATCTCATTCACTACCTTAACAAACATCAATCATTGCATGTGCATACATTACGTGCATGTCATATACATAACATCTATTGCTTCAAGTGTCGATCCCTATATACTTCCACTTCTTATGTCAATACGACATGCGTTGAATCTTATATCAAACACCAGATCGCAGTGTAAGCACAGAGTCTAGCATAGATCCTTCAGACCAGTTTGGTCCTTCAGTTCAGTTCAAATTAACACGTCAAAGCGACGGCTTCGAACTCTACCTTCAGATCTTAACGTCGCCACTGAGCGCGAAAGATCGTTCAGACCCCTGTTGGTCCTTCAGATTAGCTGTGTCTGCCTAAGACATAGTGGACATCCTTCGTGGTCAACATATCTGTTCTAGATCTGATCTTGACCCTCACGGCCGCATCGACGTAGGTCGCCCTCAGACTGTTTTAGTAGTACCATAGCTAGTTGCAGTCCATCAGACCATTTTGGTCCATCAGGCCCAGGCAGCCCTTCAGACCCACCGGTCCTTCAGTTTAATTCAAATCAATGCGCCAAGCATCAACTCCGAATTAGACCCTCAGATCATTATGCCGACACTTCAGGGCATCGATCCTTCAGACTCCCAGTAGTCCTTCAGAGCCCTAGTGCTCCCCCAGATCCCCAGTGATCCTCCAGAGCCCCGGTGCTCCTTTAGACCCGCAGTGGTCCTTCAGAGCCCCAGTGCCCCTTCAGACCCCCAATGGTCCTTCAGAGCCCCAGTGCTCCTTCTTTATTCCTTTCTCGTCGATGCGCCAAGTGTTAACCGTTCTGTGTTAATTCTCAAACTCTACACTTTTCAACTAAAAGGACAAAATTAGCATTTGTCTTATCTTTATTTCTATTCCTACTATGAAAACCCTTCAGTTTATCTACGGAATATAAATAAAGAGGGGCAGCAGTCATACCCTAATTTTGTCTGGCTAATTTAAAGTTTATTAGAAAAAAAATCAAAATATTGCTCGTGGTGCTTTTTGAGATTTCTTGTCGTTTACGCGTGCCGTTTGGTAGCGGCTTGACGTCATTTCTATTGTTATTAGTAGAACTTATTTTCTTTTTATCGATTGCCAGAAGAACTTAATTAAAAAAGACTGTTATTAATATTTGATGTTAACTCTTTTTTTTACATTACAATATAAAGATAGAAAAATTAGAAATCAGAATTGCTAAAAATTATAGATAATACAATGGAGAGTGATGTGTAAGTCCATTTTGAGACAATAGTTTTAAACTCTTTTATCATGTTACTGCCCTCTTTCACCAACTAAGGAATGCCTCTTTGCACTATACCAAAGCCTCCATACACAGCCTGTACACAAAGAAACAAATGTGAGCAACAGTCAAACCCAACAAAATCGTGAATGAGGCAGGAGCTCGGGAGAAAGAAAATTGTGATCAGAATACTTTATACATCAAAACATGAAATACTTGAACAAATACACAAAACTGAGAGGCAGAAAAATTGACAACATGGTACAACAAGCAAGGAAAATCCTTATATATATCCAACTTCAGAAACAAAAAATAGGGGGGGGGGGGGGAGGGACAGAACAAAAAAAAAATGAAAAGAAAACAAAGAGGGAGGAGGCAAAATGTAAAAAAGGGAAGAGCAGTAAAGTGACAGAAGGAAAACAGGGAGAAGGCGTCCACCACCATCCCTCTCCCTAACACCATGAAGCCGCGACACCACCCACCACCGTGCACCACCACCAAAACCGTAAACCATCAAATGACCACCTCAACCACCATGCGCTCCCTCTCCAGTCGCAACAACCACCATTCGAAAGCACCACCACCACTCACCACCTCCTCCCTCCCAACAACCAAAGACCACCAAACACCATCTCACCGTCCCCACCGTCGTCCCCGGCGAAACCACCGCCGTCACCACCGCACTGCTGCTACCACACCAACCCCTCTCTCTCTCTCTCGCTCACGACCTTCTCTCTCCCTCTCGGTTTTGTCTCTCACTCTCTCTCTCCACTTCTCTTTATTCTTCTATTTTCCTCTTACTCCATTTTTGCTTATCTCTTTCTCTCTCTGAACAAGGGGTTGCGACTGAGACAAGTTTAGGGTTTCATCTTTGATCCCTATTTTCACTTTCCTCTTTATTATATTGGCTTACCTTCTCTTATTTGTTAGGTAATTAAAATTAAAATAAACAAATGTTTGATACCTTTTTCCTTCTCCATCGTGAATCCCTCTCCCTGATCCCTCTTTTTTTATTTTTTATTCTTTAGTTAATAATATCAGATTTTGTTAAAAAAAATAGGAAACTGTTTACTATTAGCGCCTCTGTTTGCATTTTCGTGATCCCCCTTTATTTTTGGGCTTTTCAATTACCTATGCTCTGCTATTTGCACCCTCAATTACCTACATTGTGTCTTTTATCTCTTCAATTCAATAAAAATATTTTCTCATATAAATGAAAAATGGGTTTGACGGAGATGTACATCTTGTCATTCCCGGTTTAAGAGACTTTAGCTGTACGGCTTTGATCTTAAACCGTTTCAAAAGTTAAAATCAATCAACACGCAAATATTTCCTAGAACTACGTAGCCTTTGATTCTCTAGCAGGAGATACGTAGGAGCAGGGTCACGCCCCTGTCAAGCGCACAAATAAACAATTTCTATTACCATTCTTTCTTAATTCATTTCTTACAAAAAAAAAACCTATAAAAGTAAATAGATGAATATTTCATTTTCAAAATATAAATAGGGGATTAAGTCGACTGTACAGTCGGGTTAGTCTGCTTTTTAGGCCACTAATGAACCGTTACGGATCAGGTCCTAAAATCCCTATTTAAAATAAATAATTTCTAAATTAAAAAAATAGAAACTCATCTCTTTCATTTCAAAAATCAAAAATCTTATTTTCAAAATAGGGGATTAAGTCGGTCGTACGGCCGGGTTTGTCATCGTTTTAGGATAAGTGAACTGTGGTCCTTCAGAGCCCCAGCGCTCCTTCAGCCCTCAGCGTCCCTTCAGAGCCCCAGCGCTCCTTCAGAGCCCCAGCGCTCCTTCAGACCCCCAGTGGTCCTTCAACACAGATTACACAGTCCTAAAACCCCTATATTAAAAAACACCAACCAACAAATCATTTTCTACACCAAGAACTACATAGCTTTGATTTCTCCATCGCACCTGGAGATACGTAGGAGCAGGGGCCCCCTCCTGTCAAGCACAAAAACTAAAATTTTTATTAAGTCTTTTTCTTTCAATAAAAGGGTAAAAATTAACATTTTCAAAATTAACATTTTTTTTCCTACAACTAATTAGCAGGTAACCTTCCTTAGGAAGGACGTCGTGGGGTGCTAATACCTTCCCCACACATACCTTAAACTAAACTTTGGTGGCGGCTTCATTTTTGAACCTTCGAGGAATCCTCACCCGGATTTTTCGGTCACTACACAAGGTAATCAAAACCGGACCGGACATTGAACCGGAAGAGGTAGCGGTTCAGGGGTTCTTGGGTTCAACCGGTTGAATCGGGGGTTCAACCGGAATTAATTAAATATATTATTTAATATTTTTATTAAATAAATATAGGATAAAAAATAATAAAAAACCATAATACTCATAATAATTAATAATACAACAACATATCAAAGTCAATACAATATTTATCCAGTAACAACTACTCATAAAATTCATTGAGGTTGCCTCCATCAAATTCAAATATGTTGGGATTGGCATCATGATCTTCATAAGTTCCGTCATCATTAGTTCCACTTCCACCATCATCAAGTGGAAACGCCGTAGTGTCTACTTCTTCATCACCTAGTTACATAACAAAGGCAAAATAAATTGTTGGGTCTATAATTAATAATTATAACTTATATACAAACACATATTCAATGTTACTATATATTACCTCCATTATTTGGCAATATATCATCAACCGGCCTTGCATTAGCATTATAAAGAGCATTTTCAATCTCATCAATATCAAGTTCAGGGGGCTCTTCTTCTTCAACCACCCAAAAGTCAATGTCGTCAATGGATTCATAATCAATGGGATCATAACTTGTCCTTTTGGATCACTCAGATTGTCAAGGCTTTTCTTCTCTTTAATACCTTGTAATAGCAACAACATTTGATGACGAATATCACCAGAAACTTTCTTACAAGCTGCTATGTTACCCTTCACACCCGCAAGATGTTGCTTCATTCTATTGATGCCTCCTCCTTTATATGTATTTGAGCAATACAAGCAAGTGTACACAATAGTTCTTCCCTCTTTTTTAAATGCAATATGTTCCCATGCCGGATCAGCTTTACCACGACTGGAAGCCGGAGAATCCGCTGATGCTGATTGTGTTTCTGACATTGCTGAAGAACTATCATCAACTCTTTGAGGAACATTCACACTAGCTTCTTCCTATAAGTCACATGAGAACAATCGAACAAATTAACACACAAATCAAACAAATTAACACACAAATCAACAAACCAGCAAATCAACAAATCAACAAATCAACAGAGTTAATATGAAGTATGAATTAACAAATTAACAGTTTAATTTACAAACAAATCAACACGGAGAACAAATTAACAAATCAACAAATCAACAAATCAACAAACAAATTTACATGAGGAGTTATAAATTAACAAACAAATTAACAGTCTAACACACAAATTAACAAATAAATTAACACCTATATGAAGTTAATATGAAGTATGAACAGAGTTATAAAATAAATAACAGAGTGCACTTACATGAGGAGTAGATGACATTGTGGGTGACTGGTACGACGGCAAACAGAGCACGACGGCGAGCAAACGGAGGAGAACGTCAAGCGCAAACGGAGGAGAACGGCGAGCGCGAACGGAGGAGAACGGAGGAACTAAGGCGAGCGCGAACGGAGGCGAACAGAGGAACTAAGGCTAGCGCGAACGGAGGAGAACGGAGGAACAGAGGAGTATGGCGAGCGCGAACGGAGGAATGGAGGGAGGAGGAATGGAGGGAGGTGGAGAACGGAGGGTTTTGGATCTGGATCCATCTTCTCATCCCCCTTTCTAATTCTGTAATTCAGCTAAGTTCTCGTTTGTGAGGAAAAAAAATTTTAAAAAAAAACAACCAAAACGACGTCGTTTTGTTACAAAAATTTTAAAAAATAATTAAAAAGTTGTTTTTTCTCAGAACCGCTGAAAACCGATGAACCGCCGGTTCTTGCCGGTTTTCCCGGTTCTGGGGCGGTTTTCCGGTTTTCCACCCGGTTCTTCACGTATCCGGTTCTGTGGTCCAATTGGACCGGAAAGGGGTCCGGTTCCCGGTTCAATCGGTCGGACCGGCCGGTCTGGTCCGGTTTTGATTACCTTGGTCGAGACATGTCTCACTATCCTAGCTCATGCTTCAATTTTCTTCAAGTACTGGGACCATGCCTTCCAAGCCAATGTATACCATACACAAAACTCTTCAAGGTAGCCTCTGACTACACCTTTCTCAAGACATTTTGTTGCTCATGCTTCCCTTTTCTCAGACCTTACAACAAGCATAAGCTTGAATTCAGGTCTCAGGAGTGTTTTTCTCTGGGATACTCTACAAGTCGAAAAGGGTACAAGTGTCTCTCCTCTTATGGGTGCCTTTATATCTCCAAAGATGCGGTCTTCAATGAACATAACTTTCATTTCCTGTTCCTCACCAAAACTACCGAGCAGAATCCCTCGAGCCACATCTCCTCTTCAATTCCCTTAGTCTCACCCACCACCAGAAACTCTAGACCACACGTACTGGTTCCTCCTGGCTTCTACCCTCTACCCACCTTTTCATCAGAAACCTCATCTTCAACCACTGCACCTACTACACCTAGCCCTGCAGCACCACCCTCACCCTCTCCTCAAACTACAAGCCCCACCAAGCCATTCAATATCCACCCTATGCAAACTCGAGCCAAATCTAGAATTGTGTGTCTGCGCATTAATCCAACCTTCCTTCTGGCTCATGTTGAACCCAAAACTGTGAAACAAGCTATCTCTAACCCTTCCTAGCTTGCTGCTATGACAGATGAATATGATGCCCTGTATAACGCCCAAATATTTAATTAAATTATTTAATTAAATATTTAGGTATTCAGTTCTTTATTTATTTATTTATTTTAGATGGTGTAATTTTATTAGCATTTGATTAAGAGGTGTATAATTGAATAATAGGAGACGGTGTTAGTAATCGGGCTTAAGCTGGAGGAAAGCCCGTGATCCATGAGCCCACTAGCTAGGCGCATAGGTGAAGCACCTAGGCTAGGGTTTGGCTCATTTGCGAATTTCCTTGAGAAAAAGAAAAGAAAAGTTGCGAAATAGAGAGAGGAGAAAAGAGAAAGGGTTCGGCGCACCTAAGGGAGAAGAGAAGGAGGAAGAGTTCGCGAATCAAGGAGAAGAGAAGAGGCGCCATTGTTGCTGAGGTTTTGTTGGTGACTCGATCAAGAGAATTGGTGCTCTCCTACTATAAGGTAAGGGTGGGGTTCTTCCTTATAATGGGGTTTTATGATGGGGTTATGTGGGAATAGGTCCTATGATGCCTAGGGTTCGATTTTGATGTTGAGTTGATGATAGTTATATTATGATTATGTTAATTGAAATGTTGGCTTGATTTGGTGATTGTTGTGACTCAAAGAAATTGGTGATTCATTGTTGTTATTCCTAATTGCATGTTAAGTGTTTGATTAAATGTGGTTTGGTGTTGCAATTGGCAATTCATGATAATTGACATTGGGATTTAAGAATTGGTGAACTAAATTGGTGACTAAATCGAATTGGTGGTTAAACGTGGTGAAATTCTGAAATTTTGGGTTCCTAGGGCGCCATAGGTGCCAAAATGTTGTTGCTGTCCATGTTGCAGAAAATGGCGCCCTGTGCCTGGGCGCCATCCTTGGTCTTGTTGCGTTCGGTGCTGTGTTGCTGTTTTAGGCTCCCAGTGCCTGGGCGCCGTGTCTGGTGGGTGTTGCGTGTGCCAGTGTGTGTGTGTTGCTGTATCTTGGCGCAGGGGCGCCATGGGCGCCTGTTCCTGTGTGTGTTGCGCGCTGTCTTGGCGCAGGGGGCGCCATGGGCGCCATGGGTGCTGTGTCTGGGCGTGTCCTGTGTGTGTTGCATTTTGTTCTGGGTTGTCTGGGCGCCAAGGGCGCCATTTCCTGCAGTGTCATCTGTTGTGTTGCTGCTTGTTGCTAGGCGCCCTGCTCCTGGGCGCCAAAGCCAGGTGTGTTGCGTTTGTTGCTAGGCGCCCTGCCCCTGGGCGCCAGAGTCAGTTTTGTTGCCTGTTGCTGGGGGCCCTGCTCCTGGGCGCCATTTTGCTGTGTTGCGTTTTCCTGCTAGGCGCCCAGTGCCTGGGCGCCATTTTCAGGATGTTCCTCAATCGGATATCAGAAGATCCGTGTCTTTGCTGACTTGATTGATAGTTGCAGAATTTTTGAGGAGGATAGTAATGCTCACTACAAGATTGTGAATGATAAGAGGAGCAAGTTTCAAGACCGTAGTAAGCTGTATGAGGTCCCTACGGGCAAGGGTAAGCAGAGAGTTGATGCTGGCAAGAGGACTAGTGGGGGAGATGCCCCTGCTAGCATTGTGTGTTTTAAGTGTGGCAAGCCTGGCCACAAGAGTGTCATGTGCAGAAGCGACGTAAAGAAGTGTTTCAAGTGCGGTAAGGACGGTCATGTGGTGGCCGAATGTGAGCGCAAGGCAGTGGTCTGCTACAACTGTGGTGAAGAGGGGCACATTAGTACTCAGTGTCCGAAGCCGAAGAAAGAGAGGTCCAGTGGGAAGGTGTTCGCTTTAGGAGGTGAAGAGCCTACTGAAGATGATGGACTCATTAGAGGTACGTGCTTCATTAATGGTACTCCTTTAAAGTCCATTATTGATACTGGTGCTACTCATTGCTTTATTGCTGCTGATTGTTGTAAGAGGTTGAATCTTGTATTGTCTGCTATGAATGGAGAGATGGTTGTCGACACTCCAGCTAAGGGGTCGGTAACTACCTCTCTAGTGTGTTCTCAGTGTCCCTTGTTGATCTTCGACAGAGACTTTGTTGTGGATTTTGTTTGTTTGCCGCTGAGTGGATTAGATGTAATTTTGGGCATGAACTGGTTGGAGCATAACCATGTTCGCATTGATTGTCAGCGCAAGTGTGTGAGCTTCGGAGAGGAAGAGTCTGGTTTGTTATCTGCTAGTCAGTTGTGGAAGTTAGAAAAGGAGGGAGTTCAGTTATTCTCGCTGATGGCATCGCTGTCTGTTGAGAATCAAGCTATCATTGAAGAGTTGCAAGTGGTGCGCGAATTTCCTGAAGTTTTTCCTGATGAGATTCCTAGTGTACCGCCTGAGAGGGAAGTGGAGTTTTCTATTGATCTTGTACCCGGTACGAGGCCTGTGTCTATGGCACCGTACAGGATGTCTGCGTCAGAATTGTCTGAATTGAAGAAGCAACTTGAAGATCTGCTTGAGAAGAAGTTTATTAGGCCGAGTGTATCACCATGGGGAGCTCCTGTGTTGCTGGTGAAGAAGAAGGATGGAAGCATGAGGTTGTGTGTTGATTATAGGCAGCTGAATAAGGTGACTATTAAGAACAAGTATCCACTGCCTAGGATAGATGATTTGATGGATCAGTTAGTGGATGCTCGAGTGTTCAGCAAGATTGATTTGAGGTCGGGTTATCATCAGATCAAGTTGAAGGATGGTGTTGTTCAGAAGACTGCTTTCAGGACGCGGTATGGGCATTATGAGTATTCGGTGATGCCGTTTGGTGTCACTAACACGCCGGGTGTATTTATGGGGTACATGAATCGTATATTCCATACTTACTTGGATCGGTTTGTGGTTGTGTTCATTGACGACATCCTGATTTATTCGAAGTCGGAGGAAGAGCATGCGGAGCATTTGAGATTAGTATTGGAGATCCTGAGAGAGAAGAAGCTGTATGCAAAGTTGTCTAAGTGTGAATTCTGGTTGTCAGAAGTGAGTTTTCTGGGTCATATCATTTCTGGTAGTGGTATTGTTGTGGATCCATCTAAGGTTGATGCTGTGATGCAGTGGGAGAGTCCGAAGTCGGTTACGGAGATTAGAAGCTTCTTAGGGTTGGCTGGTTACTACAGAAGGTTCATCGAAGGCTTTTCTAAGTTGGCCCTTCCGTTGACGCAGTTGACTTGTAAGGGTAAGGCTTTTGTGTGGGATGCTCGTTGTGAGGAAAGTTTCCTTGAGTTGAAGAAGAGATTGACGACGTCTCCTGTTTTGACGTTGCCAAAACCAGGAGAGCCGTTCGCGGTGTATTGTGATGCTTTGAAGATGGGTCTAGGTGGCGTGCTTATGCAAGATGGGAAGGTGATAGCTAATGCGTCGAGGCAGTTAAGGATTCATGAGAAGAATTATCCAACGCATGATTTGGAGTTGGCTGCAGTAGTCTTTGTGTTGAAGATTTGGAGGCACTATTTGTATGGTTCCAGATTTGAGGTGTTCAGTGATCATAAGAGTTTGAAATATTTGTTTGACCAGAAGGAGCTGAATATGAGGCAGCGAAGGTGGTTAGAACTGTTGAAAGACTATGATTTTGGTTTGAACTATCATCCGGGCAAAGCTAATGTCGTGGCTGATGCCTTAAGTCGAAAGTCTTTGCATATGTCGACAATGATGGCTAAGGAGTTAGAGTTGATTGAAGAATTCAGGGATTTGAGTTTGGTTTGTGAAGTGTCGCTTCAGAGTGTTAAGTTGGGTATGTTGAAGATTAATAATGAGTTCCTTGATAGTATCAGAGAAGCCCAGAAGTTGGATATCAAGTTAGTGGATTTGATGGTCGGAGATGATCAGCCTGAGGGTAGTGACTTTAAGTTGGATGCGCATGGTGTTTTGAGTTTCCGTGATAGGATTTGTATTCCTGAAGACGCAGAGCTGAAGAGAGCAATTTTAGAAGAGGGTCATCGAAGTAAGTTAAGTATTCATCCGGGAGCTACGAAGATGTATCAAGATCTGAAGAAGTTGTTTTGGTGGCCTGGTATGAAGCGAGATGTAGCGCAGTTCGTTTATGCATGTTTGACTTGCCAGAAGTCAAAGGTCGGGCATCAGAAGCCTGCTGGGTTGATACAACCGTTGGAAATTCCAGAGTGGAAATGGGATGGCATCTCGATGGATTTTGTAACGGGATTGCCTAATACTGCACAAGGGTATGATGCAATTTGGGTGATTGTTGACAGGTTAACGAAATCGTCTCATTTTGTTCCTATCAGCATCACGTATCCGGTGTCGAAGTTGGTAGAGATTTATATCAGGGAGATTGTGAAGCTTCATGGAGTTCCTAAGAGTATTGTTTCGGATAGAGATCCGAGGTTCACTTCAGATTTCTGGAAGAGTTTGCAAGAAAAGTTGGGGTCTAAGCTGAGGTTGAGTTCGGCATATCATCCTCAAACAGATGGTCAGTCAGAGAGGACAATTCAGTCATTAGAAGATTTGTTGAGGGCTTGTGTTTTGGAACAAGGAGGTTCGTGGGATTCCTACCTTTCGTTGATTGAGTTCACGTATAACAATAGTTACCATTCTAGTATCGGGATGGCACCTTTTGAAGCATTGTATGGTCGGAAGTGTAGAAATTGTTCGAGAGACAACCGAGAAGATAAAGTTGATCCGTGAGAAGATGAAGGCTTCGCAGAGTCGTCAGAAGAGTTATCACGACAAGAGGAGAAAAGATTTAGAATTCCAGGAAGGTGAGCATGTATTTTTGAGAGTCACTCCAGTGACCGGTGTTGGCCGTGCCTTGAAGTCGAAGAAGCTCACTCCTAGATTCATTGGTCCTTATCAGATTTCCGGAAGAGTTGGGAATGTGGCGTATAGAGTGGCTTTACCGCCAAATCTTTCGAATTTGCACGACGTGTTTCATGTGTCGCAACTTCGAAAGTATGTTTCGTATCCATCTCATGTGATCCACATGGATGATGTGGAGGTGCGGGATAATCTCACGGTGGAGACGATGCCTGTGCGGATTGAAGACCATGAGGTGAAGGTGTTAAGAGGCAAGGAAATTGCATTGGTGAAGGTGGTCTGGCTAGGAGCTGCCGGTGAGAGCATGACTTGGGAGTTGGAGAGTAAGATGCGGGAGTCCTATCCAGAGCTGTTTGATTCAGGTGAGTTTTCGAGGACGAAAACATTCTAAGTGGGGGAGAGTTGTAACGCCCGAATATTTAATTAAATTATTTAATTAAATATTTAGGTATTCAATTATTTATTTATTTATTTTAGATGGTGTAATTATATTAGCATTTGATTAAGAGGTGTATAATTGAATAATAGGAGACGGTGTTAGTAATCGGGCTTAAGCTGGAGGAAAGCCCGTGATCCATGAGCCCACTAGCTAGGCGCATAGGTGAAGCACCTAGGCTAGGGTTTGGCTCATTTGCGAATTGCCTAGAGAAAAAGAAAAGAAAAGTTGTGAAATAGAGAGAGGAGAAGAGAGAAAGGGTTCGGCGCACCTAAGGGAGAAGAGAAGGAGGAAGAGTTCGCGAATCAAGGAGAAGAGAAGAGGCGCCATTGTTGCTGAGGTTTTGTTGGTGACTCGATCAAGAGAATTGGTGCTCTCCTACTATAAGGTAAGGGTGGGGTTCTTCCTTATAATGGGGTTTTATGATGGGGTTATGTGGGAATATGTCCTATGATGCCTAGGGTTCGATTTTGATGTTGAGTTGATGATAGTTATATCATGATTATGTTAATTGAAATGTTGGCTTGATTTGGTGATTGTTGTGACTCAAAGAAATTGGTGATTCATTGTTGTTATTCCTAATTGCATGTTAGGTGTTTGATTAAATGTGGTTTGGTGTTGTAATTGGCAATTCATGATAATTGACATTGGGATTTAAGAATTGGTGAACTAAATTGGTGACTAAATCGAATTGGTGGTTAAACGTGGTGAAATTCTGAAATTTTGGGTTCCTAGGGCGCCATAGGCGCCAAAATGTTGTTGCTGTCCCTGTTGCAGAAAATGGCGCCCTGTGCCTGGGCGCCATCCTTGGTCATGTTGCGTTCGGTGCTGTGTTGCTGTTTTAGGCACCCAGGCTGTGTTGCTGTTTTAGGCGCCCAGTGCCTGGGCGCCGTGTCTGGTGGGTGTGTGCGTGTGCTAGTGTGTGTGTGTTGCTGTATCTTGGCGCAGGGGCGCCATGGGCGCCTGTTCCTGTGTGTGTTGCGTGCTGTCTTGGCGCAGGGGGCGCCATGGGCGCTGTGTCTGGGCGTGTCCTGTTTGTGTTGGGTTTTGTTCTGGGTTGTCTGGGCGCCAAGGGCGCCATTTCCTGCAGTGTCATCTGTTGTGTTGCTGCTTGTTGCTAGGCGCCCTGCTCCTGGGCGCCAAAGCCAGGTGTGTTGCGTTTGTTGCTAGGCGCCCTGCCCTTGGGCGCCAGAGTCAGTTTTGTTGCCTGTTGCTGGGAGGAGAAATCAAGGAGCTCAAGCCTACACATTTCAACCAGTGGGAGCTGCTTCATTTGACATCAAGTCTTCTGTTCTTAGTGCCTTGAAATCAGAGCAGTTTTCAGGGTCAGATGCGGAAGACCCCAACCAACACTTGTTCCAGTTCTATGAGATTTGTGGAACCACACATCTTGAGGGAGTTGCTGAAGACTCCAAGAAGATGCGCCTGTTTCAATTTACCTTAAAGGGTCAGGCAAAGGATTGGCTTAATACTATCCCAGCAGGGGCTATCAATACTTGGAGCGACCTTGAAAACAAGTTCTTAGAAAGGTTCTTTCCAATCTCAAAGTTCATCAAGAAAAGGGCAGAAATCTCAAACTTTGAACAAGGGGATTCAGAGTCTCTATATGATTCTTGGGAAAGATTTAAATTGTTACTGAAAAAATGTCCAGGCCATGGTATTGATGATTTTCTACAGTTGCAAACTTTCTGTCATGGATTGCGACCTCAGACCAGGATGATGTTAGATGCCTTAGCAGGAGGGTATTTAGGTACTAAAACTTGGGAGGAAGCAAAACAGCTGGTGGAGGATCTGTCTTCAAATGACTACAGAATTCAGAATGAACATGGAGTTGTAGTTAAAAAGGGGGTGTTGGAGTTGGACTCTAACAGTGCTGTGTTGGCCAAACAAAAGCTAATGTCTATGCAGATTGAATCCCTTACTAAACAATTGGCTATTGCTTGTGAAGTTGGTTAAAAAACTCAAGCAACCGCTCAAGCTGTGCAAACTGGTAGGTGCAACCATTGTGGTAGAGAAGCCCAAAAGGGTGATTGTGAAACTCATGGAGAAGCTATTGAGCAGGCCAGTTATATGGGAAACCTTCAAAAACAAGGTGGGAACCCATATTCTAACACTTATAATCCTGGGTGGAAGAATCATCCTGTAACATCCCCTAATTTTTAGAAGCTTCGTCGGTCGAGTTTGGATTAGTGGTCACGAGCTAAGTATTTATCCAATCGGATAGTTAGGTATCATAATTAATTATTCTTAGTATTTATGATATATGAGGTGTTTTAAATAAATTGAATTGAATTGGTATCTATTTAATTGATAAGTATGTGAAATGGTGTGTCTAATTAAATTAATTGTGTCAAGTGGGATTGAGTTGGGCTGAAGGAGTCATATGGAATAGGATGGGTAAGTGAGGGACAAAACTGTCTTTCTACAGGGCTTATATTTAAGCAAATTCTTCAGCTGGAAACCAACACACACACACTTCATTTTTTTGAATCAGAAACTGAACCAGGGAGGGAAGTAGGAGAGGGTGCGAGAGTGAGAGAAGGGAAGAGAAGAGGGTTTTCTCAGAACTCCTTGCATGTATGATCCATTAACATCACCAGAATCAGCTCATCTCCCCCTTTTCATTTATACCAAATTCGAAATCCCTTCCCTCTCTAAGCCAAAATCACCATTATCAATCATCAAGCTTTTCATGACCAAACAGAAACTCTGAACCTCTTGCATGTTGGAATGAGAAGCTATAGAACCATTCCCTGTACCTGAATCACGAACTGGAACAGCTTAGAAATCATTTGGGTGTTTGGGGTTTCAAAGTGCAAGCCATTGGAAGTCTGAGTTTCAGTTTTGGGGGCTGTCTAGGAGCAAGTTCGTGAGTCACCGTGCTTTCTCGAAGTCTCGGTGTGATTGTTGTTTGTCTTCTAAAGGTGAGTTCTATACTCACTAGGGAAATTAATTTAAGAATATTGGTCATGCTTTCTGAGTCGGTCTTTCGTTTTGCGAAAATCATCGTTAAAAACCGTTTTGTGAAAATGTCGCTTGAATGATTGAATTGCATGATTGGTTGATTGAGACTTTGATTGTTGTGGTGATTGATTGATTGATATGTGGATTGTTTGGATGGATAATGTTACCTTTTTGAAGGTTGATGAGTTAGGTATCGATCGGAACGGAGTTTGGACACGAAACGGATTCGAAAAAGGGCTCGAAATGGCATTACAGCAAGTCTGTGAGACAGGCACGGACCGTGCGCCCAGCGCACGGGTCGTGCGTTTCCTTCTGATTCACAGGACTGCTGAGTGTTGATTTCGCGCACGGACCGTGCGCCATCAAGCACGGGTCGTGCGTATGCTTCTGCCAACATTTTCAAAATGTGTTCAAAGCCTTCCTAATTGATTCCAAACCCATCCTAATCCCTTCCCAATGTTATACAACAACAATATAACCGTAAGTCATGGAAACTACTTGTGTTTGGATCATTGTCACGTTCACGCTAATTTTAATAACGACCCTTGCGGTCCATGGTTTTATAAACGGCCCAATGCGGGTACATGGAATGTGTTATGGATTTGATTGTCATGATATGATTGTGATTGAGATAAGCGTATGCCATGGATATTGCTTTATGTGATTGATGTATTGTGCTGGACTACTTGGATTAGCATCATGATAAGTTAGGTTAGTAAGCCTTAGTAAGCCATGTGAGATCACTTAATTATGAGATTAAGTTAGTAACTAGATCACCTAATCCTAATGATAAGTTATGCCATGTTATGTTATGTAAATTCATGTTCACGTTAATGTATTTATATTATACATCATGTTAGGGTGACGACCCTAGTTTTCAATATTAGTGTACTAAGGGCGAGGAAGTCATGATTCCTTATGACCTTAGGCCCCGTCATTGTTTGTCCCTTGGTAGTAGAAATGGCCGGGGATCGGGTTTGCCGGTGCTTTCAAATAAAGTCACCGGTGATATGCTAAGAATCATTGTCATTGTGTGTGCCTTGTGTGTCGCTTAGAAGGGCCACGAGTACACGTTGTATGTTCCACGTAGTCGAATTAAAGACTACGAACTCACGAATCAAGAATAACGAATCAAGCATAACTGAACCGCGAGAGTTAGTAAGAGGTCGCGATAGAACTCACTGAGACAAGTTGTCTCACCCAATCCATGTTGTTGTTTTTCAGTGTTACAGGTAGAAGTTGGATGTGCAGGAGCAATGGTCGTGGAACCGCTTCGTGGAGACGCTATCGTCTATTTTGTTATGTTTATGTATTTTGGTTTCCCTCTTTGTCATAGATATTCAATTGTACGACTTGTACTTGTATTAAGTTGTAAATCGCTTCCGCAGACTTTCTGATTTTGTATTGAACACTAGTTCGAGTTATGTGAGAACCGACTTCATGTGTTTCATGTTCTGTTATGCTTACCCGTTTGATGATTTTCATCGAATTTTAGAATGTGTTCAATATTTAAAAAGGAAAGCCACTCTGATGTATGCCAGTTGTGCATTTCGGTAGTTCCTACAAGTTAGAAATTATCGGGGTGTTACACATCCCATTTCTTGGAGGAATAATGATGCCTCGGGTTCAAACCAACAACAGTCTCAGACACCTGCTCAACAACAAAAGAACTCATCTCATTTGGAAGATGCCTTGACCCAATTCATGCAAATGACCAAGAACACCTTCCATTCGCAAGAGCAGGCCATGAAAACCATGGAGAAAAACCATGAAGCTTCGATGAAAAACCTAGAGATTCAAATTGGTCAGTTATCGAAGCAGCTTGCTGAAACATCCATTAGTGGTTTTCCCGCTAGTACTGTTGATAACCCCAGGAATGAGAGTTGCAAAGCTATTTCATTGAGAAGTGGGAAGGAGTTGAATAAAAAAAATGAAGAAGTTGAAAATGAGTTGAGTGAAAAAAATGAGGGAGTTGTGAAGTCTAACTCAAGAAAAAAATTCATTGTTAAAATTGCAGGTAGAAGAGAAGCCCAGGGGTATTCCATCATACATGAAATTGCCATACCCTCAGTTGAGTAAGAAGAATCAGAAAGATGAGCAGTTTGCAAAGTTCATGGATATTTTCAAACGCCTTCAGATCAACATACCTTTTGCAGAAGCTCTTGAGAAAATGCCCGCTTATGCCAAGTTCATGAAGGAGTTGTTGACAAAGAAGAGAAAGTTCAAGGAAGATGAAACGGTGGCTTTATCAGAAGAGTGTAGTGCCATTATTCAAAGAAAGCTTCCCCCAAAGTTGAAAGATCCCGGAAGTTTCACCATCCCTTGCACAATTGGTAACTTAACAATACGCAAGGCTCTTTGTGATTTGGGAGTAAGCATTAATCTGGTGCCCTTGTCTATGTTGAAAAAACTTGGAGGAGGTGAGGTGAAACCAACTAGGATGTCTTTGCAACTTGCTGATAGATCTATAAGGCATCCTTATGGAGTCTTAGAAGATGTTTTGGTGAAAATTGACATTCCAGTGGATTTTGTGGTTCTTGACATGGAAGAAGACAATGACATCCCGTTGATTTTGGGAAGACCTTTCCTAGCTACTAGTAGAGCTGCAATTGATGTGGCAGATGGAACTTTAACATTGAGAGTCCAAGATGAAGCTGTGACTTTCAATGTGCTAAAATCCATAGACCACAAAAAGGGGAAAAAATGGTGTTATCGTATTGAGGTGCTTGATCCCATGATTAAAAAAAGAATTCGTGATCAAGCCCTCCACTCACCCCTTGGAAACTCACTTGTTGTAGCAGAAGATGTTGAAGAAGGGAATGACACCAAGGAAAAAGAAGTTGTGGGTATGTCTGTGGATCCTTCGTTATATTCCCCTCATGCAACATCTAGGAAGAGGAAACTTAAGCTTAAAAGAAAGTGTACCCAAGGAGCATTGAAGGAGGCATCAGCGAAGCAGAGTTCTCCACCGGAGCCAAATTGATGAATCCCCTCAATGTCAAGCTTAGGACGATAAACAAGCGCTTCATGGGAGGCAACCCATGGTAGAGGTAGCTTTTTGCATTTTGGTTGTACTATGCTGATATGACTTTTACATTGATTATGATGCACCACAACTTTAAACTCATTCTCAATGATGGTGGTTGTTTAGCTCTAACATGTTTTGCATCTTACCATGCGATCACTTTCACATCAAAATTTTATCATCAAGTATTGTCATTTGTTTAAGGTAAAGGTTGAGGAAAATCTGGATCATCTGTTGGCAAACTTCCGAGAGTTCAATCTCTTACAGTCCCAGCCGTGAGGTTTGAGCCTAAACACTTATGATTCATTGACTATGTGGGCATTCCTTGCATGTATTATTCTGCAGAACTTGAACTTGTGCCTATCATTTGGTGCTTTTCTAGAACTTGTTCAAGCCTATGAAACGATGATGCATGTATTGTGAATTGAGTGACTAGCTTATACACTTCAGAAAAGAGAGGCAATTTAGTGAGATGTGTGAAAAAAAGGGAACTTGAGAATGCTTGCCTCTATATGATCTTGTGTTTTCCAATTCGATTTGTCTTGCAATTACATTATGTTGGATGATGATTTTTGATGTGCTGAAGTATCTAATGGTATGTGTGAAAGGTGTGAAAGCTGAATAAAAAATTTGCCACAGCCTGAATTGAATGATTGCTTGAGGACAAGCAAAACTCCAAGTTTGGGGTTGTGTTGACTCATCATCATATGTATATTGTTGTTCAGTTTTAAAGCCAAAATTGCTACTATTTGATTGTATTTCAGTCAATTGTCTTGGGAATTAGCATAGATTTAAATTAATGTCATTAGGATTGAATTGTAAGCTATTCCCCTCATCCATAGTGCCTTTTTGTAAGAGAAGACCTTCAATTTGATGTGTCGTCAACTAGCGAACCAGACAGCTTGCCTAGTGACGCAACAGAGAAAAGAAGGAGAAAATTCTGAGCTGCATCGCGTCGCGACCAGGGTAATTTCTAAGCTGCCTCACGTCGCAACCAGGGCAATTTCTGCACCATCGCGTCCCGACGGAGTCACGTCGCGTCGTGATGTGTCACAGAAATTACTGGTTTTAAGTGAAAATTCAGAATTGAGAAGGCACTTCGTCTTGGATGCGAAAATAGGGTTTCGGAGCTGTGAACAAGGGAAAGATTTGGGACTTCT
Organism: Astragalus membranaceus; assembly: GCA_039519185.1. Taxonomy (NCBI): domain Eukaryota; kingdom Viridiplantae; phylum Streptophyta; class Magnoliopsida; order Fabales; family Fabaceae; genus Astragalus; species Astragalus membranaceus. The sequence continues at coordinate 47,056,956 of CM076854.1, read as the reverse complement.
CTACACTTGGGAATAAGGAATTGAAGGATCCAATGTACTCCTCTTTTTGTAACTTCTCTTTAATCTTATCTTTCATTACTTTGATTATGAGTAGCTAATTTTCTAGGGTTAGGAGGAGATAAATCTCTCCAAAACTATCATGTGAATCCTTTGTTATGATCAATTCGATTAGTTATCCGTTTAACAATTGCCTTTTACCTCCGTTCTTATTGCTTTACAATAATATTTGTTGTTGTACTGAATTAGGGTTTATGTTCACCATTGGGAGATGGGTATGTTGCCGGAAATTGGGGTTTAAGGTCATGAGTATGATGATCATAGGAATATGGAATTTTCTGGTGAATTCGTTAATTCGCTGTGGTTAATGCTTTTTCTATTGGTGTTTCACATAAGGAATTAGGGTTCCCATTAGAGAAAAGGGGTTTTGAGGCAAGGGATTGTCCTTAATCTTATAACTGAATTGAATCTGTTAATTGGGTAATTACATTGAAATTGATCGAGGGTATAATGCATGATAGCGTAGGGGAGAGGATTTGATTCCTAATTGCTTTTACTCTCGGAATTTATTTAGAATCGTCTGTTTTCGGTTACTACAAATTACAACTTATTTAATCGTTTTACACCTAAGAATTACCACACTTGCTTAGTGGATAATAACTCTCAATCCCTGTGGATACGACTAGTGGTCCTTACTATTTTATTATAACTTGCAACGATTCGGTATACTTGCCGAAATCTTAACAAGGACCATTCTCACACTAGCCATCTCTCAATCCTGGCATCTCCTTCAATTGGATGTGAATAATACTTTTCTCAATGGATCTCTTGAAGAAGATGTGTTCATGGTGCAGCCCCCTGGATTTGAGTCTCAAGACAAAACCATGGTATGCAAGCTCAACAAGTCCTTATATGGCCTCAAACAGGCTCTAAGGTCCTGGTTTGAGAAACTTAAAGGTTCCCTCTTCAACCTTGGCTTCACTACAAGCAGGTGTGATCCCTCACTATTCACACTCAAGCATGGCTCCATTAAGGTCTACATGTTGATCTCTGCTGATGGCATCATCATCATCACTAGAAATAACCATAGTTTCATCTAGAATCTAATCTCCAACCTGAAAGCTACCTTCTCTCTAAAAGATTTGGGAAATATAGACTACTTCCTAGGCATTGAAGTCAAAAACACTACAATATTTGGACCCTATGGCAATGCCTAAAATTGCAACGCCAAAAAAACCGTTGCCTTAGCCAACAATGGCAACGGTTTTTTGAACCCGTTGCTGTTTCATTTTTTTTCTTTTTTTTTAAGTGGCAACGGCTGAAAACCGTTCCCATAAGGTCTACGACAACGGTTATTTGATTAAGCTTTAGGCAACGGTTAAAAAACGTTCCCATAATGTCTACGACAACGGTTATTTGTTAAAGCTTTAGTCAACGGTTAAAAAACGTTCCCATAATGTCTACGGCAACGGTTATTTGTTAAAGCTTTAGTCAACGGTTATAAAACGTTGCCATAGACACTATTATTAAAAAAAAAAACTTAAACAAAAACACTCAGCCACATCAAACACTCACTCTGCATCAAACGCTCCTCTCTACTACGGCGAAACCCTCACATCAAACGCTCCTCTCTGCTACAGCGAAACCCTCACATCAAACGCTCCTCTCGAACGCTCCTCTCTCCCACATCAAACCCTCACACTCGAACGCTACGGCCACATCAAACCAGCAAACCATCAAACGCTCCTCTCTCTGCTACGGCCACAGAGGCAGTGCACGCACGGTGGCGGTCCACCTTTCCCCCACGGAGGCAGTGCACGTCGGCGGTCCACCTTCACCTCGTAAGTCTTTGCAAACGCGCTCCCTTCTCAGAAACCATCAAACCAGCAAACCCTCTCTCTGCTACGGCGAAACCCTCTCTCTGCACGGCGGCGGTCACCTTTTCCCCACGGAGGCAGTGCACGACGAGACTGTAAGTTTATTAAACCTTTGTCATATTTTGTTCTCTGTTTGGTGTGTGATGCATGTTTATCACATTTCTTGCTTTTATTCTTTCACATCTTACCAGAAAAAAATCATGTAGATATGCAGCTAAAATTAGCCCACATCTAAACCCTCACCTGACCAAAAAAAAAACTCACCCTCACTCAGTAATGGTTTTACAAAGTAATGGTGATGGTTTTACAAAGTAGTCTTGCTTGTCTTTTTGTTTGTAATGTGGTTCTAATTGGGAATTTGACAGGTTCACTACTTTGTGATGTGTTTAGAGCTTTCATGTTGTTCTAATTCTAAATTGGTACGTGGGGACAATGGAACTACCCCGTGTCTTAATAATTGGTTGAGAAATCTGGTTTTACTAGTAATTTATGTGTTAGTAACATAATTGGTTGAGAAATCAATTACCCTGTGTGTATCTGCATTGACAAGTCATGGGATTGAGCAAATTCCAAACTTTGCAAGAAGACATAGTCAACCAGATTTTTGTTTGCTAACAAGACAGGCTTCCAAACTGAAGTGTAAATGATGATTATGAATACCCTGAAAAACAGCTTATGGTTGAAGTTTATAATGTTGGAATTTTAAGTACTTGCTTGGCTGATTAGTTTGTTGATTTCTCTAGTATTAATATTAGTGTGTCAAGTGAATTAGATGTTTCTTTAGCATGGTGCCACTTTAGGATATGAAGAGTAATCATGGAATGCCATAGGCATGATTATGCAAACAACGAGTATTTTATCTGGTTGATGAAATTTGAGCATATTATCACTTACTTGGTTATTTATTTTGATACGTGAAATTAGTCATGGATGATACGTGAAATTATGCAAACAACGAGTATTTTATCTGATTGTATTATAGTGTAAATGTGTAGCCATTCATTTTCTTTTCTTCACTTTATTGTCTTCGATACTTTTCGAGATCCATATGAAACTTCTACTTGTCCCACTATTGCAATGGATTATTAGTCATGGATGATACGTGAAATTTGTTATTGTTATGGATTCCATTTGTATCACTTCACTTCCATTTGTTTTAAATATAGCTGACACAAATTCATAAGACGGCCCTGATTTATGTCATTCACTAATGTGCAAACCTATGGTTTCTAAGGAAGATCCTTTGCTGCTAATAATGTTCGTTACTCATTAGTCATTAGGCAATGATCAGGATTCAGGAGTAAGAGGATTGAATTGTTACTTGGATTATTATGTTTTCCTTTTGATACTATTTATTTAATTTCTTTCTAAAGCTAAATGCAATACTTTATATTTTGTAAAAAAAATGAATCTGAAAAGAGTGCTTTAATTTGTTTTTCAGGAAACTACCAGGCTTGAATTTGGAGGGTCAGCTGTCTTCAGCAATCCAGTCCTTTTCTGAACTTGATACACTGTAAATATTCTACTTCTTATGAGTATTTCGGTGGGAAAGTTGCTAAATCATTTCCTTTCATTAAATTCACCAACAGAATAATAACCATTCAGAAGTGGCATTTTATTTTCACTAGGTTATCTGTGGATGCAATACTCAGTCGTAGCTAAATTAATAACATATTGGCGAGAGATTGGCGAAATTGGAAGCTACTGCTACTCTCCGATTCGCTCAGCACCTTCTTCAGACGAAACACTCATTGTTACCAATCAAGGTAAAGTGACATTCTCTTTTCTTCGTCGTTCCACTTCTATTCCACTTCTTCGTCGTTTAACATTCTCTTTTCTTTGTTTTTTTCTCTCTGTGGTGTGGTAGTGTGGTGGTGATGATTTGATGTGGGGAAAAGTAAAAAAGAAGACGTCGTTTGCAGGGTTTTGTCTTTCCGTAACAGTGAATTGATCCTCAGTTCCCAATCGCGCTTCTTTATTGGTCTGTCCTTTTTTTCCATTTTCTATTTTTTGTTTGTTTTTAAAGCCCATCTATTGCTGTATCTCGGATCTGTATTTCACTTTTGAATTCTTTAGTGTGTTTTGTTTTCTCCGTGATTTGCAAATATTAAGGTACTGATTAGATTTCATCAATGTTCCCTTATTAAGTACCATCAGATTGAATTTCACTTCTACAATAAGTATATGACAACTTATTTTTACAAATGACAGTTCTAGTTTACTTTAGCATCCAAAACCTAAGTTGAATCTTGTTAGCAAACAACTGTTGTCCCACCTAGTTGGTATTTCTTGTTTTGAGTGCAACTTTTATGTTCATTTCTACGAAGTAAAATATAGTAACTGAAAACATCAAGTGTATGCCTTATTGTATATTTATTATGCCTAGATGAGTATTGTGGTTTCTTTCCTTTTTTCTTAAAGCTGCAAGTTAATGTTCCTTTAAACTGATATTTTTGCCATTAAAAGTTGTGATAGATGTTGATTGAGGAATGTAACCCCATGACATATAATTGCTGGAAACTTGGCAAAGTTGCTGGAATTCATACATATTAAAAAATAAATGAGTTTTGTTTGTGTTGTCAGTTGGAAGGAATTGGTTTGAGTTGTGATTGTGTTGTGATAGTTCTTTTCATTATGATATTCTTCAACCTTCTTATTTTTACTATTCAAGTAAGCTCGATGGATAAAGAGTGGATGAAATCAGCAAGAGATAGCCCAGACTACATTCTTGGTGTTGAGTTTTTTTAAATTATGCATACACCATAGGAAAATCCCAAGGAAAAGAGATTCTATGCCCTTGTATTGATTGTCACAATGCTTTTTGGAAGACAAGGGCATTTGTATTTAATCATTTGGTATATTTTGGATTTGAAAGAGGATATGATGTCTGGATTCGTCATGGTGAAAAGTGTAAAGACCCCAATCGTCTCGACAGTGGCACAAATGATGAAATTGATGATGTTGATGGACTACTATATGAAAGATTCCGAGATGTCGCACATGATGAAGAATGTCGAGTTAATGAAGGCCTCAGTGAAGGTGCTAGAAAGTTCTATGGTCTTTTAGAAGAAACAAAACAAGAGTTGTACCCGGGTTGCAAAAACTTCTCTAAATTATCGTTCACCATTCGACTATATTTGTTGAAGTGTCTTTATGGTTGGAGCAATGAGAAATCAAGGTGGAAAATGAGAAAGCTTCAAAAAGAAGACATGGAAGCAATTCAAATCAAGGAAAAAATCAACATATTGGAAGCACTCACCAGCAGCCTATTTGCCTCGTAAGAAGTTATTTCCAATTCCAAGTTTTCTAAATCTATTGGAAGCATTCTAACTTAAGAAGAAAGCACAGAACGTGATAGTTTTTAAGATTTACAATGAATGCATGAATCTGTCCTATATTACATATTTAATATATAGTAATGTTTGGAACATGATAGTTTTTAAGATTTACAATGAATGCATGAATCTGTCCTGGATGTTTGAATTTGTCCTTATTTCTAGTCCCAAACAATAGGCATTGATGAAGGAAGGATCCAAAAGGGCCTTGGTAAATCCACAAATAGGACCCAGTCATTGACTATCAGAGGAGTTTTGATCCCAGTAAGAGGATCAACAGGGTCAATAGAATCTCAAAACAAAAGGCAAGAAGAGCAAATGAAATCTTCCTTGAATATTAAAGCGGCAACCCAAGCAATAAAGACCACTCAAGTTTCTCACCAAAAAAGACATTGCTAAATCCACAAGTAGGGCCCAATCATCGACCAATGAAGGAGTTTCAATCCAAGTAACAGGGTCCAAAAAAATGCAAGAAAAAATGCTAGATGCTATGAAGCCTTCATTGAACAATAGAGCTGCCACTAATATTGTTCAATCTCAACTCCCTATGAAGAGGCAGCTAAGGTCTACCATTGGTGGAAATCAAAGTCAAGAAAAAATTCTAGATGCTATGAAGCCTTCATTGAACAATAGAGCTGCCACTAATATTGTTCACTCTGAACTCCCTATGAAGAGGCAGCTAAGGTCTACCGTTGGTGGAAATCAAAGTCAAGGGACAACGGTTGGAGAACAATCCTTGAAAAAGAAAAAGTACATCACAAAGTGTCCATCAATGTCAATTGGTGAATTTATTGAAAAAAATCCGCAACCACACCAAGTGGAGGAATCAGAAGAAGAAAGTGATCAAGAACAAGGAATTGAGGGAGATATCAACTATGGAAGTGAGGAAGTTGGGGAATTTAATGAAAATACAAGTAAAGGTATATCAATTTCTGTGTTGACTAGTATTTTTACTAATGGCTATGTTTAGGTATCTTTTTACTCTTATTTTTACTAATTTCTGTATTGACTCCTTTGTGTTTTAATTAGGGGAAACATCTAAAAGAACTCGGGGGAAAACATTATTTGTGAAAATTCATACACGTTCAGCTAATGATAGAGAAGAGATTATCTTGAATGAACTAGGACATCCCATTGGGCCAAATGCAAGCATACTTTCCCAATTCAGTAATTTTTTGGGAACCATTGCAAGGAGTTCAGATTTTTGCCCTCTTATTTACACCAATTGGAAGGCTGTACCGGATAAAGATAAGAATATATGGGCTTATGTCAATGTAATATAACTTATCTAGTTCTATTTGTGTGTTTAGTTTACTTTAATAAATTAGAGCTTTCTAATTAAGCTTCTTTTTTGTAGGAAAAATACAATGTACCTGGGAAAGGAAAAAAGGTCGTGTATACTATTATAGATGAGGCATGGAGGCGATATAAGTGTACTATTAGAAAGAAGCATTTTACCAAATACAAAACCTTGCATGAGCGGTTGAAAAATCGTCCCGATGACATACCGGAGGAACACTTTAAAGCATTGATGGTATATTGGAGCCTTCCAGCCGTTCAAGCAAGAAATAATGATATTTGTGTTTTTTATTACATTCATTTATCAAATTTACTTAATTGCAATGTCCATTACTTAGGAAACATGCCAGCAAAATGCTCAAAATATAGCTCAACAAAAATGCAGACATCGAGCTGGTCCTGTAAGCTTTGCTCGCATAAGGGAGACAATGATAAATCAATAATACAGATGTTGACTTGTTTCTACTTTCTACACGTGGTTATGTTTTAGACCTTACCTTTGCTATTGTGTTGATGAGCTTATTATCTCGGTAGTGTGCAAGTAGTGAGGATGGAGAGCCTCCTTCTCAACTTGAGTTGTTCATCGAAATACGCCAAAGTAAGAAAGGAAAGCAATTGAACGAAGAAACAAATGATACAATTGTAAGTTTTTTTTTAATGAATTTATCATTTCAAATATAATAATGTATATCTTTAACTGTGATTGCTTTTTAAATATGGTAGATAAAACTTCAAGACTTCGTGTGTTCTGGTCATTCTCCTTTGGAAGCTTTTCAAAAGGTGGTTGGTAAAGAAAAACATGGGAGAGTACGTACCCATGGAAGAGCGGTAACAACTACTATGTTGAAGAGAAATGAAGAAGTTGCACAAATGAAGAGAGCACATGCAAATGAGATGGAACAACTAAGAAAAGAACATGACGATAAGATGAATGAACTTGAAGAGAAACTATAAGAGAAACTACAAGAGAATCAAAAAGGCATGGAGAAAAAATTTCAGCTTCTAGTACAGACCGTATTAGATCAAAATAACTCTGGGTTGAATGTGGAGGCTTTGGCAGCTATGTTTTCAACTCCGCCTGATGCTACTAGTGCTCCACGTTCTTCGACATCAACACATGCCCCGGAAGCTCTTAGAGTAAGTATCTAACACCAGCTGTTTTTATAACATCACTATGCTTGGAATTTTAGAATTTTTAGCTAAATTGTGTTATAATTGTTGACAGCCCTTGATTTGCATTTTCTTTGTGAGATTATTTCTGATGCTTTGAGGGCAGAGTCAAGAAATTGACATTCCACAAATATTACCTTGCATGGCTCTAGTTGTTCCAATCAGTGTTTTAAATAGCGCGCTATAGCGGCGCAATAGCGGCGGGGCGGAGCGGAGCGGCGGCTAGCCGCTATGGGAATGGCATCGCGTCCCAGTTTTGCATAGCGGCTGTCGCGGAAGTGAGAGCGGCGCTATTCATGGTCGTGCGAAGGCAAAACGTTGCGTTTTTCATCTTCTAGGTTGAAGACACAACTGAAATTACCAAATGACCCTTATAATTTAAAACGTTAGATGTTTTTTAAGGGTATTTTAAATTCAGCTTGCTGCTGTGCTTCTGCTCCTTCAAAATCAATTCCAATGCTTTTCCTAAATTTAAAATACTGTATAGTTTCATTTAAAAGTAGTTTTTGATTCCACCCCTGTTTTACTTAAATATTGTTCTGTGATTTTCAGTTTAAACACTATTCTATGATTCACCCTATATTTGTGTTTGAATTGTTAAATAGCGGCCATCGCTTTCCGCTATACCGCTATAGCGTTTTTTGGGCCGGTCGCTACGCTCCGCTATCCGGGATTTAAAACACTGGTTCCAATATCAGTGCCAATATTGTTGCATCTAATTTGGTGTTCATTTGATATACTTGTAGCTTTATGAATGTGATAGTGTGGTATCTAGTGGTTTAGTTTCTAGTTCATTTGAGTCAATGATTTTCTCCGAACATAATTAAGTATGGAAATTATGACTGTTGGTCTCTTCTGATGGTTGAGAAATTTCATGGCACTTTCATTCGCAACTTAGAACTCGTATTTCCTTTTTCCTTTTATTTAAGTTTCCTTTTATAGAGTATTGTATATTGCATTAATCAAATTTTGTTACTTTTGTAGGAAAATAATGAAGGTATAGATCTTGGTCTTGATGGTTGGATGTGAAGACTTTGTGTGTTGAAGACACATGTTGAAGACTTGACAAGTTTTATCTTGGAAATAGAACAGGTTTTTTGCAATATAACTTTTGTAATGTTTTTTGTACTTATTGAAGTAACAAATTATATATGCTCAAATACATTAATTATGTCCTTGAAGTAGCAATATAGTGATACATTATGTCTGTTAATTTTGACGTTAATTTTTCCCTTGAAATGATTAGATTAAGAAGTTTGTGATGCGATTAAGAAGCTTGGATGAAGAATACAATAGTTTTTTGCGTTTGTCAGTAATAGCAAAGGGATGATGAAACAGGGAATGGTTTCTACGTGTTTCCATACATGGCAACGGTTCTAAATTGTTGCCACACCTGGAGACGGTTTACGACCGTTGCCATGTATGGCAACAGTTTAAACGTGTTGCCATACCTGGCAACGGTTCTAAATTGTTGCCACAAATGGAGACGGTTTAGGACCGTTGCCATTTATGGCAACGGTTTCAACGTGCTGCCATACCTGGCAACGGTTTGCAACCGTTGCCATAGCGTGGAAACCAAAACTGTTGCGTTCCAACTGGCAGTGGCAACAGTTTTCAGCTTGCGTTGCCTTTGGGGACAAATAACTGTTGCCTATAGCTAAGGCAACGGCCGCAGGAACAACGGTTTGAAAACCGTTGTCGTATCTTTTGGCAACGGTTTTATGGCTTTTTGGAATGTTTTTCGAGTGTTGCCATAGGGTCTAAATGTTGTGGTGAAAGCAACCTAATGGCTCACTACTACTCACGCAAGGAAACAACATAAGACTCCTCCTCCTCAAGCACAATCTCCATGAAGTTGAACCCATTCCTACCCCTATGGTCTCTAGTAACAATCTCCCCAAAACAGGTTCTCCACCCTTTAATGATCCCTTCCTCTACAGGTCTATAGTAGGTGCACTTCTATATGCCACCATCACCAGGCCAGATATTAGTTTTGTTATCAACAAGGTTTGCCAGTTCATGTCTCAACGTTTTGATGCTCACTGGGTTGCAGTCAAAAGGATCCTTCGCTATCTCAAGGGCACTATTTCATAGGGGATTCACTTCAAACCTGTTAGCACATCTCTAGTTACCCTTTCTGCTTATTGGGGATATGACTCAAATGATAGAAGGTCCACCTCTGACGCTTGTGTATTCCTAGGCACTAACTTAATTTCCGGGTGGGAAAAGAAACAACCCATGGTCTCCAGGTCTAGGACTGAAGCAGAGTACATGTCCCTAACCCTTGCTACCACTGAGTTGTTGTGACTCCAATCTATGGTCACTGAACTTGAGATTCCCTTCACCACTCCCACAGTTCATTGTGATAACCTGAGCATTGTCTCCAAGCTAGTTGTATGCTTACACCCCCAATTAGGCTTGAGAGGGTTAGAGACCCTAGTATTATGGTGCACTAGTGTGCACTATAGAATTTCCCTCTATTGTAACTAACTGACCGAGCTAAAGCTCAAGTCAGTTAGGCTTCCCTTAATCACTACAACAGAACTGCAGAAAAAGGGCGCACCCTTTAGAGGCACTTTTTAAAAAGCGCCCCTGATGCCCAAATACGGAGGGCCTTTAGGGGCGCTTTTTAAAAAGCACCCCTAAAGGCCCTCCGTATTTTGAGCATCAGGGCGTTTTTTAAAAAGCGCCCCTAAAGGCCCTGCGTGTTTTGGGCATCAGGGGCACTTTTTAAAAAGTGCCCCTGATGCCCAGAACACGCAGGGCCTTTAGGGGCGCTTTTTAAAAAGCGCCCCTGATGCTCAGGCTTTAGAGGCGCATTCTAAAAGCTCTCCTGATGTCCAGTTTCTCTCTTTTACCCTACCTCCCTCTCATTTGCGAACGAAGAAGCTTCCCTCCCTCCTCCGTGAACGAAGCAGCTTCTCCCCCCTTCCTTCCTTCGTGAGCGACAGCGCCTTCCCTCCTCCCTCCTCCGTGAACGAAGCAGCTTCTCCCTCCTATCTTCCTTCGTGAGCGACGGCGCTGCTTCTCCCTCCTCCGTGAACGGCGCTGCTTCTCCCTCCTCCGCGAGTTCCCTCAAAGTTTCAATTTTTTCCTCAAAGTTCAGTTTTTTTGTTCTCTAATTTCACTCAATTTTTGTTTTTTAATTGTTGCAGGGTTCGGCTTGGCCACTGTCTTTTCTAATGAAACATTGTTCTATGCTGAGAAATCGAATGCTAGCGGATCCTTCTTTTCTCTTTAAAGTTGGAACTGACGTACCATCGAAAAACTGTTGTTTTGGTATCATAATATTTATACTCATGTTTATGATAGAATGAAATTTAGTTCCTGCATCACTCTCTCACTTATTAAGTCTTTAAACTATGAAAACCTATTAAACCATCCCTAAAGTAAGTTTATCTCTATCTATCGATTTAGTTCCGGCAACTTTTAGGGACTAAATTGATGGACGAAGATATACTTTATAGACTATTTAATAAATTTTCATAGTTTATGAGATAGGAGATAGAGTAATGTTTAGTGACTGAATTGAGTTAGTCTTTATGATATGAAATTGATCCTGTGATGTGTAGCTTTTGATCGGGTTTGATTTGGTACGTGCAGGTTGTTATAGATTCTTGTTGTGCAACGTTTGCGGAGGTTCAGAAAAGAGGCAAGGATTTTTGGGCTGAATTTGAGTTGTATGCTGCTGATCTACTTGTTGGAGTGGTTGTTGATATTGCTTTGGTGGGCCTGTTGGCACCTTATGCACGAATTGCCAGTCCTTCTTCTGTGTCAAAAGGTTTACTTGGACGCATTCAACATGCTTGTGCTGCTCTTCCTAGCAGGTTAGTGTTTGCATGCATGTTTGTCTATTAAGGATAATGTTAATGTTTTTTACACTCTTTCCTTCCTTTTGGATAATATAACTAGAAAAAACATATGATACACACACATACTTTTTATCCCTCAAACTTAAAAGTTGTGTAGATGATGCAAAATATTGGATATATCAAAAACAAATTTTTTTTTTTTTAAAAAAACAGAATCAGGGGCACTTGCAGTAGAAAGCGTCCCTGTTGGTCTTAACGCACTTGACAATCAGGGGCGCTTGCAGTTAGAAGCGCCCCTGTTGGCCTGACCAACAGGGGCGCTCTTTACTGCAAGCGCCCCTGATTGTCAAACGCGCTATAAGGCCAACAGGGGCGCTTTTTATTGCAAGCGCCCCTGATTGTCAAACGCGCTAAGACCACTAGGGGCGCTTTTTACTGCGAGCGCCCTTGTTGCCTAATAATTAGAGGCGCTTGTTGGGCGCTCCTGTAGAAGGTTTGGCAACAGGAGCGCCAGATTTAGGGGCGCCCGAAAGCGTCCCTAATGGATTAAAAAAAGCGCCCCTAAAGGCTTTTTTTGTTGTAGTGAATCTTCCCAAAAACTGCCTAGTGCAGTTAGTTAGAAGTTATCCTCAATATATAAGTTGAGGCAACTACAATTACATTCAATCAATGAAATCATAACAGAAAGTCAGTTAGATTAAACAGAGAACCTTGAATTTCCTACAGTTTGGATGAGAGCTTGTAGAAACAATTTATGACATGTTCATAAGTTATTTTCACCTTATATTTCGATAAGCTCTCCGGTATAATTTATAAATATAGCTCATAGGTTAAATAAAAATAGGATTCTTTCTTTGGATATATAAAAGTAACTCATAATCATAGGATAGAAGCGCATATATAAAAGTAACATACTAACATGTATACATAGGATAAAGTAACTTATAATAACCTTAAAGAGCTGGGTTTTTCTCTTTTAGAGGTGATTATTTGTATTAAAACTTCATAGAAGTAGTAATAGTTGAACAAGAAATAGTGATGACAAACGTAGAAGTAGTACTAGTAGACCAAGAAATGCTGGAGACGCAAGACATGTCTCATCATACCCGTCATGCCAACTAGAAGAGTAGGACCGACTTGAGTACATCCCAACACATCACTTCATTTACTCCTTCTACAGGACCACAACAAACCAAACATCCCTTGGTTCTGTTAACAACTTAATTCCTAGTTATTCTCTTAATAAAGTTAGTTTTTTTTTTTTGATAAGCATAAAGTTAGTTGTTATATGGTCCTTTTCTATCTTCAATATTAGTATTTGTCTTCTAAGATTAGTCCAAGAATTTGGGTCCACAGTGTGATTGACATGATTATTTACCAAATTTACACAGTTTTGGGAATGGAGGGTCCAGACGTTTTGTGCTTTTGGTAAGACAAACTTAAAAAATTACAACAGCCACGAAATAAAATTGCTCTCAAATTTACCATCCAGTTAGAAACGAAATTACATACAAATTTTGTCATTTCTAGTCTATAAATTTTCGTTGTTATTTATTTAACTTATTAATAAACAAACTTTTCTCACTGATGATATGGGGATCGCAGATATGGAACTTTGGGATGATATCATTGGGATATACCCCTTTTACTTGGTTTCTTGCATTTTGCTTTTCATTTTGAGGTTCACGTGTTTCTGTTGCTTGCTAGTATGCGTTTTGCATAAAAATACGTTTTCCATTGTTTTTTTTTTAGATAAGCGACTCATTCATTGACAAAACAGAGCACAAAGCGTGCCAGTCATTACAATAAATGGGGGAGGGCCTCCTCAAAACCTCCTGAACCAAAACCCATTAGGGAAAAAGACTCAGGTAGGAAAAAGAGTACCTCGCACCTAATGTACAACAATGGGACTAAGAAGTCCTAACCCATTGCTTCTCCCCCGACTAAGGTTACAAATGAACGAAATTATGCATAAGAGTTATTACAGCATTGCCAAGCAGCCCATTGGGCATCGATACCAGTCCGACCAAGTCACCCTGCAGTTCCTTCCCCTCCTTGCCTTGAACCAACTCCACGCCGAGTCCTTAATTCCCGCTATAATACCAGGTACTGATGCCACCTCCCCTTTGAAAATTACTTTGTTCCTTGCTAACCAAATGTTCCAAATAACCGCCATCCATATAAGATGCGTGACCCCTCTCCGCTTTTTGCCTTTCACTAGCTTTCCAAACTCCATAAAATGAGTGACAATATTTTCCAAGTCCCCCATCGGAACCCCCAACCATGCATAGACGCTCTCCCAAATGATTTTGACCCTCCGGCATGACAAGAATAGGTGTTCCGTTGTTTCCACCTCCCGAAAACATAAGACGCAACTTAACTCATATTGTAATTGAATTATACCTCTCCTATGTAGCTCCACCCGTGTGGAAACTCGACGCAGTATCACCCTCCACGCAAAGATTTGAATTTTGGATGGAACGTCATTTTTCCAAACCTTTTTGCAAGCCTCGGCTGTCTCGGGCAGCAGCTGAACCGATCCTCCTGCTGAGAAGTGTAACAGCATTTCATAGCATTTCTTAACCTTGAAACCAGCCAGCGAATCCGGGACCCACAGCCAGCTGTCCGAGCGTTGCTGTGACGGCAGCACCGGCCGCAACAGCTGCTGCAAGTAATCGACAGAAGCGCGCAGCTGAGAATGTTCCAGCAGCAGTGTTTCGGCCCAGTCCCATTTCCAACACCATCCCGCGCTCGTCCATTGACCATGATCCTCTACCGTTGCTTCCTTAGACCTGCAGCAAACAAAAATATCCGGAAGTAAATCAGCCAGTTTGTCTCTTCCAATCCAAACATCTCTCCAGAACCTTGCCTTGTTCCCCTTGCCCAACTTAATTTTCACCAATTCGTGGAACCAATCTTCTTGTAAATTAATGTCCTCTCCAAGGAGACATAAGTCCCTCCACCACAACGATTTTTTCTCCCACCCTCTTCTACTCTCCGCCATGTCTGGCCATCTTCCTTTTAAGCCGTATCTCTCCACCAAAACCTCCTTCCAAATGGGGTTACCTTCTTCAACCAAGACTCTCCATCTCCATTTAGTCAACAGTGCTACATTGAATACTTCTAAGTTTTTAATTCCCAAACCCCCTTTATCTTTAGGCAAACAAATTGTTTCCCACTTCACCCATGCCAACTTCCTATTATCTTCATCACCACCCCATAGAAATCTTCTTTGGATCTTGGTTATTTCCGAAATTACCTTCTTTGGTGCTTTGTAGAAGGAAAATAAATACAACGGAAGAGAAGCAAGCACCGAGTTTATGAGCGTAACGCGACCTCCAATAGATAACTGTTTGCTCTTCCAACTGTTCAGTCTCGCCTTTATCGAGTCTAGAATTGGTTGCCAAGTGCTCGTCCGCCTTGGGTTCGCGCCAACCGGGATCCCTAAGAATTTAAAGGGAGCGGAACCAACCTTACAAGCTAAGAAGTGAGATATACTTTCCAGAGCCCTCTCCTCAATATTCAGACCACATATGTTACTTACCGCAAAATTTACTTTTAAACCCGAAGCCAGCTCAAAACTTCTCAGGATTGCTTTCTAACACCATATGCTCTTATCTCCCCCATCACAAAGGAAGATAGTGTCATCAGCAA
This sequence comes from Astragalus membranaceus, assembly GCA_039519185.1. Lineage (NCBI taxonomy): Eukaryota > Viridiplantae > Streptophyta > Magnoliopsida > Fabales > Fabaceae > Astragalus > Astragalus membranaceus. Next base: position 47,041,812 of record CM076854.1, on the reverse strand, counting down.
ATTGCAGGATCTCAACCGATAGAGTACTGTTTATACGGAAGCCGTTGAGATTGCTCGATTCCACTCCTTTTCTTACCAGCCCTGCCAAACCTTCAGCCGCTATCAAAAACAAGAAAGGGGCAAGCGGATCCCCTTGCTTCAAGCCTTTCTGAGCCGTGAATTCTTCCGTTGGACTCCCATTAACCAAGACTGACATGGAGTTAGAAGAGATACACACGCGCATCCATTTCCTCCACTTTCCCCCAAACCCCAATCTTTCCAACATATAATCCAAATATGCCCAGCTTACAGAGTCATACGCCTTTTCAAAATCCGCTTTCATCACTACACACTTCTGCTTCTTTCTCTTTGCCATATCCATAAGCTCATTAACTACTACCACTCCATCCAGGATATTTCTTCCGGCGAGGAAGGCGCTTTGACATTCCGAGATAATCCCTTTTAAGACCTTTTTCAACCTTCCCGCTAACACCTTAGCGAGCATTTTATACAAACAGCCAATAAGGGAGATAGGCCTGTACTCCCCCAGACCTTGAGGGTTGTTTGTCTTGGGGATAAGTGCAATAAAGGATGCACTTACCGCCTTAGGGAGTGTTCCGCACCTGTGGAATTCTTCAAAAAACTTCACAATGTCCACCCCAATTGTATCCCAGCATTCCTTAATGAATTTAAAATTATACCCATCCGGCCCCGGGCTCTTGTTGCCATCACATCCCCATACCACTTCCTTTATTTCTTCCAATGAAAACGGTTCAATTAACAACTCGTTTTCCGCGTCAGAGATTTGTTTAAAGTGTACTCCGTCAAGTGTTGGCCTATTAAAGTCTTCCTCCTTGAACTTCTCCTCAAAATGGTTTTTCACCGCCCTTTTTACCCCCCCCCCCCCCCCACATCTTCTACCCACACCCCATCCACCATTACTTTCAACAATTGAGTTCTTCTCCGATTCCCTTTAATACACGCATGAAAGAACCGGCTATTAGAGTCTCCTTCCACTAACCACTTGACTCTCGCTTTCTGGGCGAGCAAGCTTTCTTTGGCAAAAAGTTCCTTCCAAAACTTCTCATTTAGTTTGTTTCTTTGATCGTCGTCAACTCCACCCCCTTCCGATGCGATTCGATCTACCTCATTCAGGTCCCGAACTATATTGTCTATCTGCAAGTCTTTAAACCCGAACACCTCGCGATTCCAGACCTTTAATTTTTCTTTCAGCAGATTCAACTTTTCTTTTAGTACAAACGAGGCTTTCCCTGTTGGCTGAAAGGAGTTCCAACAGTCTTTAATGAATTGCATAAGATTCTCATGTTCGAGCCAGCAGTTGTTGAACCTAAAGGGCTTAGGTCCCCAATTAATATCCGAGTTAACCAACCAGACAGGGCAGTGGTCTGAGATCTCTCTGTCACCTACCCATTGAGCTCTGACATTCCACTTTGTGATCAACCCCTCAGTCAACAAGAATCTATCCAATCTACTAGCCTTCCCGCCAGTGCCGAAACATGTGAACTTCTTCCCCAGCACCGGCACATCCACTAACTCCATATCCTCCATAAAAGACAGAAACTCTCGAGCCTCTATGTTACTAAAGCTTGAAGCACAGCCACTTCGCTCTGACCTAGATATAACTGCATTGAAGTCCCCTGCGATGCACCAATCACCTACCTCAAAGCCATCTTTTAAGTATCTCAAATTGTCCCACAATCTTCTTTTCCCTGCCATATTACAAGCTGAGTAAACATTCACCACGTAGCAGAGATTTCCTTGGACTTTGGCACAAATCCCAACAAAATGATCACCAGAAAAGGAGAACATGACCTCCAAGAGGTCGGACTTCCATACACTTAGCAACCCTCCTGCCATTCCATTTGCATTTTTGCACATCCAATCAAAGTCACCGTCCCTCCATATACTACCAACCTGCCTCTTCGATAAATCGCCTATATTAGTTTCTTGGATCATACACATATTAATATTCTCCTTGATTATCATCCTTTTCAGCCGCTTCCTTTTTGCAGCGCCCCCCCACCCTCTTATATTTAAGATTGCAATCTTCATTGAGAACCGTTATTTTTCCCCTTCTTTCCCCTTGCTTTCTGATCCCTGGCTTCCAATGCTCTGATTCTATCTGCATACTCCTCATTATGACTTTTCCCTGAAACTCCCAAGTTATCCTTAGCAAACCTCCACATCTTATTTGCCAGAGACAGCTCATGATCAATCAGGAACCTTTTATTACAAATTTGGATCCCTGAGTCACCCACCGAGACATCTCCTATGGCTGCACCGTTCTTATCATAACTAGATGATACTGAGAGATCCACGCCTGGAGAATTTCTTGCAGCAGCATGAACTTTCGAGTCACCCCTCGAACCATCTGAGAGGCCAACTGACGAAATCAAGTCCTTGGCCTTGTCATTTACTATTCCTACTAACACCCCTTGATTTACTTCCGGCTCACTACCGATGTCACAACTACCTGGGATGTCCTTCTTCTTGGAGTTTTTCTTTTTCTTTCTCCTGAGAGGCCCAAAGGAATTGCTTAGGATAGGCCCATCGAACTCTCCACCAGAATCAACTTGTTTGGAGAGATCACTGTGATTAATTTTCGAAAAAACAGCCGCGGACTCAACTACCACATTGGCCTTCCTGCCAAATTCTACTGAGTGCACCCCTGAACTTCGATCCTCTGCACCCCCCACAACCTCCAAGTTATCGCTAGAAGGCCCAACATCAACCAAAATCTGGATGTCATCCACTAGTTGATTCGACGCACACTCAACCTTGTCTTTAAGCTTGAATTTCTCCTTCATTTTAGCTTCCCTGTTAACCGACCCAGGCTTTGACCCTCCATTCCCCCTACCTACTTCTCTACTTCCTTCATCCCCAGCAGCCATTTCCACAGTATTTATTTGGGCATTACCCAAGACAGGCGCCGATTTTTGGGCTTCCAAAACCTTCCTGCTATCCCTTTTATTCCCACCATCATCTCCTCCACTATCCTCCTGCGCATTAAAATCATTATTCCCCCCCTTTCCACTAATCACCTCTGGGCCCACATTGAGTTTTGACCCAATCAAATGATTAACGTCCTCCTCATTGTGTGCCTTTAGTACCACATTTGACTCCTCAAATACGGCTTCACCTTCCCCATGTACATAATCATCACATTGCTTCATTTCCCCACCAACAAAAACAGCATCTCTCCTTTCCCCATGAGTCTCATTGCTTTTTTGTTTCTCCTCCACAATTACCTTTCTGCCCTCTATAATTTCTAAATTTTCCAACTCTGAAGGTCTGGCATGTTCATCGTCTTCTTCAGCCGTCTCATCACCATCATCAGCTGGATCATCGATCACAAACAAGGGTGGCCCGTCTCCCTCCTCACTTTCACTACCACTATCAGACTCATTCTCTGGACTGCCTGATTCATTCGCCTGAGTTAAACCATCCCAATGCATCGGCCCGCACCATTCCTCCAACACCTTAACATGGAACATTAAATCGTTGATTTTTGCATAGACTACCATATTGAAAACGTCGTAGCATTTCGTTCGTATCAGAATTCTTGCTACATCCATGGACGTTTTCTTTCTCGTATTTTCGTCCACTCCCAAGAACGTTCCAAACTTGCGGGCCACGGCTGAAAAGAATTCATTGTTCCACGCATTAACCGGAACCCCATGACACCGAATCCACACCACCCTTTCTTTATCAACCTCCGAAGGACTCCACTTCCTGATATCCTCAAAGTACTCATGCACCCAGTCCTTTGCATCCTCAATCAGCGCCTGAACGATTCCTTCCTCCATTTCTTCAAGGAGGGCAAGGTTTGCTCCCAATGGAGTCACTTTGATGGAGAAAAATCCCTGCGAATTAAACCATTCCTGGACCAAGTGAGCAGAACCGGCATTCTTAACTTCTGCCACATACATCTTCTTATACGCATCCATCTCCTCTTCAGAGTTGTTATACCACACGTCGCATAAGTTTTTCTTCCTATAGTATACTATCCTCAGTTCCTGTCGAGAATAATTTGATACTTGATTTCCATAACCAGCCCTCTTCACATTGTTGAAAGCACCTCGTCCTTCTCTTCGGTATCCACCAGCATGACCACCTCTACCATGCGGCTTCAATGCTTCAGAGTCATCCCCAGCAGCTGATTTGCCAATTACAACTTCAGCATATTTTCTTTCACCAGTGACAGGGCGCCATTCCTTACGCACTCCCATCTGGGGTTTTACCCCTACACCCCCTAATCTGACACCGAACTTCCCACCATCTGCTATCTTCTCTTTTTCAAACCTTGGAATGTTAACATGAATTTTATCCGCCCCAAAGATTATATTGTCCAGCTTAATGGCGAACAACGAAGGGTCACAGACATCAGTAAATCGAGCGAAGCCGAACCTCTTTCCCCACTTGTTTGTCTTTGGAGGGATGACTACCTCCACCACCTTGCCATATAGAGCAAATGCCCTAAACATCTCCTTCGCTCCATGTGATGCCGGAAAATCAGAAAAGTAGAACGACACTGTGGGCTCCTTGCTTCCGTTCCAGTTGCCGGCAATGTCCATCCTATTTATATGTTTGGTATGCTGATGACGAATTCTCCGTTGAACCAAGTTCCATCCTTCGTCCACTCCCTTGACGAATCTGATTTCTTCGCCTTCTCCTCCCTTAGCACTCTCTCGATTTTCTCTCATCCGCTTAAAGGGTTGGAGCGAGAGATTGCTCTGAACCTGAAAAACAATAAGAACAGAGGAAGCGCAACCACTACAGATAGAGAACCAAAACGTAGAACCAGAAAAGAGGATCAGGGACGATGAACGCAACAGCTGTCTCAAACAAAACCAACGAGCCGTAAAACGCATAGGCTTAAATTCGTAAAACAGAGGTTTAAAATCGAACCGCAGAAGCTTGCAACATGAGAACTAATACAGACAAAGAGGAAGAGAAAGGAAGAGGAGCGAGTGAACCTGGAACTGGCGAGAAGAAACAGCGAGGAAGCCGCGCTCAGATCCGAAGCCAGGATGCTCCACGTCGGCCCAGCTTCACCCTTCGCCGCCGCTGAGAGGAGGAGACAACGCCGCGACTGAGAAGGGTAATCTGCGCACCATCGCTAGCATCTGAGGGGAGAATCATCGCTAGCGGCGCCGCATCCCTAGTGTCGTCGCCTCCCAAGCGCCGCCGCACCTACTTTAACACCGCCTTTGCACTCTTCCTCTTTCAAAATGCAGAGGGTAGACAGACCCCGAGGCTGCGAGTGGATCTGCAGAACTGCGAGCGGAGACCACGACGGGTGCCGCGACGGAGGCCGCGACAGGAAGACCTTGGACCTTGATTGCGACAGGAAGACCTTGTGTGACACTAGCTTGAAAGAGCAAGCTGATTTACCTTTTCCATTGTTGATTGGGTGACTAATCCACGTGAAAGTGAGCATGAGATGTGGCTGTAGCTAATGATAACAAGACTGATTTGTTACACTTATTTTTCAAGTCACGATTAGGATCGATTGTGCACTCCTTTAACCAAAGAAGCACTCGGCATTGCATTTAACCTCAGTTGTTACCATGAATTGGAGTACCATCATCTTGGCGCATTCCCCTCCCCAAAAGTGGTTCGGAGGTTGAAATAACCGCACACCTCCACCCACTTTCCTAAGAATCCCGTCAAGGTGCTTGAATAATTCTGCAGCACATCGGTCGGCAAATGAAGTTTTTTAAAGCACATCCAGTACGTGACGTTTGTCGAGCTGCCACCATCGATCAGTACCCGAGCGATACGGAAGCCCCCTGGTGGCAACAAGTATCACCATGGGGTCGTCCAAGTGGGGTTGAATTCGCTCGAAGTCTTGAGTGCCGAAGGTTATTACCGGATACTCTAGTAGAACAAAGTTAGTGCCAGAGTCATTTATTGACATGATCGAGCGAACATACCTTTTCCTCGTTGTCGTTGTTGCTCCTCCACCCGAAAAGCCTCTTGTGATGGTTCCTACATGGCCTTTGTTGACATCTTTGGATTCCTCCTTGCTTCGAATGTTTCTTTTAGTCTGTCAGGGCGGTTCTTATAGTACAAGCGTTATTAATGCTAATAATTACAAATCTTGGCCGTTGGGGCCATTACAAGACATAAGGGAGGAATATTAGGGATTGCAATAAGTGTATTGACTGTCATTAATGCCGAGTGATCTGAGGAGGAGTAGGAGGTACGAGGGAAACGGTTGATCTTGATGTATGAGCCTCTTCTTCGGTTGAGTAATGTTCGGTCGAGCCTATATGCATATCGGTCGGTCCAGTTGGGAACACGTAAATTATATATAAGGCTAAATATATATTTTGGCCCTTTATCTTTGGGGTTGTGGTCACTTTGGCCCTTTATCTTTTTTTTTTCTCATTTTAGACCCTTATGTTTTTTGTGTGTGTCATTTTGGCCCCTGCCGTTATCATTTTGGTCCCTTATGTTTTTAATTGATTTCATTTTAGTCCCTTATGTTTTTAATTGATTTCATTTTGGGCCCTTATGTTTTTAATTGATTTCATTTTCGTCCTTAAAAATTTGCCTAAAAAAACATAAACATAACGGCAGGGGCCAAAATGACACAAACAAAAAACATGAGGGTCTAAAATGAGAAAAAAAAAGATAAAGGGCCAAAGTGACCACAACCCCAAAGATAAAGGGCCAAAATATATATTTAGCCTATATATAATATAAAAGACAAGAGAGACCGAAAGTTTACTTTTTCTGGAGAGGTGTTGTTCAGCTAAATATGGTATATCAATTTTTATATTGAAAAGTGAAATCTGAGTTAGTTTCTATTAGAAGTCTCAAGTCTCTATTCTCCGTCTCAAACGCAGATGACGATGGTGGTGATTGTTTGAGAGATACCAAAGTTGTCCTCGGTTTCATAATTCCAATTATCTTTATTGATTCGGGGAAAAGTGAAAAATAAAATGTATTTTATTAATATATGAAGCTTTTGCTAAACAAACAAGTTAGTACTACCGTACATAAGAAGAAAATGTATTTCCCTCCGAATTCCGTAAACGCGGACAAACAAACAGGGACATTTCATTGATTTTTAATAAGTTTGTTTTTTCTTTAACCATCTGTGTGGTCTAGAATTATAGGCCACTGCTATTTGTGGTCCTCTTTAACTACTTCATTAATGAGATGTCAATTATAAGCACATGTGTATACCGCTATCCTTTCCTGTCAAAAAATGTATTTTGCTCTTTGGGGATTTTTACACCAGGACACTTTCATATATTATCTATTAGTACACCTGTCACCACGTAATTGGTTGATATTTTTACGTAAAAATACGCTTTTGTGTTTTATATTTCACCAAATTTTCAGTTTAGTTTTCTATGTTTTTTTTATTTTAGTCTTTTATGTTTCAAATCAGTGTTAAAATTGCATTTTTTTAACTTCCTATCCACTAATGTAAACGGATGTCACACTAGTCGTTAACAGGTGGCGTGACTTGCCTAGCTAGCATTAGTGATAGGGAAAAAAAACATAATAGACCAAATTGAAATTTTGGTAAAACATAAAGCACCAAATTAAAGTGCATTTTTACCAAAAAATCTTTATCTTGATACCCAAACCCCACCACCCTCCACTAGTGTAGAAAAGATATTTAGCATCGGTTATTTTGGACATTTAGTATCGGTTATTTGCCGATGCTAAATCCCGCTATGCTAAAAGCAAGACATTTAACATCGATTAATTAACTGATGCTAAATGTCACTTTTAACATCTGGTGTTTAAAAACCCGATGCTAAATGGTGTTTCATGACTGTTTTTGCTGTCTGAAAATTGACATTTAGCATCAGTTGTTTAAAAACCCGATGTTAAATGTACTGAAAAATGACATTTAGTATCGGTTGTTTAAACACCCGATGCTAAAACTCTCTCTCCCTCCCTCCCTCCCTCCCTCCCTCTCTCTCTCTCTCTCCACCGCGCCACTATCACCACCACCTCGACCTCTCTCTCCTCACAGCCCACGTCTCTCCCTTCGTCCTCTCTCCTCCCTCGGTCCTTCTCCTCTTTTTTCTTCCTCAATTCAACAAAAATCCCTCATCTCCAAAATTGAATCAACAATCTCCATATGCGCACATCTCCATCAACACCACGATAGTGGATTTAGAGTTCATATATGAAAATTTTGGGTTTTTTATTTCTGGATTCCAAACCCTAATTTTTCAATTTGGTGATGAAGATGAATGGGAGGTATAAAAGAGGAGAGGGACTGAGGGAGGAGAGAGAAGAGAGAGAAAGGATAGAGAGGGCGAAGGGAAAGAAATGGATAGTGAGGAGAGAGACGTCGCAGTGGTAGGGATGGTGGCGCGGTGGAGAGAGGGGTGGTGGGGTTCGGGGATGAATAAGAAGCTTTTTTTAGCAAAAGTGCACTTTGTTTCTTTATGGTTTTTTTCGAGTCACTAATGTCGGCTTAATAAGCCACGTCTCCTGTTAACAGTCAGCGTGGCATCAATTAACATTTGTGGACGAAATTTAGAAATGCATTATTTTGACACGAATTTAAAACATAGAGGACCAAAGTGAGGAAAAATTATAAAAGACCAAAATGAAATTTTGGTGAAACATAAATGACCAAAAATGCATTTTGGACATATTTTTATCTCTAATGCAGGTTTCAGAGTCAGAACACGAAGCTAAAGAAATGTTATGATGTGTTTGTTAAAAACATTCCAATGACCATCTTTAGACAGCAATCCTGTACCAAGATCTTTAAAAGAAATAGACAAACATAACTCATATTGGGAATAAGCTTTCAAGAGTAATTGGCAAAAGAAAATAAACAACTAATATCAGAATCTCAAATCTCTTTAGTATCTATATGCTACACTACATATGTTGCTAAACGACACAAATCTTCTCGTCGCAATTTCGAGTTGTATTTTGTGCTTAAATTTGACATAAACAGCAGCTCTCTAATTCCTAAAAGTAGGATTACAAAAAAACCTGCAACATAAGAACCATGTTAAGTGAGAGCAACACGTTCTTATTAGCGATATTGTAAAATCTGCTATAACTTGATGTCACTGTTGAAGAAGTGATGCAAATTTCTAGATTTCTCTATTGAAGTCTAGATCAAAAATATTCTAGAAATTAACATTACATGTACTAAGTAAAAGAATCTAGAATATTCTATGTAAATATCAAAAGAGAAAAACCTAGAAGCTACAAGTATAAGATAAATCTAGAATATATTAGAGATGCTAATCATGTAGAATTATCTAGAACCATCCTCAAGCACCTATAAATAGGCAAGCTTGGGAGCATTTGTAATCAAGTCATCTGTGACCAATTTGAGAGCAATACAACTATTCATTTGCTCCAAACATCACACTACTAATTAACTACTATCATCTTCCAACTATCAACTAAAGCCTTCTCTACTATCCAACTATTTACTAAACTAGCATTACTACCTCAACTATTAACAGTGGTACCAGAGCTACGTTCGGTCATATACTGGGCGTAGATAAACTATCCAACTACCAATTAAAAATCACTACCCTCACTCTACACTACTTCCATATTTTTTCTTAGCCAATGGCTAACAACACCCAATCATCATCTAATATCCAAGTCCCTCCTTTTTCCGGTGAAAACTATGATTTTTGGAGCATTAAAATGAAGACATTTTTTTGCTCCCAAGATCTATGGGAAGTTGTGGAAGAAGGATTTACTACTCCCGCAGATACTTCAACTCTTACTGCAGCTCAAAGGAAAGAGTTGAAGGAAAATAGGCAAAAAGATTCAAAGGCGCTATATTACTTGCAGCAAGCTGTGGGTGACTCTATTTTTCCGAGGATAATGGGAGCTTCTAGTGCCAAGGATGCATGGAGTACACTACAGGAGGAGTTTCAAGGAACCACCAAGGTACGTGCCGTCAAACTACAAGACTATTTTACTAAGATAAAATAAATTGTTTCTAAAATGAGAGCCTACGGGGAAAATATTCTAGACAAAAGAATTGTTGAGAAAATTCTAGTTTCTATTCCCTGTAAGTATGATCCAATCGTGACGACGATTGAACAAACGAAGAATCTATCAAACTTATCTGTGACAGAACTAATGGGCTCTCTTGAAGCTTATGAGCAAAGATTGAGTAGGCGTGATGACGACTCTGTAGAAAATGCCTTTCAATCTAAGCTTAAATTACGGTCTCAAAATAAAGGATACGGAGGAAACAAGAGTAGTGGAGAAAGTTCTAGAAATAGAGAGAATTCTAGAAATTTCTCAAAGAAAAATCAAGATGAGTATCCTCCATGTGGCATCTGCAAGAGGACAAATTGTAACACCCAAAAATAATTTAATTAATTATTTAATTAAATTATTTAAGTGTTGCATTATTATTATTATATTAACTTATTAATATGTTGTTTTTATTTAAATTGAAGGGAGTGGTGATGGTAATTCCGGGGTGGTAAGATTGGCCCAAGCCCAAGCCCATTGACTTAGGCTAGGCGCATGTAGCAAGGGTTTGAGACAAGTGTCTCATTTGCGCAAAAAAGAAAGAAAGAATTCGAAGAAAAGAGAGAAGAGAGAAGGAAAGAAACTTGCGAAGAGAAGAGAAGGGAAAGAAGGAGTCGCGACTTGAGAGAGAGGAGAGGGAGAGCGCGGCGGTGCTAGGGCAAGGGAGGGGGTTTCGCGTGGAGCCTAAGGGAAAGAGGAGAGCTTGGATTGTTGGTGATTTTGGTGGATTGCTAGGAGCTTTGCGAATTCTTCAATTACCAAAGGTTAGGGGGCTCTCTTTTCATCTATAATAACTATTACATGATGTAAATAGTTAAATTTATTTAACTATAGTTAGAATTAGCTAACCATAGTTGTAACTATCTTTGTTTGATAAGTTAATAGTTAGTTAGATGATTGATGGTTAGTTAGATGATTATCATCTTTGTATATAACCTGTAAATGCACCTTTGGTGTTTTCAGTTTACAATGAATGAAAATTTCCTTTACAATTCTCTCTCTTTTCTCTCCACATTGTGAGCTCAACATGGTATCAGTTTGATTTTTCGTTTCGCGCCCTTCCCCGCTTCTCTCATCTTCTTCGTTGCTTCTCTTCGATTTCTGCAACTCTCTCTCTGATTCCCCGCAACAATGGTGACATCTTACTCTGATTTTGCTACCAATCCTTCGAATCCCTATTATATGCATCCAAATGAAAATCCTTCCCTCGTTCTTGTTCAACCACCGCTTGATAACAAGAACTATCAAATCTGGTCCCGATCGATGAAGGTGGCTCTCATCTCTAAAAACAAGGTCAAGTTCGTCGACGGCACTCTATTACCGCCTCCAATTTCCGATCCTCTTTACGAACCATGGAACCGGTGCAACAACCTTGTTCTATCATGGCTTCAACGCTCAATTTCTGAAGACATTGCGAATTCTCTGCTCTGGTGTGATCGTGCTTCCACTGTTTGGAAGAGTCTTGAAAAACGCTTCTCTCAGGGCGATATATTTCGAATCGCTGATATTCAAGAAGACCTAGCTCGCCTTCAACAAGGAACTCTCGACATTTCTTCGTATTTCACAAAATTGATGACACATTGGGAAGAAATTGAGAATTTCCGCCCAATTCGTGACTGCACTTGCGCCATAGCGTGTTCTTGTGGTGCGGCTACCGATCTTCGCAAATTCAAGGAGCAAGATAAGGTGATTAAGTTCTTGAAAGGTCTTGGTGATCAATACTCTCACGTGCGTTCACAAATCATGCTGATGATTCCTCTTCCGACGATTGACAATGCCTTCAATATGGTACTTCAACAAGAACGGCAGTTTAACCTACAATCGCCAACTGATTCTTCAATTCAGAATCAATCATCGGTAAATCATTTCTCTCAAGCACCTTCACGCACTTTCAATAACTCCGGTCGTGGTCGTGGACGAGGAAATTCCTCCAGTGGCCGTGGTAGTCGTCTCTGCACGCACTGTGGCCGCACCAACCATACCGTTGAGACTTGTTTCATCAAACACGGCTATCCTCCTGGATTTCCACATCATAAGCATAATGCTTCCGCACCTACCTCTGCCTCTGCTGTGAATGTTGTTAAGGAATCTGGCTCCACTCAATCTGATACTCCTGCATCTGCTTCAACATCAACACCTGCATCAAGTGCTTCTCTGTCTACGATACAAGAGCAATATACTCAGATTTTACAGCTACTTCAACAATCAAACTTGCAATCCAATCCACCTTCTTCTGTCAACTCAATTTTTGCAACCAATTCCGCTTCCCATACCTCCTCCACCTCTTCATCTGGTAAGAAATATTACAAGTTACATTGTGATAAGAACAATCGTTGGTGGATCATAGACACTGGCGCTACTGATCACATAACTCATCTCTTTACCAATTTTATCTCCACATATCACATTGCACCCAAATCCATGACCATGCCCAATGGTGACACTGTCACCACCACTATAGCTGGTTCTGTTCTGTTATTTGATTCCCTTATCCTTCACAATGTCTATTATTTCCCTTCTTTTCATGTGAATATTATTTCTGTCACTACCTTGTTTGATTCACTCCTATATGATGTCAAACTCCATCCTGATTGTTGTGAAATTTTGCAGCTATTCCATCCCAAGATGACTGGATTTACAGCTAAGAGGATTGGCAAATTGTATGTACTCGACACCAACTCACCTTTGGCCTCATCTTCTCCACCTGGTTCCATTAATAGCTTCATTTCTCCTCATTTAGATTCTGTTAAGAATGATCCTGCCACTATTTGGCATTTTAGATTGGGCCATTTGAGTCCTCATATACACAAATGTATTGCATCTCAGTTTCCTTTTGTAACTTTCAATGCTAATCATAAACCTTGTGATACATGCCATTTGGCTAAACAAAGAAATTTACCCTTTGCTCATAGTAATACTAAGTCTGTTGCTATCTTTGATTTAGTACATGCTGATATTTGGGGACCTCTTTCCACCCCTTCTATATGTGGTCACAAATATTTCTTAACTCTAGTTGATGACTATAGTAGATTTACTTGGACAATATTCATGAAAAACAAAAGTGAAACCAGAACTCACCTAGTTAGTTTTGTTGCATTCATTGAAACACAATTCACCAAGAAACTGAAATGTATTCGCAGTGACAATGGTCCTGAGTTTCTTATGTCAGATTTTTACCTTTCTAAGGGAATCATACATCATAGATCATGTGTTGAGACACCTCAACAAAATGGCATAGTGGAAAGAAAGCACCAACACATTTTAAATGTGGCCCGTGCTCTTTCTTTTCAATCTCATTTACCTCATAACCTTTGGCACCTCTCCATACAACAAGCCATTCACATTATCAATCGGCTCCCCACACCTCTGTTGAATAACCTCACACCCTACCAAATGCTTCACTCCACTCCTCCTACCCTAATCCACTTAAGAGTGTTTGGTTGTCTTGCTTATGCATCTACTTTACACAACCATAGAACCAAATTTGAGCCACGAGCAAGAAAATCCATTTTTCTTGGTTACAGAGAGGGCACCAAAGGCTACCTTCTCTATGACCTGAATACTCATGAATTTTTTGTTTCAAGGAATGTCGTTTTTCATGAAAATGTTTTTCCCTTTGCTCCACCTACACCCAACAATTCTGCTACTCAAACCAATACTGCTTCTGTCAACACAGATACAGATTTCACAGACATTCTCACAGAGTATCCTTCAGTTGCCACCCCACCAACTGACCCTCCTTCTCTTCCACATACTCACCAATTACCTCCCTCACCACCTGCCATCACCTCTCCTTCTCCTGCACCAGTCAGAAAATCAACCAGACCTACCAAACCTCCTGCTTGCCTCTCTGAGTACCACTGCAATTTGCTATCCTCAAAGCTGCCAGCATCTGATCCAGGTACCTCTTCTTACCCTCTTTCCTCTGTGTTAACATATGACCATTGTAATCCACTCCATAAGCAATTCTGTCTGTCCATTAGTTCCCTCACTGAACCCAAAACATATAAACAGGCTTGCAAAATTGATTGTTGGCAAGTAGCTATGAAAACTGAGTTAGATGCTCTTGCATCCACAAACACTTGGTCTGTTGTTGATCTGCCTGCAGGTAAGCAACCAATTGGTTGCAAATGGGTCTACAAGATCAAGCATCATGCTGATGGATCCATTGAAAGATACAAGGCTCGTTTGGTAGCCAAGGGATATACTCAATTAGAGGGTGTAGACTACTTTGATACCTTTTCACCTGTAGCCAAGTTAACAACAATTCGTACCCTTCTTTCTGTTGCTGCTATCAAAAACTGGAATTTAGAACAACTTGATGTTAATAATGCATTTCTTCATGGTGATTTACATGAAGAAGTGTATATGGAATTACCTCCTGGGCTACTTACCTCTACTGAATCTTCCAACAAAGTATGCAAACTGAATAAGTCTTTATATGGTTTAAAACAAGCTAGTAGACAGTGGTACTCCAAGTTATCTAGTGCTCTTCTATCCCTTGGATACTCTCAATCCTCTGCTGACCACTCTCTCTTCACTAAACTCACTGCCTCTCACTTCACTGCACTTCTAATATATGTTGATGATATTGTATTAGCTGGAAATGATCTGCAGGAAATTCAATCAGTAAAGAAGTTCCTTGACTCACAATTTAAGATCAAGGATCTTGGCAAGCTTAAATACTTTCTTGGATTGGAAGTGGCAAGATCTGCTCAGGGCATATTCCTTAATCAGAGGAAATATACCTTAGAACTACTTGAGGACAGTGGCCTCTTAGCTGCTAAACCTACAACCACTCCCTTTGATTCTTCCTTGAAACTTCATGACAGTGAGTCTCCACCTCATGAAGATGAAACAGCTTATAGAAGGCTTGTTGGTCGACTTTTGTACCTTACTACTACACGGCCTGACATTGCTTTCATTGTTCAGCAACTCAGCCAGTTCATTTCAAAACCTCTACAAGTTCATCAGTTAGCTGCTATTAGAGTCCTCAAATATCTCAAAGGGGCTCCTGCCAAAGGACTATTCTACTCAGCATCATCCACACTCAATCTTTCTGGTTTTGCAGACTCAGATTGGGCAAGTTGCCCTGCTACCCGAAGATCTGTGTCTGGTTACTGTGTGTTTCTTGGCTCATCTTTACTGTCCTGGAAATCAAAAAAACAATCCACGGTTTCTAGGTCTAGTTCAGAGGCCGAATATAGAGCTTTAGCTAGCTTATCTTGCGAATTACAATGGCTGCAATATCTGTTCCAGGATCTCCATGTCTCTGTTGAATCACCAGCCTCTGTTTATTGTGACAATAAGAGCGCCATCTATCTTGCACACAACCCCATCTTCCACGAAAGGACCAAACATATAGAAATTGACTGTCATGTCATACGGGAGAAGCTCCAAAATGGCCTCATTCACCTTCTGCCAGTTTCTTCTGCTGCACAATTGGCAGATGTGCTCACCAAGCCACTGCCAGCTCCATCTTTCACTTCATTTGTCTCCAAGCTTGGCCTATTGGACATCCATAGTCCAGCTTGTGGGGGGATATTACATGATGTAAATAGTTAAATTTATTTAACTATAGTTAGAATTAGCTAACTATAGTTGTAACTATCTTTGTTTGATAAGTTAATAGTTAGTTAGATGATTGATGGTTAGTTAGCTGATTATCATCTTTGTATATAACCTGTAAATGCACCTTTGGTGTTTTCAGTTTACAATGAATGAAAATTTCCTTTACAATTCTCTCTCTTTTCTCTCCACATTGTGAGCTCAACATGATCTATAATAACCTATAGGATTAATACCATGTTAGTTAGGTTTTAGGATGCTTAACCAATTGAATTGATATGTTGTTTTGGTGTTTTATGTTATGCGAAGATCAAATTGTGAATTCTATGATGTTTGATGATGAACCTATGTTGTTTGGTGTGGAATCCATGATTGATTTGTATTGAGATGTATATAATATTAATTATGCATGTTAGGTGTTGTTGTATTGATTCAATAAAATTGAGAATGAGAATATGATGATTGTTGGGTGCTTGTTGTATTGCATGAATAATTTGGAGTTGGAATTAGGTGATTGAGGTGTGTCAAAGGTGCTGTTGCTGTAATTTTAAGGGTTTTGTTGCTGTAATTTTAATGGCGTTGTTGCTGTAATTTTAAAGGGGTGTTGTCACTGTTTTTTTTTTTAGTTGCTGTCACTGTTTTTAAAGGGGTGCTGTCACTGTTTTTTTTAGTTGCTGTCACTGTTTTTCTAAGTGCTGTTGCTGTTATTTTTAAAGCTGCTGTCACTGTTTTTGTAAGTTGCTGTTGCTGTTATTTTTAAAGCTGCTGTCACTGTTTTTCTAAGTTGCTGTTGCTGTTATTTTAAGGTTGCTGTCACTGTTTTTTTAAGCTGCTGTCACTGTATTTCAATGTTGCTGTTGCTGTTTTTCCAAATAAAAATGTTGCTGTTGCTGTTTTTCTTTTATGTTGCTGTTGCGGTTATGTTGTGCTGTTTAGTCCTTGTCGTGCTGTTCTAGTCCTTTTGTGAAAATTTAATCCATATTGCGGTTATGTTGTGCTGTTAAAAATGTTGCTGTAATTGGTGTGTTAATGGTGACATATATACAATGGTGAGATAAATTATTGGTGGGTTAATAAAATCATTGGTGAGTTAATTAAATTATTGGCGAGCTAATTAAATTATTGGTGAGTATGCTATTGCATTATTTTGGTGTGTATGGTGCATTGTTTCATGGCGTCGCATGCTCATGTGCATTTACCGGTGAGCAGAAGGCTTCGGCCTTATGATAAATAATTGGTGAGCAGAAGGTTTCGGCCTTATTTTGGTGAGTGCCCTCAAGGCAAATTATTGGTGATGATGGATCCACATGCATATATGCCCTAGGAGTCGGGTTGCATTGCATGCATTATTCATACTTTCGGTGTTGTTCTCTGATTGACGTAAAGTAATGGTGTATGTTATTATTGCTGTGATTTGGTGTTGTAAGTTGCCTTTTGTAATATGATGTTGATCTTATCTGTTATTATTTATGTAAAGAGACTCACCCTACTGCTTTTATGTTGCTTCTCATGTCGGCAACGTGCAGGTGATAGCGAGTGAAGGTGATCTAGTACCTTCTCTCTAGTGGGTCGAGTCAGCTCCGATATGTAGCACTGGGGGGTGTTTTAGCTTACTGTTTTATTTAGTTGATGTTATTAAACTATTTATTTGGTGATGTAACATAATACGTTGAAATTTGGTGTTTTCCGCTGCGATGTTTTTATACTGATGTTGACGTAAGCTAAACAGGATATTAAGTTGACTGTGGTGCTATGTATTATGCACTTTATGACTTTATGAATTATTTTTGGAGTTATTATACGTTGTTGTTTTTAAAATGTGGCACCCTCTTGCGGTTGCACTGAAAGGTTTTTGGAAACTCTGATTTTAAATTAATTAAATAGTAGTTATTAGAAGGGGGTGTTACATTAGTGGTATCAGAGCAGTTCGGTCTGTCCGACCAAGTTGTTGAGTCTTTAGTTTTTATAACCCTCGAGTCTTGTTACTCGTTCTGACTTGAATCTTGTTTCAGTGACTAGTTGAGATGGCCGGAAGAAATGATGCTGCTCTTGCTGCTGCTTTGCAAGCAATGGCTCAGGCTGTGGGAAATCAGCAGGTTGCTGCTGATGCTGGTGCTCGCAATTTGGCCACGTTCCAAAGGGAGAATCCACCCACCTTCAAGGGTCGGTATGATCCTGATGGAGCTCTGGCATGGTTAAAGGAGATTGAAAGAATTTTCCGGGTTATGGATTGTACGCCTGCTCAGAAGGTGAGGTATGGTACTCACATGTTAGCTGAAGAAGCCGATGATTGGTGGCTTGAGGCCCTACAGAGGCTGGAAGCTGCTGGTGAAGAGATCACATGGGATGTTTTCAAGAGAGAGTTTACGAGGAAGTATTACCCAGAAGATGTGAGGGGCAAGAAGGAAATTGAATTTCTGGAATTGAAGCAGGGAAACAAGTCTGTGGCCGAGTATGCGGCGAAATTTGTGGAATTGGCTAAGTTCTACCCTCATTATAATAATGATGCTAATTCTGAATTTTCGAAATGTATCAAGTTTGAGAATGGTCTGAGGCATGACATCAAGAAGGCAATTGGTTACCAAAAGATTCGGGTGTTTGCTGATTTGGTTGACAGCTGTAGGATTTTTGAAGAGGATAGCAATGCTTCCTATAAGATTGTGAAGGAGAAGAGAGGTCCTCAGTATCGTGGGAAGCCCTATGATGTTTTTGGTGGTGGGGGTAAGTGGAAAGCGGGTTCAGGCAAGAAGCCAAGTGGGGGAGATGCCCCTGCGAACATTGTGTGCTACAAGTGTAGTAAGCCCGGTCATAAGAGTTTTGATTGCCCGGTTAACAAGTGTTTCAAATGTGGCAAAGAAGGTCACATAGCTGCTAATTGTGAGAAGAGGGATGTCGTTTGCTACAACTGCGGGAAGGTGGGGCATATTAGTACCAAGTGTTCCAAGCCAAAGGAGGAGAAGGTGAGTGGGAAGGTGTTTGCTCTTGCGGGAACGGAGACGGCTAATGAGATCAGAGGTACGTGTTTCATTAATGGTACTCCGTTGCTTGCTATTGTTGATACTGGTGCTACGCATTCCTTTATTGCTGCTGTGTGTGCTGATAAGTTGAATCTAGTGTTGTCTGTTATGATGAGGGAAATGGTCATCGATACTCCGGCTAAGGGCTCGGTGACTACTTCTCTCGTGTGTGCTAAGTGTCCTTTATCAGTTTTCGGTAGGGACTTTATGGTTGATTTGATTTGCTTGCCGTTAGATGGGTTAGATGTTATCTTGGGGATGGACTGGTTGGTGAATAACCATGTTCATATCAATTGTTTTGATAAGTCTGTGAGTTTCTCTTCTCCGGTCGAAGAGGAATCAGTTTTGCTGCCTGCTGGCCAATTGCATAAGGTAATGAGAGGGGAAGTTAAGCTGTTTGCTTTGATGGCGTCGTTGTCTATGGAGAGCCAAGCTAAGATTGATGAGTTGCCGGTAGTGTGTGAATTTTCCGAAGTGTTTCCTGATGAAATTCCTGATGTGCCACCTGAGAGAGAAGTAGAGTTTGCTATTGATCTAGTACCTGGTACTAGACCTGTGTCTATGGCACCGTATAGAATGTCGGCGTCTGAGTTGTCTGAGTTGATGAAGAAGCTTGAGGACTTGCTTGAAAAGAAGTTCATAAGACCAAGTGTGTCGCCGTGGGGAGCTCCGGTGTTGCTGGTAAAGAAGAAAGATGGGAGTATGAGGCTTTGCATTGAATGTCGACAGTTGAACAAGGTGACAATAAAGAATAAGTATCCGCTTCCAAGGATTGATGAATTGATGGATCAATTGGTGGGTGCCTGCGTGTTTAGTAAGATTGATTTGAGGTCGGGCTACCATCAAATTAAGGTGAAGGATGAAGACATTCCTAAGACGGCGTTTAGGACTCGGTATGGTCACTACGAGTATTCAGTGATGCCATTCGGTGTTACGAATGCTCCGGGGGTATTCATGGAATATATGAATCGTATTTTTCATGAGTATCTAGATCGTTTCGTGGTGGTCTTCATCGACGATATTTTGGTTTATTCTAAGTCTGAGGAGGAGCATGTTGAACATTTGAAGTCAGTGTTGGAAATCTTGAGGGATAGGAAGTTGTATGCTAAGCTATCTAAGTGTGAATTCTGGTTGAAGGAAGTAAGCTTTCTTGGTCATATCATTTCGGGCGATGGTATTGCAGTAGATCCATCTAAGGTTGATGCCGTGTTGCAGTGGGAGGCTCCTAAGTCGGTTACGGAGATTAGAAGTTTTCTGGGGCTAGCCGGTTATTATCGAAGATTCATAGAAGGGTTTTCTAAGTTGGCACTTCCGCTAACTCAGTTGACTTGTAAAGGGAAGGCGTTTGTTTGGGATTCCCGCTGTGAGGAAAGTTTTAATGAATTGAAGAGAAGGTTGACAACGTCCCCTATTTTGACGTTGCCTAAGTCAGGAGAGCCTTTTGTAGTGTATTGTGATGCTTCTAAGATGGGGCTAGGAGGTGTTCTTATGCAAAATGGTAAGGTAGTGGCTTATGCGTCCAGGCAGTTGAGGACTCATGAGAAGAACTACCCTACTCATGATCTGGAGCTTGCGGCAGTTGTATTTGCCTTGAAGATTTGGAGGCATTATCTGTATGGTTCTAAATTTGAAGTGTTCAGTGATCATAAAGGTTTGCAGTATTTGTTTGACCAGAAAGAGTTGAATATGAGGCAAAGGAGATGGTTAGAATAGTTGAAGGATTATGACTTCAGTTTGAATTATCATCCGGGAAAGGCTAATGTTGTAGCCGATGCTTTGAGTCGAAAGTCTTTGCATGTATCAGCAATGATGGTGAAGGAACTTGAATTGGTTGAGCAGTTCAGAGACATGAGTTTGGTCTGTGAAGTAACACCTCAGAGTGTTAGACTAGGAATGTTGAAGATTCATAATGAATTTTTAGATGTCATTCGAGAGGCTCAGAAGCGAGATATCAAACTGGTTGAATTGGCGGTTGGGATTGATCATTCCGAAAATAAAGACTATGAGATTGATGCGCAAGATGTGTTGAGATACCGTGGAAGGATTTGTATTCCGAGTGATGAGGAGATTAAGAAAGCAATTCTTGAAGAAGGGCACAGGAGTAAGTTGAGTATCCATCCGGGAGCCACAAAAATGTATCAAGACTTGAAGAAGCTGTTTTGGTGGCCTGGTATGAAGAGGGATGTAGCTCAGTTTGTGTATGCGTGTTTGACATGCCAGAAGTCGAAAGTGGAGCATCAGAAGCCTGCAGGGTTGATGCAACCGTTAGAGATTCCGGAATGGAAGTGGGATAGCATTTCCATGGATTTTGTGACTAATTTGCCTAATACCGTAAGAGGATTCGATGCTATTTGGGTGATTGTTGATAGATTGACGAAGTCTGCTAACTTTTTGCCAATTAGTATTACTTATCCGGTTCCGAAGTTGGCAGAGATTTATGTTAAGACGATTGTGAAGTTGCATGGTGTTCCTCTGAGTATTGTGTCTGATAGAGATCCTAGATTTACTTCTGAGTTTTGGAAGAGTTTGCAAGAAGCTTTGGGTTCTAAGTTGAGGTTGAGCTCAGCGTATCATCCGTAGACAGATGGTCAGACGGAGAGGACTATTCAGTCGCTAGAAGATTTGTTGAGGGCTTGTGTTCTTGAGCAAGGAGGGTCGTGGGATTCTCATCTTCCATTGATAGAATTTACTTACAACAACAGTTTTCATTCTAGTATTGGGATGGCGCCTTTTGAGGCATTGTATGGTAGAAGATGTAGGACTCCTCTGTGTTGGTATGAATCGGGAGAGAGTGTGGTACTTGGTCCTGAGATTGTCCGTGAGACCACGGACAAAGTGAAGATGATTCGTGAGAAGATGAAGGCTTCGCAGAGTAGACAAAAGAGTTACCATGATAAGAGAAGGAAGGATTTGGAGTTTCAAGCCGGTGATCATGTGTTCCTGAGAGTCACTCCGATGACTGGTGTTGGTCGTGCCTTGAAGTCTAAGAAGTTAACTCCTCGCTTTATTGGTCTGTATCAAATTTTGGAGAGGGTTGGGAAAGTTGCTTATCGGGTGGCTCTGCCACCTAATCTTTCGAACTTGCATGATGTATTTCATGTGTCCCAGTTGCGGAAGTATGTTCCTGACCCGTCTCATGTGGTTCAAATGGATGATGTGGAGGTGAGGGAGAACCTCACTGTGGAGACAATGCCGGTTAGAATTGAAGATCGTGAGGTGAAGGTGTTAAGAGGTAAAGAGATTAATTTGGTGAAAGTGGTTTGGTTGGGAGCTGCCGGTGAGAGCACTACTTGGGAGCTGGAGAGTAAGATGAGGGAGTCTTATCCAGAGCTGTTTGAATCAGGTAAGAATTTCGAGGACGAAATTTTCTAAGTGGGGGAGAGTTGTAACACCCAAAAATAATTTAATTAATTATTTAATTAAATTATTTAAGTGTTGCATTATTATTATTATATTAACTTATTAATGTGTTGTTTTTATTTAAATTGAAGGGAGTGGTGATGGTAATTCCGGGGTGGTAAGATTGGCCCAAGCCCAAGCCCATTGACTTAGGCTAGGCGCATGTAGCAAGGGTTTGAGACAAGTGTCTCATTTGCGCAAAAAAGAAAGAAAGAATTCGAAGAAAAGAGAGAAGAGAGAAGGAAAGAAACTTGCGAAGAGAAGAGAAGGGAAAGAAGGAGTCGCGACTTGAGAGAGAGGAGAGGGAGAGCGCGGCGGTGCTAGGGCAAGGGAGGGGGTTTCGCGTGGAGCCTAAGGGAAAGAGGAGAGCTTGGATTGTTGGTGATTTTGGTGGATTGCTAGGAGCTTTGCGAATTCTTCAATTACCAAAGGTTAGGGGGCTCTCTTTTCATCTATAATAACCTATAGGATTAATACCATGTTAGTTAGGTTTTAGGATGCTTAACCAATTGAATTGATATGTTGTTTTGGTGTTTTATGTTATGCGAAGATCAAATTGTGAATTCTATGATGTTTGATGATGAACCTATGTTGTTTGGTGTGGAATCCATGATTGATTTGTATTGAGATGTATATAATATTAATTATGCATGTTAGGTGTTGTTGTATTGATTCAATAAAATTGAGAATGAGAATATGATGATTGTTGGGTGCTTGTTGTATTGCATGAATAATTTGGAGTTGGAATTAGGTGATTGAGGTGTGTCAAAGGTGCTGTTGCTGTAATTTTAAGGGTGCTGTTGCTGTAATTTTAATGGCGTTGTTGCTGTAATTTTAAAGGGGTGTTGTCACTGTTTTTTTTTAGTTGCTGTCACTGTTTTTAAATGGGTGCTGTCACTGTTTTTTTTAGTTGCTGTCACTGTTTTTCTAAGTGTTGTTTGATCGTACCTGATCAATACGATGGGTTGCTGCTATTTGATGATGTTGCTCGGTCGCTGGGATGAAGGACCGAGTTGTAGGCCGCACGCGAGTGGTACCTGCAAAGGCACTCCAACGCTCAAGTCAGAGGTGCTTCAACGGGCAGGGTCACAAGGTGAGTAAAACGTACCTGAAGCCACATGCTGGTGTGGTATATATACTGCTGGCGTTCTAGCCGTTGCGGTTTTTGCGGGGCCGGCCGCATCTTGCGGAGCAAGTTAGATATTGGTCCGCGATGGGCCTGCTGGACGAATTGGCCTTCGAGCCCACTCCAGAACAGTTGCCCCCCAAGCCTAGGTCGCCTGGGGGCGGGCTAAGGCTTGATTCCTTGCCCCCCGGCGTGGTCCTAAACGACCGTTCTGGAACCACGACTGGTCGAACGTAGTTCTGGTCGATCGCTAATTGGTTGATTGCGTGGTCGCTGCCACGCGGCCTGGTCACACGGGGCCAGGTGCCGTCTCGGAGGTGATGCCTGACAATCAATCGTCATGAATGCTGAGGCGACAGTTACTTTAATGAGGTGACGTTTAGAGACTCGAGGAGTTTAAGCAATGATGGTACATGAAGAGTCGCGCCTCTTCGCTTTCGGCCCATGGTGATGGTTGGCCCATTATATATAGGGTTCAAGGGGTACATCATTTACACGTTTCTCCGATTTCTCCGCTCTCGCAATCAGCTCGCTCGCACTCAGCTCGCTCGCATTCAGCTCGCTCGCATTCAGCTCGCTCGCAACATCAGCTCGCTCCAATTCAAGGTAACTACAACCGCTCTTCCTTTATTTAAGTATTTTATGTTCCACCTGATGGAGGGGGTGTCAGGTCTGGGGATGACCACGTCGCCCCTTCCCACGCGCGAGCAAGACCTTGACCGTTATTCCCCTCCACAGGTTCATTCTGGCGCGGACCAAACAAACCCGCCGTATCTTTGGAATCCCGGCCGTTTCTCTTGCGCAAAATATGACCCGACCAGTGGAGCAAAGTCCTGCGCACGCCCGGTCGTCTTCTTCTAGTGACGAATCTTCCTCTGGGTCTTCGACCCAAAACTGGACTTCATCTAGCAGATCCGGGACTCGGCCGGACAGAAGTGGGGTGCCGTTCACCGAGGTTGTGGTCGACGACAATGCAGAAAGCAATGCACGGGTTGCCTGTGACGAAGGTGTTGACCATGCTGCGACCGACGTAACCGAGACGGCCGACAGAGATCAACAGGGCGACCATGGAGAAGATCCTGAGGTTGCAGCTGCAAAGGATATGTCTTGGGTTTCTCTCAACCTGAGAGGTCAACGCAGCAAAATTCAACGGGGGAGCCAAGACCTAGAGTATCTGGCGACCGGGCTAAATGAAGGTTGGAGGGTAGAAGGTATGGCCAAGGGGGAGGATGTTGCGTCCTGGACTGATGTGCTGAAATTCACGATGTACCGCATCGTGTTCGAACGCATAGGTATCATTCCGCCGTTCACCAGGTTCCAACGCCAAGTTTTACGCTACCTTCAGGTCGCTCCTTCTCAGCTGAACCCGAACGCTTGGGCGTTCTTGCAGGCATATCAAGATGTCCTTGTTGTTCTGAGACGGCCGGTCTCTGTAAGACTGTTTTTCTCTTTGTTTGAAATGAGCTATATCTACGAGAAAGGCTCAAAGGGCGCCCACAAGGAAGCGGTCTCATTCAAAAACCGGTCAACGTACAACTTTTTCAAACCTTACATGGAATCATTGACGACCGGATGGAAAAGAGAGTTCTTTTGGGTCGTTCCCAACTCGGTCGAGGCCCAACGAGGGATCGCCCAAATGTCCAAAGATGATCAAGAAGGAACGCCCGTGTTTCCCACAGTGTGGAGTTTCAACCATTTCTCAAAGAAACCGGGCCAGTATGCTTTTAAAGAAACAGACCTTGACGACCTGGACATGGGGACGATCCAAAGGCTGAGAAAGATCGCGTCCTTGGTCCCTGAGGGTCGCATCAAGGTTAAGAACATTGTGGATGCTCGTTCCAAGAAAAAAGTCAAGGCCGCTCTTGGTCGGTGGTCGCTCGCCTAGTTTATTTTCTGTCACTTTGTTTTGTTTAACTGTTTCTAACCATCTGAATTTGCCTTTGCAGTTGACATGGCGAACATGAATGACTTTGACCTCTTGGAACAATGGGCGGCCGAGGACGGTGATGCTTCGCCCGTCCGCGTAATTCCTGCGGCTCAATCTGGGGGTACGCCTCAAACTGCTGGAACTGGATCTCAGCCTGATCGTCAGGCTCCTCGGGCGGCTACGCCACATCAAGCAATCGACTTGAGTAGCCCAATTCAAGAAAGGTCTAAGAGGGCTCGGTCGGTAGATCGTGCTGGTCAGAACAAGAAGCACAAAAGTGGGAAAGGCCACGGGCACTCCCGGTCGCCCAAAATCGACCTACTTGGATTGGGCGATGATGATTGCACTCGTTTCAAGGAAGAGCCGTTCGAGGTAATGGCCGACGCGATGAAGGCCGCTGAGATCCTTTTCAGAAAATTCCAAGAGGAGGAAGCAGATCGCCTGGAAGGTAGGCGCCTTGCCCATAGATATTCATTGCTTGAAGACGACCTAGTCGATAAAAATTTTAAATTGAATTCTGCCTTGTCATTGCTCGCAGAAATGAGGGGCGAGCGAGATGGCTTGCTCAAGAAATTGAAGGAGCTTGAACCCAGGGTCGAAGCGATCGCTGAAAATGAGAGGAAGCTGGTCGAAGCAGAAAGCCAACTTGTGGCCGCTGTCTCTGCTCAAACTGCGGCCGAGTCTGCTCTGGTCAAGGCGGTCGCTGACAAGGAAACAGCTGAGAAAGAGGTCGAACGCCTCTCTTCCAAGAATAAAGAGCTGTCAAGCCAGGTCGCTGGACTGAAAACTGAGCTGGAGGCAGTGGAGGAGGAAAAGAACAAGTTTAGGGGTCGCTATAAAGACGTTCTTGACCGGGCGAAGGGAGCTGCGGAAGGTCAATTTGAAAATGCGGTCAGCCAGATCAAGATCCTCTACCCTGATCTGGAGGTCGATCGCGAGATCGTTCAAAGCACACATCGTGTGACCGAGCAGCAGATCGTCCGTCCCAAGAAGATGTCGAAGGGGAAGGTCCTTCAAGAAGAGGCAGTTATCTACCAGGCCCCCAGCGACTCTTAACTTGTAATTTTTTTGAATTGTAATCTTGGCCCGCCTGCGAGCGGTTTTTGAATGGGCGCCCTGGTTTCGACCAAGGCGTCTTTGTTTGTAATTAATGACAATTTTTCCATGAATTTCAGCCCGTTTAATTGCTTTATGATTGGATTTGATTCTTTTTTGCTACGGTCGGTCCCGACCAAAAAATTTCGTTTGGGCCATTCGATGGCGCTCTTTTTAGGCCGCTCGGCGGCTCTCGTTTGGGCCATTCGATGGCACTCTTTTTAGGCCGCTCGGCGGCTCTCGTTTGGGCCATTCGATGGCACTCTTTTTAGGCCGCTCGGCGGTTCTCGTTTGGGCCATTCGATGGCACTCTACTGGTCGCTCGACTGCTACTCGCATGGTGAGCGACCGTGCATACAATTTGCATGAAAATAAAGTACACAAGTCGAATTTTAAGGTCGGTCCTCGGTAAAAAACCCCCGTGGGGAAAAAGAGCGACCGCCTGTTCTTTATTGATCAATTGTTGTTTACAACTTAAACATAATATTTTCTTAACTTGTCAGCATTCCATGTTCTGGGGATGGTCGCCCCTTCCATGGTTTCCAGCTCGTAAGCTCCCTTTCCAGTCTTGCTGATGACACGATACGGTCCTTCCCAATTGGGGGCGAGCTTTCCCTGGCGAGCGTTCTTATTCCCTACGTCGGCCCTCCTAAGGACTAGCTGTCCAATGGAGAATTCCCTCTTCTGGACGCGGGCATTGTACCTGGCAGCGACCTTCTGTTTGATGAGTTGCTCCCTAAGTGACGCCTTGTTTCGTAGCTCTTCAACCAGGTCGAGCTCTTCTCTTGTTGCTCGTTCGTTTGCGGCCGGGGTTGGTGGGTTGGTCGTCCTCCAACTTAGCTCTCCCATCTCAATCGGGATGACAGCGTCAGTTCCGTAGACAAGTCTAAAAGGTGACTCCCCGGTCGATGAGTGGGGGGTCGTTCTGTAGGCCCAAAGGACCGACTGTAGCTCTTCTGCCCAATTGCCCTTAGCTTCGTCCAACCTCCTTTTCAGTCCGCGTAGTACTACCCTGTTGGCCGCTTCTGCCTGGCCATTGGTTTGTGGGTGCTCGACCGAGGTGAAACGCTGTTTCACGCCTAGGTCGGCCAGTATTTCTCTGAACTTTCTATCTGCGAACTGAGTTCCATTATCAGTCACCAGTTGTTGGGGCACTCCAAAGCGGGCGAGCACATTTCGACCAAAAAACTTAGATACCTACGCTGAGGTAATGGTTGCAAGTGGCTCTGCTTCTATCCACTTAGTGAAGTAGTCGATCGCAACGATCAGGAATTTCAGCTGACCCGGTGCAGGTGGAAAAGGGCCGAGCAGGTCCATGCCCCACCAAGCGAACGGCCATGGTGGGGTTAAGCTGTGTAGTTCTGATGAGGGCGCTATGTGTACGTCGGCATGGATTTGGCATTTCTTGCACTTCTGAACAAGTAACTTAGCGTCCTCATCCATGGTCGGCCAATAGTATCCGGCCCTGAGTGCCTTCTTAACAATTGACCGACCACCTTGGTGGCTACCACAATCCCCTTCATGTATATCTCTCAGTACATGGTCGGCCTCGACCGACGTAAGGCATCTCAGCAATGGGGATGAAAAGCCCCTTCTATACAGTCTTCCTTCGATCACTGAGTACTTGGTCGCCCGTAACCTCAGGAGTTTTGCTGCCTTCTGGTCGCAAGGTTCTACTCCATTAAGAATATATTGCAAGATAGGAGTAATCCAGTCTCTGTCCAAGTCGACCGTTAGAATGGCTAATGGTTGGGCAGGCTTGGTCGATACGCTCGGCCGCGTTAATGTTTCCTGAATTAGACTTCGATGATTCCCAGGAGCCTTTGTACTGGCTAATTTTGATAGGATGTCAGCCCTCACGTTCTCTGTCCTGAGGACGTGCTTAACTTCTGCTCGGTCGAATTGCTTGAGCAGATCCCTTACCTTGGCCAAATAATTCTTCAGGACATCGTCCTTCGCGTCGTATAGGTCTTGAATTTCGGATACTACCAGTAAAGAGTCAGAGTGAAGTTCGACACGGTCGACATTGAACTCTCTGGCTAGCTGCAGCCCGGCAATGCACGCCTCATACTCGGCCTGGTTGTTTGAAGTGTGAAACGCAAAAGTCAATGACACTTCAACAGTAAGTCCTTCTGAGTTTTCAAGTATTAAACCGGCCCCACTTCCTTTGCTGTTGGAGAACCCGTCCACGTGCAAAGTCCAGGTCGTGATGGCCTGGTCGTCTGGTATTGGAGTCATCTCAGCGATGAAGTCGGCCAACACTTGTGCCTTAGCGGCCGATCTAGCCTCGAACTTGATCCCAAACTCACTGAGTTCCACAGCCCACTTGATCATACGCCCTGCTAGGTCGGGTCGGTGAAGGATTTGCCTAATAGGCTGGTCGGTCCTTACCACGACCTGATGAGCCACGAAATAAGGGCGCAATCTACGGGTGGCCACAAGTAACGCTAAGGCCAGCTTCTCAATCTTCTGGTATCTGATCTCTGGGCCTTGAAATACCTTACTGATGAAGTAGACCGGGTTCTGCTTCAGGTCGCTTTCTCTTACGAGAACAGCGCTCATGGCCTCGTCTGTTATGGCCAAGTATAAGTAAAGTGTCTCCCCTGGTTGCGGCTTGGTCATGATGGGTGGGTTGGTCAGTGCCGCCTTCAGCTCGTCCAATGCTCGCTGGCATTGGTCAGTCCATTCAAACTCGACCTCCTTCTTCAAGAGCTTGAACAGTGGAAGCGATTTGCACGCTGATTTAGGTATAAATCGTGACAGGGCAGCGACCATGCCATTCAATTGCTGGATCTCTTTTTTCGTAGCGGGCGGCCTCATGTCAGCGACAGCCTTGCAATTGTCAGGGTTTGCTTCGATCCCTCGCTCTGTTAAGTGGAAGCCCAGGAACTTGCCCGCCCTTACTCCGAAGGTGCACTTCTCTGGATTCAACCTCAAGGAATTTTTCCTTGCTTCCTCAAAAATTTCCTTTAGGTCGTCAATATGGTCTCGGTCGGTCTTGCTTTTAATGATCATGTCATCCAAGTAGACCTCTGATATCCGACCGATCTGTCGCCTGAAAACCTTGCTCATCATTCTTTGATAGGTCGCTCCAGTGTTCTTCAGACCAAAGGGCATCACCCTGTACTGAAAGTTTCCACGATCGGTCATGAACGCGGTCTTATGCCGATCGGGTGGGTACATAGTGATTTGATTGTAACCTGAATAGGCGTCTAGAAAAGACAGAAGTCTGTAGCCCGCAGCTCCGTCGACCAGCTTGTCAATGTTTGGCAGTGGAAAAGCGTCCTTTGGGCATGCCTTATTCAGGTTGGTATAGTCGACGCACATGCGCCACTTACCATTTTTCTTTTTTACTAATACGACGTTGGAAAGCCAAGTCGTATACTTAATCTCCTCAATAAAATTGGCCTTGATGAGGTCGTCGACTGCCCGTGCGGCCGCCAATGCTTTCTCTTCACTCTGAGTGCGCCTCTTCTGTGCGACCGGCCTGGCTGTCTCATCAACGGACAGTTGGTGGCAAGCAATTTCTATTGGGATCCCGGGCATGTCTGATGCCTGCCATGCAAAAAGGTCTGCGTAATCCCTGAGGCAGGTGATGAGCTCTTGCTTGTCTTGTTCAGGTAGGTCGCTCCCCAACTTAACTGTCTTAGTTGGGTCGTCCGATAACTAAACATCGATCAATTCCCCGTGGGGCTCGGGCCTCTTCAGTTTATTCTTTAGCTCACGGGCTAAATCGTCGTCGTCGTCCTCAGGGTCGCTATCTGGGTCGTATCGGGCATCCAGATCGGCCACATTGATCTGATGCCCCTCTCCAAGATTCTGAGGTTTAGCATTCTCCACCTCCATATCACAAATCTCTTGATAGAGGAAATGGCTCCTCATGGCCGCCTCCATGTCGGCCATTACTGTCACCACTTGGTCGTTTTTACTGTAAAACTTCATCTTCAGATGTACAGTTGAGGCTACGGCCTCCAATTTTCCCAGTGTTGGGCGGCCAATGATGCAGTGGTAACACGATTTGATTGGCAGAACTAAGAACGTCGTTCTGACCGTCCTGTACGACGTGCTGCCGTTCGTATCATCTCCAAAAGTAACAAGTAATTCTATCGTCCCCAGTGGGTAGGTGGTCGCCCCATTGAACCCGGTCAATGGGGTTGGTACTGCTTGGGGAATAATCTCGCTCCTATCCACATTTAACTTGTCAATTAATTCCTCGAACATGATGTCGGCCGAGCTCCCTTGGTCGACCAGTATTCTTCTGACCTCAGTGTTGGCCATTACGGCCGATACTACCAAAGGGACGTAATTATTGACTTTTCCATCGAGCAGGTCTTCGTCCCCAAAGGAAATGGGCGGCCTATTCGAGGCCGGCCGTGGGGTAGACGTTGAGCCGACCATCATGAGTTCATTCCACTTCCTCTTCATTGCCTTGTTGGACTCTCTGATGTCCAACGGATTACCTCCATGGATGACCATGGCTACATTGCGGCCCTTCGACTGTCTGGGGTCGCGATCTTCCTCAGAATTGTTACGCGCTTGCTCGACCGTTGAGTTGACGATCGCTTTACCTTTGTCATTGGCGGGCTGGCCAACAGCTCTTTGTTCAGGGCGATCATTTCCTTCATCTCTGACATATTGCCTCAACTTGCCCTTCTGTATGAGATCTTCTATGTCATCTTTTAGGGCCATACAGTCATTGGTGTCATGCCCCTTACTCTTGTGGTATCTGCAGTATTTCTTGGTAGGCCGACCTCCTTTCTTCAGCACTAAAGGATCAGGTCGCCTCACACCAGTGAACTCGTTGTTCTGGCACTCCGTGTAGATCTGCGCGATCGGAGTGTTCAATTTTGTATGATGCTCGTACTTCTTGGGCCGGTACTCGAGCTTACTGTCACGGTCTTGCCCCTTGACCGGCCTGCCATTGTCTTCCTTGGGACGCGCGCGGGCGCCCTTGTCGGCGGCCAATTGCTCTTCATAGCCCATATGGTCGTTGGCCCTTCTAAGGAACAGGCCGAGGTCGTAGTAGCGGTTCAAAGAGAACTCTTCAGCAAATCTGTGGTTTTTTCTTATACCACGTTTGAGGTACTTCAGTTTGTCCGTGTCTGATAGATTGCGGACTGTGTCAGCCTCTGTCATGAACCGATCGATAAACTCTCTCAATGGTTCGTTCTCTCCTTGGACGACCGAGTCCAAGTGCTCTTCATAACGATACTGACAACGGTTGGCCGTATAGTTGGCCAAGAACATTGCCACAAGACCTTCCCAAGAAGAGACTGAGTTGGGACGCAGAGATTCCCACCATTCTAACGCCCGGCCGTCGAGCGACTGAGGAAAAAGTCTGCACTTCATCGTCCGTCCTAGCTCCCTATAGCTACAGTAGTTGTTGAAGTACATGAGGTGTTTATCTGGGTCCCCGCGGCCGTTAAACTTGTTCAGGTTCGGGGGCTTCCTCAGGTCCCTTGGGATGCGATAACGCCTGATTTCGCTGGTGAAAGGCCCTTGCCCGGTCGGGATGAGATTATGCTCGTATGGCCGCGTAAGTTTGGTCGACGGGCAAACCGTAAAGACCGACCGGCTGACCAAGGAGTCTGTCAGCAATTGGAGGGGGTCCATGGTATTGCGGAGCATGTGGCGACGACCGTCTTCTAGGCCGCTCTGAATAGTTCCTTCTTGGTCGGCTGATGTCACGGGAGACATCTCTAATCTCCCCGTTGCGGTAGTTGTCAAACTCCTCATACGAGTCCCACGACCTGCTTCTTGATCGGCGGGATCCTGAGGACTCGTTGGACGAGTATCTTGTTGGCGACCTTTCTGACTCTGGTCGGTAGCTTGAGTCAGCATAGTCGTAATCTTCCTCGGGGGAACGACGGTGGCGACTTCTTCGATGAGGGGGCGACCTGTGAACGATCGCCCTTCTTGAAGGATTGCGTCGGGATACGCCTCGACGAGGAGGAGCTTCTCTTCGTGGTGGTGAGCGATGAGGCCGAAATGGTTGGCCTCGGTGACCGCTGTCCGTGTAACACCCCAAAAATAATAGATTATTTATTTAATTAGTTAAAAGAAATTGGGTGGTAGAAATAATAATATAATTATTATTTATTACTTATTAAAATAAGTATAAGGTGTTTTAAATAAAATAAGGAGCAGTATTGTAATCGGATAAGGTGTTGTAATTAAATTGGGCTTAAGCTGCGGGGAAGCCCGCAATCCAAGCCCAACAACCTAAGCGCATATAAAAGCTGAGATTTTAAGGTTTTGGTTCATTAGAGAAAAAGAAAGGAAAAATGCGAATAGAGAGAGTGGGAAGGGAAGGAGGGCGCGGCGCCCATGAGGAGAGGAGGAGAGGTGAAGTGCGCAAATCTCAAGGAGAAAAGGAGAAGGGTCGTGTTGCGGGTTCTTTGGAGCTTGCGTATGGAGTTATCGTGTTCGTCATAATCTAAGGTAAGGGTGGGTCTCATCTTCTCTATAATAGGGACTTATGATGGGGACTATGTAGGGGTAGGCTCTATGTAGGCCGCTTTATGCATTGTTAGTGATTATTGATGAACCCTAGGCATATGATAACTTGTTGATTGTGGAATTGTGGATTGCGTGCCAAGTGCTTGAGTATTCGTTGATGGAATTTGATGTTTTAATTGATATGTGATCGTATATGTGATTTATAGTGAATTTTGATGTTTGGTGGACGATTTTGATGATTCAATATGTGTGCATGATTGTGGTAATTGGTGTTGTGATTAATCATGTAAAAAGTTGGAAAATTGCTGAATTTACTGTTCCTGGGCGCCATGGGCGCCATAGGTGATGTTGCACATCATATAGTTGAAAATTGTTCTGCGGTTACTGTAGCTGGGCGCCCTGGGCGCCGTGTTCGTGTGCGCGTCTGTGTCTGTGTTTGGCGCCCGTGTGCTGGGCGCCGTTTCCTGCGTGTGTGTTGCTGCGTGTTGCGCCAAGGCGCTGGGCGCTGAGCGCCCATTGTGTTGCGTGTGTGCGTTGTGTTGCGCGCCTGGGCGCTGGGCGCCAGTGCGCGTGTTGCCTGGTTGCCTGGGCGCCTAAGGCGCCAATTTTTCAGAATGTTGCATAATTTTGTCCAAACTTATTTTTAACATAACTTTTGACTCAGACGTCCGTTTTGAACGATTCGAAAAGTGTCGTGAAGCTTTTTACGTTGTCTATCTATGGGTCCAATTTTTAAAATGAAAAATTGTTATTTTCTGATTGTTTGTGGGCGCCCAAGTGGCCGTCCCCGGTGATCGTCCCAGTGACATTGAAAAATGATATGGAGCTCTTTAAAAATCCCTTTTGCTGTATAAACAACAGTTTTAACGTGGTAGTGTCAAAAATGATGATTTTGACGAGGATGCCCTTGGTGGCTAGTCAAATGACTGTTTTGCCCCTAGTGGCCAAAGTTGATGGTAATGATGTGTAAATGACGAGGATGCCCTTGGTGGCTAGTCAAATGACGTTTTTGCCCTCAGTGGCTATGATTTGAGTTGATTGATATTTACGTGTAAGTGACGATGAAAACCCAGTGACGTTTGAGGCCCGAAGGGCTAAGTGATGTTAAGGTCTAAATGGCCAGTGACGTTGTGTGCTGATTGTGAATTTGACAGGTGTTGTGCTCTTGCGAGCAAAAACCGGTAAGTGACGGGTCACATAGTTGACTATGATTTGAGTAATTGTGTGGTTGTGTGTTGTGAGTGGTGCATGTCATAGTGTCTCATGCCCATATGCATAAACCCAGTGACGTTTTGGGGCCTGAGTGGCTAAGTGACGATGAGGCCTTAAGGGCTAAGCGACGTTTGTGAAAAGGTACCTCATGCATATGCCCGCGAGTGGGTTGCATTTCATACTCCTGCATGACATTGTGACGACTCGTTGTGCCGAGTAACTTGATGATGTAATTGACTGTTTTACCCTTGATGATGTAATCGACTGCTTATCCTTGATGATTGACTTGATGTTCGTGATGTGGTTGATATAGTGTCTTGGCTCTAGCATAGTGCTTATCATACGCTTTATTATATTGTTAGATGAACTCACCCCTTCTGTTTGAATGTTACCCCTATGCGGTAACGTGCAGGTGATCCTTGAGTGAAGGCTTAGGTACCTTCACTAGCTGAGTCGGGTCGTCTGCTCTGATATGTAACACTAGGGAGGGGAATGAATGTTGTTTAAGTCATTTATGACTATTGTGGTTATTGGATTTTAGTATTGCAAGCCTGGCATAGTTGTAATGCCTTTTATGATTAAACTGTTGAATTTTCGATGTGAAGTTGTATTTTAACTGATAATGACGTTTTGAAGTTATTATAAGACTGTTTTTGAAAAGCGAGTTATTTGAAGTGTGACGTTTAGCGAAGTAAGTGTGACATCCCTTGTGGTGTAAATAAATTTTGAAAACTCTGATATTTTTATTAAACAAATTACCGGGTAGAAAAGGGGTGTTACATAAGTGGTATCAGAGCAATGGTTGGTCTGTCCGGCCGAGTCGTCGAGTCGTTGTGTCAGATAGTGACCAACTGTTGTCTTTTCAGTGCTGACCGTTGTTTGTGTTGCAGGTACACCAGAAAAGTTTCTATTGGTAAGTGAACTAGTGGGGGAGATTTCCCTACTAGTGCTGTGTGCCCTATTGTGTATTCAGTGTGAGAACTGTGTTTTGCTGTTGTGATCCTTGTTGTTGACCTTATTGCTGCGTGCTTCTAAATGAATTGTCATGTTGTTTAAATGTTCACATGTGTTTTAGTTGATATTGAGCTCTGTGTGTTTTACATAAAATGTCGAATTAATTGCTGTTGCTGTGGATTGTTAAGTCGCATGTACTTTCTTATGTTGATATGTCCGAACTATTTTAAGAGGTCGACGCTGAGCTTTTACGAAAAATCCTGTGAATATGTTTGAT
This sequence comes from Astragalus membranaceus, assembly GCA_039519185.1. NCBI lineage: Eukaryota > Viridiplantae > Streptophyta > Magnoliopsida > Fabales > Fabaceae > Astragalus > Astragalus membranaceus. The sequence continues at coordinate 47,006,773 of CM076854.1, read as the reverse complement.
GTTTGAAAACTGAATGCGTTGTAAAATTATTTTGTGGACTATTTCAAGTTATTGCTGCACTAATAACTGTCGTAGCGTTTTAATCACTACAAACGAAAAATATCTTCATTGAGTGCTATAATTTTGACCTCAACTCTTTTTGGAAAAGACCGCAATTTGATGTAACAATTTTAGCTGAGGACTATCGTCTCATGTGATTGCTATTTTGACTTGCCTAATTTTCCTCAAGGTGGAGTCTTGTATGCTTGAGTTTTATGACAAAATCTTTTTGGTCGTTACTTCTTGAATTGCGCTATAGAGTTTTATAATCCGAAAAATAATGGAAGTTCCGAAATTGTTTTTGAACATCCATTAGACACTTTTACGGCTGGATGCCGAGATTAGCATTGAAAATTACTTTTATAAACGATTCGGATTTCGTTTTAGCAGTTGCACTCTTGCGATATGCGTTACGTGGTTTTAAAAATCTTAAGATTTAAAAATGTGCATTTTGGACGCTTGTGCATTTGGGCCGAATTAACTAATTACGGTAAATGTTAATGTAACTATTCTTTTGGGCTGACTAGTTGTAATAAGGTTTTAAATGTTAACCGTGTTCCTGTGTACTTAGTTGATAATGTTTCGTGGATTATCCTGAGCTATTTGCTATTGCTGTTTGAATGATAAATGCCATGCGGTTTTAAAAAGTCGAATGCTACTGCTGTTTTGTTTAAACTGCTGTTGCTGTTTTATTTAAATAATTGTTGCTGTTTCTGAAAAATGATCATTGCTGTTTTCAGAAAATAATGTTGCTGTTTTATTCGGATAATTGTTATGGTTTTCTGCAAAATGACTATTGCTGAAAATGATTGTTGCTACTTTTTTAAAAGTTGTTGTTGCTGCTTCCTAAGGCCGCTGTCAGTGCTTTCAAGGATAACTGTTACTGTCCCTACTTTTGTACACTACTGCTATTTTACGAGTTGTGCCTGTTTTTGGGTTGTTGACTGTCTCTATTTTTATGAGTTGCCCTATTGGTGGTTTGGAGTCTAAAGGATGAAGAGATTTTGAAAATTGCTTTTGAACGACTCATAGACAATTTTATGGTTGGATACTGATAGTAGCATTGAAAATTATTGTTGCAGTTTTTTTTTTTTTTTATTCTTTTTCTGAAAAACTATTGGTACTGTTTTTGTGAAAATTATTGTTGTCACTTCCTGAAAATTTATTGTTGTTGTTGCCATGTGACATTATGCCATTGTTTCCGTGCCGTGTGCCTTGTTGTTGCTATAGTTACGCATTTAGTAAACTTCCTCGTGATGTTGTTGATGTTATGGTTGTTGTTGTTTTTCGAAAAACTATTATTGCTGTTTTCTGAAAGCTACTGCTGTTGTCCTCCTGAGATGATTGTTGTTGTTTCCTGAAAAATCATCGTTGCTGTCTTTAAAAATTACTTTCACTGTACCGAAAAGTACTGTTACTGTTCCTAACTTATGCGCTGCCCCTATTTTTATGAGTTGTGCCTAATTCGATTGTTAACCGTTGCCGGTGCCTTAGTGCCCGATTGTGTGACTGAGTTGTTAATATTGTTGTTGTTGATGATGTTGCTCTGTTGTTGGTTTTTAGTTGTTGATGTCGCCTGAGTGGAAATTGTGGTTGCTGATGTCGCCTGAGTGGCAATTGTAGTTGTTGATGTCGCCTGAGTGGCAATTGTAGTTGTTGATGTCGCCTGAGTGACAATTGTAGTTGTTGATGTCGCCTGAGTGGCAGTTGTAATTGTTGATGTCGCCTGAGTGGCAAAGTTGTTTGTGGATATTGTTGTCGTGTTACTAAAATTATGAGACTTGTTGTACGACTGTTATGCATCCTGTGAATTTCGTTGTGATGCTATGATGATTGAAGTATTTTGTTATCCTTATGGGTAGATGAGTGGGGTAGGATGCGAGCTAGTTTATCAGAGTAGCGCAGCGGAGTAGAGAGTGAGTCTGATTATTACTGCTTGAAGTTACCTGGCTGAACAAGTAGGAGGGACGGCCGCCCAAGCACTTACCGCCGGTAATCAGAGCAATAGTAATCAGCATGAATGATAGCACTAGTTGTCTAGGTGGCCTTAGTGGGAGAGTGTTGGCGTTGACAGGTGGATTTCGAGGACGAAATTCCTTTAAGTGGGGGAGAGTTGTAACACCCCAAAAATAATAGATTAATTTATTTAATTAGTTAAAAGAAATTGGGTGGTAGAAATAATAATATAATTATTATTTATTACTTATTAAAATAAGTATAAGGTGTTTTAAATAAAATAAGGAGCAGTATTGTAATCGGATAAGGTGTTGTAATTAAATTGGGCTTAAGCTGCGGGGAAGCCCGCAATCCAAGCCCAACAACCTAAGCGCATATAAAAGCTGAGATTTTAAGGTTTTGGTTCATTAGAGAAAAAGAAAGGAAAAATGCGAATAGAGAGAGTGGGAAGGGAAGGAGGGCGCGGCGCCCATGAGGAGAGGAGGAGAGGTGAAGTGCGCAAATCTCAAGGAGAAAAGGAGAAGGGTCGTGTTGCGGGTTCTTTGGAGCTTGCGTATGGAGTTATCGTGTTCGTCATAATCTAAGGTAAGGGTGGGTCTCATCTTCTCTATAATAGGGACTTATGATGGGGACTATGTAGGGGTAGGCTCTATGTAGGCCGCTTTATGCATTGTTAGTGATTATTGATGAACCCTAGGCATATGATAACTTGTTGATTGTGGAATTGTGGATTGCGTGCCAAGTGCTTGAGTATTCGTTGATGGAATTTGATGTTTTAATTGATATGTGATCGTATATGTGATTTATAGTGAATTTTGATGTTTGGTGGACGATTTTGATGATTCAATATGTGTGCATGATTGTGGTAATTGGTGTTGTGATTAATCATGTAAAAAGTTGGAAAATTGCTGAATTTACTGTTCCTGGGCGCCATGGGCGCCATAGGTGATGTTGCACATCATATAGTTGAAAATTGTTCTGCGGTTACTGTAGCTGGGCGCCCTGGGCGCCGTGTTCGTGTGCGCGTCTGTGTCTGTGTTTGGCGCCCGTGTGCTGGGCGCCGTTTCCTGCGTGTGTGTTGCTGCGTGTTGCGCCAAGGCGCTGGGCGCCAGGCGCTGGGCGCTGAGCGCCCATTGTGTTGCGTGTGTGCGTTGTGTTGCGCGCCTGGGCGCTGGGCGCCAGTGCGCGTGTTGCCTGGTTGCCTGGGCGCCTAAGGCGCCAATTTTTCAGAATGTTGCATAATTTTGTCCAAACTTATTTTTAACATAACTTTTGACTCAGACGTCCGTTTTGAACGATTCGAAAAGTGTCGTGAAGCTTTTTACGTTGTCTATCTATGGGTCCAATTTTTAAAATGAAAAATTGTTATTTTCTGATTGTTTGTGGGCGCCCAAGTGGCCGTCCCCGGTGATCGTCCCAGTGACATTGAAAAATGATATGGAGCTCTTTAAAAATCCCTTTTGCTGTATAAACAACAGTTTTAACGTGGTAGTGTCAAAAATGATGATTTTGACGAGGATGCCCTTGGTGGCTAGTCAAATGACTGTTTTGCCCCTAGTGGCCAAAGTTGATGGTAATGATGTGTAAATGACGAGGATGCCCTTGGTGGCTAGTCAAATGACGTTTTTGCCCTCAGTGGCTATGATTTGAGTTGATTGATATTTACGTGTAAGTGACGATGAAAACCCAGTGACGTTTGAGGCCCGAAGGGCTAAGTGATGTTAAGGTCTAAATGGCCAGTGACGTTGTGTGCTGATTGTGAATTTGACAGGTGCTGTGCTCTTGCGAGCAAAAACCGGTAAGTGACGGGTCACATAGTTGACTATGATTTGAGTAATTGTGTGGTTGTGTGTTGTGAGTGGTGCATGTCATAGTGTCTCATGCCCATATGCATAAACCCAGTGACGTTTTGGGGCCTGAGTGGCTAAGTGACGATGAGGCCTTAAGGGCTAAGCGACGTTTGTGAAAAGGTACCTCATGCATATGCCCGCGAGTGGGTTGCATTTCATACTCCTGCATGACATTGTGACGACTCGTTGTGCCGAGTAACTTGATGATGTAATTGACTGTTTTACCCTTGATGATGTAATCGACTGCTTATCCTTGATGATTGACTTGATGTTCGTGATGTGGTTGATATAGTGTCTTGGCTCTAGCATAGTGCTTATCATACGCTTTATTATATTGTTAGATGAACTCACCCCTTCTGTTTGAATGTTACCCCTATGCGGTAACGTGCAGGTGATCCTTGAGTGAAGGCTTAGGTACCTTCACTAGCTGAGTCGGGTCGTCTGCTCTGATATGTAACACTAGGGAGGGGAATGAATGTTGTTTAAGTCATTTATGACTATTGTGGTTATTGGATTTTAGTATTGCAAGCCTGGCATAGTTGTAATGCCTTTTATGATTAAACTGTTGAATTTTCGATGTGAAGTTGTATTTTAACTGATAATGACGTTTTGAAGTTATTATAAGACTGTTTTTGAAAAGCGAGTTATTTGAAGTGTGACGTTTAGCGAAGTAAGTGTGACATCCCTTGTGGTGTAAATAAATTTTGAAAACTCTGATATTTTTATTAAACAAATTACCGGGTAGAAAAGGGGTGTTACATAAGTGGTATCAGAGCAATGGTTGGTCTGTCCGGCCGAGTCGTCGAGTCGTTGTGTCAGATAGTGACCAACTGTTGTCTTTTCAGTGCTGACCGTTGTTTGTGTTGCAGGTACACCAGAAAAGTTTCTATTGGTAAGTGAACTAGTGGGGGAGATTTCCCTACTAGTGCTGTGTGCCCTATTGTGTATTCAGTGTGAGAACTGTGTTTTGCTGTTGTGATCCTTGTTGTTGACCTTATTGCTGCGTGCTTCTAAATGAATTGTCATGTTGTTTAAATGTTCACATGTGTTTTAGTTGATATTGAGCTCTGTGTGTTTTACATAAAATGTCGAATTAATTGCTGTTGCTGTGGATTGTTAAGTCGCATGTACTTTCTTATGTTGATATGTCCGAACTATTTTAAGAGGTCGACGCTGAGCTTTTACGAAAAATCCTGTGAATATGTTTGATGTTTGAAAACTGAATGCGTTGTAAAATTATTTTGTGGACTATTTCAAGTTATTGCTGCACTAATAACTGTCGTAGCGTTTTAATCACTACAAACGAAAAATATCTTCATTGAGTGCTATAATTTTGACCTCAACTCTTTTTGGAAAAGACCGCAATTTGATGTAACAATTTTAGCTGAGGACTATCGTCTCATGTGATTGCTATTTTGACTTGCCTAATTTTCCTCAAGGTGGAGTCTTGTATGCTTGAGTTTTATGACAAAATCTTTTTGGTCGTTACTTCTTGAATTGCGCTATAGAGTTTTATAATCCGAAAAATAATGGAAGTTCCGAAATTGTTTTTGAACATCCATTAGACACTTTTACGGCTGGATGCCGAGATTAGCATTGAAAATTACTTTTATAAACGATTCGGATTTCGTTTTAGCAGTTGCACTCTTGCGATATGCGTTACGTGGTTTTAAAAATCTTAAGATTTAAAAATGTGCATTTTGGACGCTTGTGCATTTGGGCCGAATTAACTAATTACGGTAAATGTTAATGTAACTATTCTTTTGGGCTGACTAGTTGTAATAAGGTTTTAAATGTTAACCGTGTTCCTGTGTACTTAGTTGATAATGTTTCGTGGATTATCCTGAGCTATTTGCTATTGCTGTTTGAATGATAAATGCCATGCGGTTTTAAAAAGTCGAATGCTACTGCTGTTTTGTTTAAACTGCTGTTGCTGTTTTATTTAAATAATTGTTGCTGTTTCTGAAAAATGATCATTGCTGTTTTCAGAAAATAATGTTGCTGTTTTATTCGGATAATTGTTATGGTTTTCTGCAAAATGACTATTGCTGAAAATGATTGTTGCTACTTTTTTAAAAGTTGTTGTTGCTGCTTCCTAAGGCCGCTGTCAGTGCTTTCAAGGATAACTGTTACTGTCCCTACTTTTGTACACTACTGCTATTTTACGAGTTGTGCCTGTTTTTGGGTTGTTGACTGTCTCTATTTTTATGAGTTGCCCTATTGGTGGTTTGGAGTCTAAAGGATGAAGAGATTTTGAAAATTGCTTTTGAACGACTCATAGACAATTTTATGGTTGGATACTGATAGTAGCATTGAAAATTATTGTTGCAGTTTTTTTTTTTTTTTCTTTTTCTGAAAAACTATTGGTACTGTTTTTGTGAAAATTATTGTTGTCACTTCCTGAAAAATTATTGTTGTTGTTGCCATGTGACATTATGCCATTGTTTCCGTGCCGTGTGCCTTGTTGTTGCTATAGTTACGCATTTAGTAAACTTCCTCGTGATGTTGTTGATGTTATGGTTGTTGTTGTTTTTCGAAAAACTATTATTGCTGTTTTCTGAAAGCTACTGCTGTTGTCCTCCTGAGATGATTGTTGTTGTTTCCTGAAAAATCATCGTTGCTGTCTTTAAAAATTACTTTCACTGTACCGAAAAGTACTGTTACTGTTCCTAACTTATGCGCTGCCCCTATTTTTATGAGTTGTGCCTAATTCGATTGTTAACCGTTGCCGGTGCCTTAGTGCCCGATTGTGTGACTGAGTTGTTAATATTGTTGTTGTTGATGATGTTGCTCTGTTGTTGGTTTTTAGTTGTTGATGTCGCCTGAGTGGAAATTGTGGTTGCTGATGTCGCCTGAGTGGCAATTGTAGTTGTTGATGTCGCCTGAGTGGCAATTGTAGTTGTTGATGTCGCCTGAGTGACAATTGTAGTTGTTGATGTCGCCTGAGTGGCAGTTGTAATTGTTGATGTCGCCTGAGTGGCAAAGTTGTTTGTGGATATTGTTGTCGTGTTACTAAAATTATGAGACTTGTTGTACGACTGTTATGCATCCTGTGAATTTCGTTGTGATGCTATGATGATTGAAGTATTTTGTTATCCTTATGGGTAGATGAGTGGGGTAGGATGCGAGCTAGTTTATCAGAGTAGCGCAGCGGAGTAGAGAGTGAGTCTGATTATTACTGCTTGAAGTTACCTGGCTGAACAAGTAGGAGGGACGGCCGCCCAAGCACTTACCGCCGGTAATCAGAGCAATAGTAATCAGCATGAATGATAGCACTAGTTGTCTAGGTGGCCTTAGTGGGAGAGTGTTGGCGTTGACAGGTGGATTTCGAGGACGAAATTCCTTTAAGTGGGGGAGAGTTGTAACACCCCAAAAATAATAGATTAATTTATTTAATTAGTTAAAAGAAATTGGGTGGTAGAAATAATAATATAATTATTATTTATTACTTATTAAAATAAGTATAAGGTGTTTTAAATAAAATAAGGAGCAGTATTGTAATCGGATAAGGTGTTGTAATTAAATTGGGCTTAAGCTGCGGGGAAGCCCGCAATCCAAGCCCAACAACCTAAGCGCATATAAAAGCTGAGATTTTAAGGTTTTGGTTCATTAGAGAAAAAGAAAGGAAAAATGCGAATAGAGAGAGTGGGAAGGGAAGGAGGGCGCGGCGCCCATGAGGAGAGGAGGAGAGGTGAAGTGCGCAAATCTCAAGGAGAAAAGGAGAAGGGTCGTGTTGCGGGTTCTTTGGAGCTTGCGTATGGAGTTATCGTGTTCGTCATAATCTAAGGTAAGGGTGGGTCTCATCTTCTCTATAATAGGGACTTATGATGGGGACTATGTAGGGGTAGGCTCTATGTAGGCCGCTTTATGCATTGTTAGTGATTATTGATGAACCCTAGGCATATGATAACTTGTTGATTGTGGAATTGTGGATTGCGTGCCAAGTGCTTGAGTATTCGTTGATGGAATTTGATGTTTTAATTGATATGTGATCGTATATGTGATTTATAGTGAATTTTGATGTTTGGTGGACGATTTTGATGATTCAATATGTGTGCATGATTGTGGTAATTGGTGTTGTGATTAATCATGTAAAAAGTTGGAAAATTGCTGAATTTACTGTTCCTGGGCGCCATGGGCGCCATAGGTGATGTTGCACATCATATAGTTGAAAATTGTTCTGCGGTTACTGTAGCTGGGCGCCGTGTTCGTGTGCGCGTCTGTGTCTGTGTTTGGCGCCCGTGTGCTGGGCGCCGTTTCCTGCGTGTGTGTTGCTGCGTGTTGCGCCAAGGCGCTGGGCGCCAGGCGCTGGGCGCTGAGCGCCCATTGTGTTGCGTGTGTGCGTTGTGTTGCGCGCCTGGGCGCTGGGCGCCAGTGCGCGTGTTGCCTGGTTGCCTGGGCGCCTAAGGCGCCAATTTTTCAGAATGTTGCATAATTTTGTCCAAACTTATTTTTAACATAACTTTTGACTCAGACGTCCGTTTTGAACGATTCGAAAAGTGTCGTGAAGCTTTTTACGTTGTCTATCTATGGGTCCAATTTTTAAAATGAAAAATTGTTATTTTCTGATTGTTTGTGGGCGCCCAAGTGGCCGTCCCCGGTGATCGTCCCAGTGACATTGAAAAATGATATGGAGCTCTTTAAAAATCCCTTTTGCTGTATAAACAACAGTTTTAACGTGGTAGTGTCAAAAATGATGATTTTGACGAGGATGCCCTTGGTGGCTAGTCAAATGACTGTTTTACCCCTAGTGGCCAAAGTTGATGGTAATGATGTGTAAATGACGAGGATGCCCTTGGTGGCTAGTCAAATGACGTTTTTGCCCTCAGTGGCTATGATTTGAGTTGATTGATATTTACGTGTAAGTGACGATGAAAACCCAGTGACGTTTGAGGCCCGAAGGGCTAAGTGATGTTAAGGTCTAAATGGCCAGTGACGTTGTGTGCTGATTGTGAATTTGACAGGTGCTGTGCTCTTGCGAGCAAAAACCGGTAAGTGACGGGTCACATAGTTGACTATGATTTGAGTAATTGTGTGGTTGTGTGTTGTGAGTGGTGCATGTCATAGTGTCTCATGCCCATATGCATAAACCCAGTGACGTTTTGGGGCCTGAGTGGCTAAGTGACGATGAGGCCTTAAGGGCTAAGCGACGTTTGTGAAAAGGTACCTCATGCATATGCCCGCGAGTGGGTTGCATTTCATACTCCTGCATGACATTGTGACGACTCGTTGTGCCGAGTAACTTGATGATGTAATTGACTGTTTTACCCTTGATGATGTAATCGACTGCTTATCCTTGATGATTGACTTGATGTTCGTGATGTGGTTGATATAGTGTCTTGGCTCTAGCATAGTGCTTATCATACGCTTTATTATATTGTTAGATGAACTCACCCCTTCTGTTTGAATGTTACCCCTATGCGGTAACGTGCAGGTGATCCTTGAGTGAAGGCTTAGGTACCTTCACTAGCTGAGTCGGGTCGTCTGCTCTGATATGTAACACTATAGAGGGGAATGAATGTTGTTTAAGTCATTTATGACTATTGTGGTTATTGGATTTTAGTATTGCAAGCCTGGCATAGTTGTAATGCCTTTTATGATTAAACTGTTGAATTTTCGATGTGAAGTTGTATTTTAACTGATAATGACGTTTTGAAGTTATTATAAGACTGTTTTTGAAAAGCGAGTTATTTGAAGTGTGACGTTTAGCGAAGTAAGTGTGACATCCCTTGTGGTGTAAATAAATTTTGAAAACTCTGATATTTTTATTAAACAAATTACCGGGTAGAAAAGGGGTGTTACAGTCCGCACGCGGGCGGATCGAGATCGACCCTTTCTCGTAGCGTTCGATCAGCTCGTCTCGATCAGCGATCACTTGATTCTTTTGCTCCAGAATTTGTATGAGTGCTTGGGTCACATGCTCTGGTAATGCTTCTGGGATTCCCGCTTCGGCCAGCTCGGCCGGTAGTTGCGGGGCTGGCTGGGTAACTGGCCCGCGGCCGCCCTGCACTGAGGGTTCTTGGCGAGGCTCATCTTGTGATTCATGAACAGGTCACAGGCATGCCCTCTGGGGTCCGTTGAGGTCGGTTCTGTCCAGAGGTGTTGAGCCTGGAAGAAGTGCGTTTCTGGCGTGGCGGCATGGTTTGATGTGGAATAGCGCTCGGGCCTCCCACTGTGGTCGCCAATTGATCGTACCTGATCAATACGATGGGTTGCTGCTGTTTGATGATGTTGCTCGGTCGCTGGGATGAAGGACCGAGTTGTAGGCCGCACGCGGGTGGTACCTGCAAAGGCACTCCAACGCTCAAGTCAGAGGTGCTTCAACGGGCAGGGTCACAAGGTGAGTAAAACGTACCTGAAGCCACATGCTGGTGTGGTATATATACTGTTGGCGTTCTAGCCGTTGCGGTTTTTGCGGGGTCGGCCGCATCTTGCGGAGCAAGTTAGATATTGGGCCGCGATGGGCCTGCTGGACGAATTGGCCTTCGAGCCCACTCCAGAACACTGTTGATGTTATTTTTAAAGCTGCTGTCACTGTTTTTGTAAGTTGTTGTTGCTGTTATTTTTAAAGCTGATGTCACTGTTTTTCTAAGTTGCTGTTGCTGTTATTTTAAGGTTGCTGTCACTGTTTTTTTAAGCTGCTGTCACTGTATTTCAATGTTGCTGTTGCTGTTTTTCCAAATAAAAATGTTGCTGTTGCTGTTTTCTTTTATGTTGCTGTTGCGGTTATGTTGTGCTGTTTAGTCCTTGTCGTGCTGTTCTAGTCCTTTTGTGACAATTTAATCCATATTGCGGTTATGTTGTGCTGTTAAAAATGTTGCTGTAATTGGTGTGTTAATGGTGACATATATACAATGGTGAGATAAATTATTGGTGGGTTAATAAAATCATTGGTGAGTTAATTAAATTATTGGTGAGTTAATTAAATTATTGGCGAGCTAATTAAATTATTGGTGAGTATGCTATTGCATTATTTTGGTGTGTATGGTGCATTGTTTCATGGCGTCGCATGCTCATGTGCATTTACCGGTGAGCAGGAGGCTTCGGCCTTATGATAAATAATTGGTGAGCAGAAGGTTTCGGCCTTATTTTGGTGAGTGCCCTCAAGGCAAATTATTGGTGATGATGGATCCACATGCATATATGCCCTAGGAGTCGGGTTGCATTGCATGCATTATTCATACTTTCGGTGTTGTTCTCTGATTGACGTAAAGTAATGGTGTATGTTATTATTGCTGTGATTTGGTGTTGTAAGTTGCCTTTTGTAATATGATGTTGATCTTATCTGTTATTATTTATGTAAAGAGACTCACCCTACTGCTTTTATGTTGCTTCTCATGTCGGCAACGTGCAGGTGATAGCGAGTGAAGGTGATCTAGTACCTTCTCTCTAGTGGGTCGAGTCAGCTCTGATACGTAGCACCAGGGGGCGTTTTAGCTTACTGTTTTATTTAGTTGATGTTATTAAACTATTTATTTGGTGATGTAACATAATACGTTGAAATTTGGTGTTTTCCGCTGCGATGTTTTTATACTGATGTTGACGTAAGCTAAACAGGATATTAAGTTGACTGTGGTGCTATGTATTATGCACTTTATGACTTTATGAATTATTTTTGGAGTTATTATACGTTGTTGTTTTTAAAATGTGGCACCCTCTTGCGGTTGCACTGAAAGGTTTTTGGAAACTCTGATTTTAAATTAATTAAATAGTAGTTATTAGAAGGGGGTGTTACACAAATCATGCCGAGAAAGACTGTCGCTGGCGAGGAAAGCCACAATGTCGGCACTGTAAGAAATTTGGGCACGTGGAGAAGAATTGATATAGCAAAAATAAACATCAAGCAAATTTCGTCGAAGAACGTGAGAATGACCAGAATAAACATGACAGTGAAGAACATCTTTTTTATGCCACCCAAGATTCCAACAACGAGAAGAAAGGAACCTGGTACTTGGATAGCGGCTGCAGCAATCACATGGCTAAAGATGAGAGCATCTTTAAGGAAATTGATGACTCTGTCAAATCAAAGATTCGACTAGGGAATGGCACTACCGTGGAATCAAAAGGCAAAGGCACTGTCATGGTGGAGACAAAGAAAGGTACGCGACTCATTAGAGATGTCTTACTAGTTCCCAATCTTAAAGAAAATCTCTTGAGCATCGGTCAAATGATGGAGAAAGGCTATGTCCTTCACTTTGAAGGAGATAAATGCACAATCTATGATAACAGTAGTAAAAGGGTTGAGATAGCCCAAGTAAAGATGGAGACGAGGAACAGAAGCTTCCCGATAAACTTTAAATATACCACTAACATTGCCATGAAGGTGCAAGCTGATGATTCATGGCTATGGCATCGAAGATTTGGCCACCTCAACTCGAAAGCCTTAAAGTTGTTATATCAAAAGAATATGGTAAGAGATTTACCAAGCCTAAAAGAAGATAGTGGAGCATGTGAAGGATGTCTTCTTGGAAAACAACACAAACTACCATTTTCAACGAGCAATGCATGGAGAGCTAAAAACGTGCTAGAACTCATCCACACTGACGTTTGTGGACCGACGAGGACACCATCACTCACCAAAAACAAGTATTTCATCCTCTTCATCGATGACTTTTCTAGAATGACTTGGGTCTATTTCATCAAGGAAAAATCAGAAGTCTTTGGAATATTCAAGAAGTTCAAGGTCCTTGTAGAAAAGCAAAGTGGCAAACACATAAAGAGGCTTAGGAGTGATCGCGGCAAAGAGTACAACTCCCATGAGTTTGATAAATTCTGTGAGGATGAAGGCATTGAAAAACAACTCACAGTCGCATATTCTCCTCAACAAAATGGAGTATCTGAAAGAAGAACCCGCACGGTCATGGAGATGGCTAGATCGATGCTAAAGGATAAAGGACTACCAAACACTTTTTGGGCTGAAGCGGTTTATACTGCAGTCTACATTATCAATAGATGTCCAACTCAAGCAGTCCAAGACAGGACTCCCGTTGAAGCTTGGAGTGGGCAAAAATCTTCTGCCAAACATTTAAGGGTCTTTGGATCAATCTGCTACATTCATGTCCCAGACCAAAAGAGGCATGAGTTAGAAGACGAAACGATTCGAGGCATCTTCTTGGGATACAGTACACAATCAAAAGGCTATTGAGTCTACAACTTACAAACAAAGAAGCTCATCATTAGTCGAGATGTCGAAGTTGATGAAGCTTTGGAATTGGGATAAAGAAAAAATTGAGAGAAGCAACATTTCCCTTCCAGTACAGCAACCTCAAGAAGAAGTTGAAGAAGTAACAGAAGATCCAGGTATGCCTTCTTCGTCTTCTCTTCAACAAGATTCCTCACCAGAATCTACTCCGAGGCGAGTAAGATCTCTGGCGGATATATATGAAACTCGCAATTTGGCCATACTTGAGCCTGAAAACTATGAAATAGCATCAAAACAAGAAGTATGGGTCAAAGCAATGGAGGAGGAGATTAAATCAATTGAGAAAAACAAAACATGGGAGCTAGTAGACTATCCAAAAGATAAAGATATCATAGGAGTCAAATGGGTTTATAAGACAAAGCTTAACCCTGATGGCTCAATACAAAAACACAAGGCTAGGCTTGTGGCAAAGGGCTACTCTCAGCAACCTGGAGTTGACTACAATGAGACATTTGCTCCAGTTGCTCGTCTAGACACTATAAGAGCTTTAATAGCTCTTGCAGCACAAAAAGAGTGGAGCATCTATCAACTAGATGTCAAGTCTGCATTTCTAAATGGAGTGCTAGAAGAAGAGATTTATATTGAGCAACCACAGGGCTTCGTCAGCAAAGGAAATGAAGATAAAGTACTGAGACTAAGAGAAGCTTTATATGGTCTCAAGCAGGCTCCTCGAGCATGGTACAGCCGAATTGATCAATACTTCATCAATCAAGGATTCAGGAGGAGCAAGAGTGAGCCAACACTATATGTCAAGACCCAAGGTCAGCAGGATACTCTCATTGTCTCCTTGTATGTAGATGATCTAATCAACACAGGAAACAACACGAAGATGATCGCTAATTTCAAAGAAGACATGATGAAGACATTCGAGATGACAGATCTTGGCTTGATGAACTACTTCCTCGGCATAGAAGTAAAACAACAAAAAGAAGGAATATTCATCTGTCAAAAGAAATATACCGAAGCACTATTAAAGAAATTCAACATGAACGAATGCAAGCCAGTAGCTACTCTGCTCGTGACAAATGAGAAGTTACAAAAAGAAGACGGAGCACCAGAAGCTGATGCACCGCGCTATAGAAGTTTGAGAGGGAGCTTACAATATCTCACTGCTACACGCCCAGACATCATGTATGCCACAAGTCTTCTATCAAGATTCATGCAGAAGCCGAGCCAAATTCACTATGGAGCAGGAAAAAGAATTTTAAGATACCTTCAAGGAACAAAGGAGTTTGGTATATGGTACAGAACCACGACCAACTCAAGATTGCTTGGCTACACCGACAGTGAGTGGGCAGGTTCTATTGATGACATGAAAAGTACATCAGGCTATGCCTTCTCACTAGGATCAGGATTTTTCTCATGGGGATCTAAGAAGCAAGCAACAGTTGCGCAATCAACAGCAGAGGCTGAGTACGTGGCAGCAGCTGAAGCAACAAGTCAAGCTATATGGCTTCGGAGAAAACTTGAAGACATGGGTGAACAACAAAATCTCCCTACTACAATCTACTGCGACAACAAGTCAGCTATAGCAATGGCAAAGAATCCGATTCATCATCATCGAACAAAGCACATTTCTATAAAATATCACTTTATTAGAGAAGCAGAGACAACTAAGCAGATTCATCTCGAGTACTGCACAACAGAAGATCAAGTTGCAGATATATTTACGAAGGCATTACCAAGAGTCAAGTTTGAGGAACTAAGAACAAAGCTTGGAGTTTCCGAAGTTTGCATCAAGGAGGAGTGTTAAAGAAGTGATGCAAATTTCTAGATTTCTCTATTGAAGTCTAGATCAAAGATATTCTAGAAATTACCATTACATGTACTAAGTAAAAGAATCTAGAATATTCTATGTAAATATCAAAAGAGAAAAACCTAGAAGCTATAAGTACAAGATAAATCTAGAATATATTAGAGATGCTAATCATGTAGAATTATCTAGAACCATCCTCAAGCACCTATAAATAGGCAAGCTTGGGAGCATTTGTAATCAAGTCATTTGTGACCAATTTGAGAGCAATACAACTATTCCGTTGCTCCAAACATCACACTACTAATTAACTACTATCATCTTCCAACTATCAACTAAAGCCTTCTCTACTATCCAACTATTTACTAAACTAGCATTACTACCTCAAATATTAACAGTCACAAATCTTGATTTATGAAAATCTTTGTAATCTCATAGCAGCTAACCCTAAAAAATTAAATATGATCCCCGGTTTCTTACCTTTAAAGCATTTTTAAATGAAATTGTCAAGCATTTCATTAGTAGTTTCAGAACATTTGACTATTCCCAGTTGAACCTCTATTAATGACAAATCTGGTTATGATTTGCTTTTAGAGTAAGACTTATAACATACATTTGTGCTAATTGGATATGCAAACAAATTAGAGCTATGGGGAACCTAAGTAGTAGAGGGTGATTTTGTTATTGGATCAAATGTGGGCATTTAAGATGACATATTTAAAACCTACAAAATGTTAGAGGTTTTGGAACACCTCTTCGAAGGCAACATTGGTAGGTAAATTATGTCTTTAAAGACGGTTCGATTAGTCTTTCGCCCCTATACCTAAGTCAAACGAACGATATGCACGTCAGTATCGCTGCGGGCCTCCACCAGAGTTTCCTCTGGGTTCACCCCGCTGTTATACCCCAATTTTGTCCGAGCTCCTGTTAATAGCGTTTTTAATTTACTAGGTCGCATTTTTTTTGCAAGTCTCGAGTCCTGTTAACGCGTGTCGGTGTCATGCGAGTGTCGTTAAGATGCCATTTGTGTAATTGGGCCAACAGTTGGGTTATTGGGCCTACACATATACAAATTGGGCTTATCATTTTGAGTTGGGCCCACGAACGTGGTTCCTAGTTAATTTTTAGTGTTAGCGGGCCTATTTGTTCTATTTGAGCCTCGTTCTAGCGCATTTGTCTAGTTGGGCCCGATTTCGCTTTTGTATTTGGCTCAACTTCTTTTATTATTTTTATTCTGTCTATTTAATTTGTTTTGAGTCCAAAAATGTCAAAAAAATCAAATTTTATTTCGTTTACAATTTAATAGTGTTTAGGAGTCCAAATATCCAAAAATATACAAAAATAATAATCATCTAAAAATACCAAAAAATACAAATCCGAAAATAATAACCAAAAATACAAAAAATAGGAAAAAACGAAAATTACAAAAAAAATGAGAAAAAGACAGCAGCTGCGCCTCTCTTCTTTCTTGCTCTCCTTGGTGAACAAGCCTTCTCAACCCTAATTCAGCAACTTGGGGAGCAAGTTTTCAACTCTAGGCCCAAACCTGAAATAGGAAAACAAAATCAAGGAGAACCAGAAATTAATTGCCAAAACCCCAACAATTGGCCTATATAAACAAAATAATTCAGGCATACAGGGAGCAGATACGGGAGACAGAAAATGGAGAAAGAATTCAGAACCAAAAGATTAGGGTTTTCACATTGAAACCCTAATCGCAAAAATACTAAAATCAACAAACAGAAGCAGTAGCCGTCAAAGCAGAGGAGCAGCAGCAGAAAATAAGCAAACAGGAGACTATCAGAGGCTGGAAAAGAGGTAGGTTACCACGATTTCATTTCCTTCAGACTTTAACAAGTTTAAGACATAATAGGCTATTTTGCAAGTAACTATATTTGTTATCAATCTGAAACTAGTACCCAATCCGTATATACATGTAAAAAACAAGATTAGGAGGAATCGAGTTTTAGAACGGGCTAATCTTCAGAACTGTATATATGTATAATTTATAATCTGATATGGTAGATAATTTGAAGTTTAGAACAGACTAGTTTTTAGGACCGGATTATTATAAAAATTAATTAGGACCAGATTAAAGTTTTTTTATAGGATTAGGGTTTTGGAAGTATTACAAATTAGGATTAGGAAAACAAAATCCATTAGAGAGAAAGAGGAACAGGATAAAAAACGAAACCGAATCAGAATTAGGAGAAGAAAAAAAAAAGAGAAACAGAACCGTACCGTTAGCACCGACCACCGTAGACGGTGGTCGTCCTCCACGAACGCCGTCGCGTCGTTCTCCCCATTGCCGGTCTCCTCCGTCAACAACAACCCTGGCACCGTGACTGTCCTCTTCGCATCATCCTCCCCTCTCCTGGCCGGAACCACCGCCCCTCCACCGTACGCACGTCAATAGCAAAAAAAACGTCGCCGTTGAGAAACACCACCGCCAGCGCCGCGGTCATCTTCTCCGATCACGAACGGACCTCTGGCGCGAACAACATCCCCCACGCCGTCGTCCTCCTCCTCCTATCTGTTCCCTCTCATCCCTGCTCAGATATCTCTCTCTCCTTATGAACTCCCTCCCTCTCACAATGAAGCCAAATCTTCTCTCTCCCTCTCATGGTGAATCTGAAAGCGGTGCTGAGAGATGGAGAATAAGGAATTAGGGTTCCATCAATTCAACACTTGCCTTATATACGGATGTCTCTTTTATTTTTAATTTTCTTTTTAATCTGAATTCATGTTTGCACCCCTCTATTTCGTTGCCATACCCCTCTTTTTGAAGCCCACGGTTTTGCCTTTTTTTGAAACGGCCCATTCTTTTTTTTCCTGTTTTAAAAGGAAGCGCAGCCCAGCTTGCTAAAACAAGCTGGGCTCACTATCTGCACCCCAGTCTTAATGATACAACCCTCCTTTTGTTTACACCCTTATTTTACTACTACGCTCCCCTGTTTCTCTTTTTAAATTTTATTTCTTTCCCCTAAATAAACTTTTTTCACAAACCCCTTTTTTTCAAATAACAGATTTTCTTTTCCCTAAGCAAGAATCAATCCAATTGCGAAAACTCTTAAAAATAAAACTTTGTTAGTAGTCTTGCGAAGCCTCTGCTTGCATGATTATTAACAATGGGGTGCTAACGGTGGTCACTTGGAGCCTTTGCTCAATTGATCATCATGAAAACTCAATTTTCAAAATTAAACAAGATAAAAAACAAAAACCGTTTTCAGGACAAACAAGAACTACGTAGCTTTGAATTCTCCATCGCACCAGGAGATACGTAGGAGCAGGGCCACGCCCCTGTCAAGCGCAAAAATAAATAATTTCTAAATAAAAAATACAAACACATCTCTTTCAAAAATCAAAAATCTTATTTTCAAAGTAGGGGATTAAGTCGGTCGTACGGCCGGGTTAATCATCGTTTTAGGATAAGTGAACTGTGGTCCTTCAGAGCCCCAGCGCTCCTTCAGCCCCCAGCGGCCCTTCAGACCCCCAGTGGTCCTTCAACACAGATCACACAATCCTAAAACCCCTATATTAAAAAACACCAAACACACAAACATTTTCTACCCAAGAACTACGTAGCTTTGAATTCTCCATCGCACCAGGAGATACGTAGGAGCGGGCCATGTCCCGTCAAGCACTTTTTTCCTAAAAACCTTTTTTTCCCCTTTCTCTCCAAAAATAAAAAAAAATTTAATTCATTTTCAATAAGAAATAAAGAGGCAAATTAGATATTTTTCAAATCAACACTTAAAACCACACATTTAATTAAAGGTTCCCTCTCAGTAGAGAGGACGTGTGAGGTGCTAACACCTTCCCCGCGCGTAACCGACCCCCGAACCCAAAACTCTAGTTTCGCAAGACCACTCGCTTTCCAATAAAAGGTTTTTCTAATATTTCCCTTAATAAATATTGGTGGCGGCTTCATTGTCTTAGGAAAAGTTGTGAACGAGGAAGGTTCTCCCTCGGGGACTTTTTCGGGCGCAACAGCTGGCGACTCCGCTGGGGACACTAAAAAATAAAAAACACTTTTTTTCAAAAGTGGGTCAAGCCTAATTAATTAAATGTGTGGTTTATATGATTGATTTGAATATCTTGCTTTGCCTCTCTTCTTCTTCCTTTTTCATAAGCATGTTACATCCATGTGCATTCTTATTCTATGTTTGCTTTTGCAATAGATAGTTACTTCTTTGCTTAGTTCCCTCATGCATTTCTTCCCCTTTCTTATCATGTCCCCTTCTTCTCTGCTCCCTTTCCTATGGTAAGCACATGCATACTTCCCCTTTCTTATCATGTCCCCTTCTTCTTTGCTCCCTTTCTTGAGGTAAGTAGTGCATTGTTATTGGCACCCTAGATTAGTTTACATTGGATCGATATTGAACCCTAGGATAAACAACATGCTATTTGTCTGGACTGCTCTGGATTT
The DNA here is from genome assembly GCA_039519185.1 of Astragalus membranaceus. Lineage (NCBI taxonomy): Eukaryota > Viridiplantae > Streptophyta > Magnoliopsida > Fabales > Fabaceae > Astragalus > Astragalus membranaceus. The sequence continues at coordinate 46,987,544 of CM076854.1, read as the reverse complement.
TCATTTGCAGGTGGGGAAGGGTAGTTATTCCTAGGTGTTGTGCCCTCGACACACACTTCACATCCTATACTTGTGAGCATTGAGTGGGGCCTAAAACCCAAGGTCTGAACAAAAACCTAGGAGAGTGGGAACGATTAGTGACTGCCATTCGTAGACCTTTGTCTGTATGGCTCTCATGAAAGTTCCGCCCAAGAGCGCGCTTTGTCATGATGCCTCACACTCGGTAGCTTTCTACGATTGTGGGTGCCATCATGAGAGAGACTTCAGCTCTTGGTTGCCATTGTAAGGAAGTGATTAGAACCTACATGGGAGGATTACCCCTTTCGTCGACTTTAGACCCTAGGATTCCCACCCTTTGTAGGACACGGGGGCACGCCTTTGTTTGTTGCATTAGTTTAGGCATTCCTTTTTCTTAAACTCTATTTCAAAATCGTAGAAAATAATATCCTTATTTTCTTACCCTCTTTTTATGTAAATGACACATCATTTCGCATCCACATCATTTCGCATTCACATCGTTTCGCACCATTGCATTTGCATCTAATAAAAGTTTGAAAAAAAAAACATTCATCTTGCATTCCCTTTCATTACATAAAGATAAAACAAAAAATAATTATCATCTGCATAGCATAAGCATTTCATTTATAATCATGCAAAAAAAATCCTCGTCAAGTTCATCCAAGATGAGACATTCATGCATAAGCATTTTTTTCAAAAAAGACACAGTAGAACTACGTAAGCTTTGATTCCTCATTACAATGGGGATACGTAGGAGCGGGTCATACCCCGTCAAGCACATTTTTCTAAAACCTTTTTTCCAATAAATCATTTGCATCTCCAAATAATTTTCAAAATCATGTTCCAAAACTAAAAAAAAACAAAAAAGAAAATCATTGTGAGTATCATGCATTTCGTTGCACGAAAAATGAAAACGAGAAGGCATCTCATTCATAATCATGAATAAAAATCATCATCAAATGTAGCATTCATGCATCATTTCATTAACCTCATCACTCTAGTTCAAATACATCATTCCTCCATACATGCATCTTTCAAAAAAGGAAGGGGCGTTGGCATTTCATACTTCGCCTTGCCTCTAAAAAAAAAATAAAAAAAAATAAAAAACAAAAAATCATCATTTAGAAAAAAGCATCATTCCTGCATCTTTCATCATTCAAAAGAAAAAGGGGGCATTGGTATTTCGTACCTTGTCTCGCCTCTAAAAAATAAAAATAAAAAAATCAAAATCAAAAATCATTTTGAAAAAAAGGGGGGAATCATTCTTGCATCATTCGCATTGGCATTCCATGTTTTGTCTTGCATTAAAAATAACAAAATTATTTAGAATAAGCCACACTCTTCGAGTGGTCATTCTCCACGCATTTGCATCATACTTGCATATCATCATTTGTTCATTCATTCATTGCATAAAATAAGAGTTGTGATGAGAAGCGAGACGTTCTTGCGAAACAATCATCCTTTTTGAAAAAGTTTATCCTTACTTGGTTGCAAACTCAAAGTGTTCCAAGGCACTCAGTTTTTTCAAATCAATAGCTCATTTGCATTTCTTTCAAAAGCACTGCATCCCACCATTCTATGACAAAAGACTGAAATAGTGTATCAAAGAAAAAACAAATTTTTTAACTGATGTTAACTCTCTGTGAAGCATTCTTCTAATGAGCGTGCATGCTATGAGTACATTCTCTTGTTTGAGTCCGTTGGTTTTCCTCCCTTACCACAGTTTCCCGTCCAAGTCTAGTCCCACCCCGTCCACCCATAAAGTGCATATTCTCCCCATCAGTGCGTATTTGACTTTTGGTTCAAGTCCTCCATGCTAGGGCAAGTCTGTGATCATTAATTCCCCTTGATTAATGTCATATTCCTTCAGTGCAAGTCTCTCAAAAAATAATAATAATAATAATAATATAATAAACAAGAAAGCAAGCTCGCTAGGTTGAAAACCCGCAAAGGGCGGCCTAGGCAAAAAGGAGCGCCCGGTGGACTGAAAACTCGCAAAGAGCGGTCCAGGCAAAAATTAGGGCACGAAAAAAAGAAAAAAAAAAAGAAGAAAAAAAAGAGCAAACACATGAAGATAGATAAATTATTGTTCTAAAGTTAAGTCTTATAGAAATAAGCAATCGGGATTTGAAATGAAGTTTGGCCATCTCCTCAAAAACCCCAGAAAGTCCCTTTCCTACCCACCTTGAGCCAAGAAAAACCAAAATCCATAAATCACCCTAGACAAGGATCACCCCAAATAAAAAAAAACAGTGCATCACTTTTTATCAGCTCACCCGAGTCGGAAAAAAAAAAAAGAAAGGAAAAGAGAAAATCAAAAAAAGGGATTCAAAAATGAAAATCCCGAAACAAAAGAAAATACAAAAGAAATGTAAGTGGTGAGCTGGTACATGTTACCACAAAATACAAGAGATCCTTGTCTAAATAAACCTTCAAACACTTCATCATCCCAACACCTGATTCCATAAACCTTCAAACACTTCCTTTGGCCTCAACATCAAACCCCTTAGTCATTCTACCATGAGACATGAATTTGCTTTAACAGAGCCCAAACAAGCCCAATAACCATCTTCCTCATAGTCCATTAACCTAAGAAGGCTATGTAAATAAATTAAACTTAGAAGGCTATGTAAATAAATTAAACTTACCGAGTCTCTCAATATAACGGAACAAACATGAGATGCTAGCCCAGTGAATAGAGGAGGCTGCTCCTCATGCTCTCATGCTGCTGAGGCTGATGGTAGGGCTCCTCCTGGTACTGCTGATACTGCTGCTGATAATACAGCTGCTGGTAGTCCTCATGGTCCTCAGACATAGAATGTTCATCAAGAGGGTGCCCCTGCTGGCCCTCCTCATAGTGATAGTCTGGGGCCTCCTCCACCTGCTGATACTGCTGCTGTCAGTTACGCCAGGTAGACGCATGTCCCGCAATCCTATGGTGGGTGCGTGTACTGGGAGCAGATGGCGAGGCCGGAGCCGAGGACTCCCCTCGATACCTATTAGACACTAGAAAAAAAACAAATTTTTTTAAAAAAATAAAACACAAATCGGATCTAGCTATATCCGATGCGAAATCGGATATAGCTATTTCTGCTGACTTTGAGGAAGATCGGATGTATGTAGATCCGATGGTAAATCCGATGGCAAATCGGAAATAGCTCTCTGAATGGTAAATACGATTCTCTCTGGAAACTTTCTGGTCAAACGGATACAAGTGAAAAATGGTAAATGTTTTGTAAATTTGTAAAAATTTTAAGGGTATTTTCGTCTTTTCACAGGGTCTGTGGGGGTATATAGGGATATGATGGGGGCACAAAAAAAAAATCCTAACATAAACATTGATGGAAAATGAGAAAAAACAGCCCCATTGAAAAAGGAAATGCGTTTTGAAAGGAAATACCCGACGATTTTTTTTGTTTGAAAAATGTTACCTCTAACTAATCGAACAAAATTATATTAACTTTGAAAATATTTTTTTTTTCCTAATATTATGAACGAAAGAAACTTAATGAAAGATATTTATTTTTGCTTTTGACGGAAGTAGGCCTCGCACCTAGGTATCTTCTAGTGTGATGGAGAATTGAAAGACAACGTAGTTTTTAGCTAGAAAATGTTTGTTTCTTGGTATTTTAAGTCATTATTTATTTGTTTTTTCTTGAGTTTGCGTAGTGTTTAAACAAAAAGTGCATCTGACACCAAAGTAGATCGGGTGTCGTCGACGACTTTTTGATTTGCTTAGTGACCAAACTAAAAGTTGATTCAACGAGATTTCCACTAATATTTATTTTAATGGGTTTTGTAGATATTTTGAGTTAAGAAAAATGTGGTTTAAAAAAAAATAAAGAGAAGAACTTTAAAGATAAATTGATTTTTTTTTTGGGTCAAATAAGGCGAGGGAATAGTAAAAAAGTGATGGAGGGGTAGGGGGTATAAGTAGGAAGTCGTGTAAATAGTAATGTGTTAATTACAAAAGAAAAAACAAAAATAGAAGCAACATTTTTTTAAAAGGAAGCGAGAATTGTAGTCACGATTAAAAAATATTTGTTTGTTCATATTTTTCAGTCATGAATAATGATTTATTTGTTTTTTTAGGTTTAGGTATTATTTAAAACAAAAGTGCATCGGACACAATCATTACAAATATTTTAGATTTAATTTTTATCAGAAATAATATTTCTGATGATTAAACCAAAAGTGTGTCCGACACAGTCATTATTTGGGTGATTTTCGTAGAGACCAAATTAAAACTTGATTAAGTGTGATTGCTACTAACATTTATTTAAATGGATTGAGTAGATGTTTTGAGTTAAAAAAAATGTGGTTTTAAAAAAATAAATAGAAAACATGTGAATATAAATTTGTTTTTTTAAAGTGATGAAAGTGATGAAAATAGTAAAAAAAAAAAAGTGGGCTAAAAAGCCCCTGGGCTAAATAGAAGTCATAAGTAAAAAAATCTATTAATAGTAATGTGCTAATTACAAAAGAAATAGACATTTAAATTTTTAAAAAACAAAGAAATTAGGAAATGAGAGGGTGTGGCAAAAGAGAGAGAGAGTTTGGACGGGAGAAAAAATGCTGGATTATCTAATCATTATATATATATATATATATATATATATATATATATATATATATATATATATATATATATATGATAGAATGAATGTTGGACGATCTAATCATAAGTATATTCAATCATGACTTGTCCACAAAAGCAATCCACATCACCTATATAAAAAAGCCACCCACATTTCCTAAAAAAAGGTGGCGTCCAACTCAGCTTTACATTGAATCAGAACGGCTACGATTTAAAGTTAAATCCACACAATCATCTGGACGACTGAGGTTGATTTAAATTTCGGCTGACTGTTTCCTAAATCGGAAAAAAAAATTAAAGTCAACATGCTAAAAATTGATTGCATTTTTTTGATGAATCTGGACACAATCTGGACACAAAACAGACGGCCTAGATATAATTTCAGCCTCTCCA